>OZ005653.1:239236538-239641538 GCA_963930645.1 Salticus scenicus | reverse complement strand
TAATTCATTTTTGATGCTAATTTCGCTGGTGTCATACATACGTACAATACACAGCGAATATTAGATTTTTTTCTTTCTTGTTGTGGTTGAATACCTTGATGAATTGTTCTACTATCCCATAAAAGAAGTGATCCTGCTTTAGCTTTCACGCAAATATCTGAATCAATTCCTAATCTATCGATGTAAAATTGTTTTTGTTCAGTGTTTAATACAAACCACTCTTTGGTGTCTTTTATATCATATTTATTTCGAAACGCTTGATGTAATTTGTGACTTCCCCTCAACACTCGTAATGTAGCATCTCCTTCATTTACGTCGAATAAATTAACTAATCCCTGTACACATTCGAATTCATTTCTCGTAAACGATTGATCTGTATGCAAATTATCTTTTCCTATATACCATCCTTGTTTTGTTATTTCACATGGAAGTGATATACTAAGACCGTCAAAACTAGTTAATAATTCATCAGTATTCCAAAATTCGCTAAATTTATTCATGATTTTTCTATTTTGACGAACAGCCCAAGACAAAGGGTTATGTCCGAAATCCCAATTTTGTAATAACATTCCGTTTTTTGGATAAAATTTAAATATCGATTTATAAGTTGACGGGTCGTCTTTTACGATTGGTTTCGGCAGATATTTTGTTTTAGAGTGAAGCCATTGCCACATTTCATTTTGAAGTGCCGAGAGCTCCTCAAAATCCAATATGTTTTCAACAACCTCGATACCATCTTCTGTTAGATTAAAATTTTTACAGTCGTTATAAATCATTCTGTTTGCAAACTTGTCAGTTTTATATATTAGTAATAATTATGAATTGTAAACTCGATCTTTTATACTGTAAAATACTTTAATATATATTTTAAATTATTATTATTATTATTAAGATTCTATATATATTATTAGTTTTTTTTTTTTTTTTTTTTTTTTTTTTTTTTTAATTACCTATTACATTTTTATATTTAAATATTTCATATTTTTTAGATAATATATTTTATATTCATAATTTAAAATAAAACAAATATTTAAAAATGTGAATTTTTTTATTTTCTATTTTACATATATTTTATATCTATTTTATTTTTTAATTTTGTATATTTGTTAATTAAAATGTAATGACAATTCATTTTTTATATTAAAATATGGATTACTTCAAGTGTATTATATATGAAAAACAGGTAAACAAAGTTGTGAATGTTAATGTGGATAACGCAATGATTCTTACTGTCAAGTTGAAAAACAAAAAAATTGAAAATCTAAAATTTTGAAAAACAAAAAAATTGAAAATCTAAAATTTTGAAAAACAAAAAAATTGAAAATCTAAAATTTTGAAAAACAAAAATTGAAAATCAAAAATTTTGAAAAACAAAATTTTAAAATGTAAAATTATAAAATATAAAAATATAAAACATAAGTAAAAAAAAAAAAAAAAAAAAAAAAAAAAAAAAAAAATTTTTTTTTTTTTTTTTTTTTTTTTTTTTTTTTTTAATTTTTTTTATTTACGTTTTATATTTTAGATTTTGAAATTTTGTCTTTCAAAATTTTAGATTTTTATTTTTTTGTTTTCCAATTTTTTGTTTTTCAGATTTTCAATTTTTTGTTTTTCAAAATTTTAGATTTTCAATTTTTTGTTTTTTCAAAATTTTAGGTTTTCAATTTTTTGTTTTTTCAAAATTTTAGATTTTCAATTTTTTGTTTTTTCAAAATTTTAGATTTTCAATTTTTTTGTTTTTTCAAAATTTTAGATTTTCAATTTTTTTGTTTTTTCAAAATTTTAGATTTTCAATTTTTTGTTTTTTCAAAATTTTAGATTTTCAATTTTTGTTTTTTCAAAATTTTAGATTTTCAATTTTTTGTTTTTTCAAAATTTTAGATTTTCAATTTTTTGTTTTTTCAAAATTTTAGATTTTCAATTTTTTGTTTTTTCAAAATTTTAGATTTTCAATTTTTTGTTTTTTCAAAATTTTAGATTTTCAAAATTTTAGATTTTCAAAATTTTAGATTTTCAAAATTTTTACTTTTCAAAATTTTTAATTTTCAAAATTTTTAATTTTCAAAATTTTACTTTTCAAAATTTTTACTTTTCAAAATTTTACTTTTCAAATTTTTACTTTTCAAATTTTTACTTTTCAAATTTTTACTTTTCAAATTTTTACTTTTCAAATTTTTATTTTTCAAATTTTTACTTTTTAAAATTTTAAATTTTAAATTTTCAAAATTTTTACTGTCAAATATTTATTTTAAATTTTCAAAATTTTACTTTTCATAATTTTAAACTTTGTATTTTTATTTTTTCAGAATTTTAAACTTTGCAATTTTTTCAGAATTATTAGATTACATATTTTTTTATATTTCATATTTCTAATATCTATGTTAATATTATGCTGTTTTATTATTATGTTGTAAAACAGATAATAATTATATCATATTAAAATAAACTCTGTCACAAATAGAATTTATTGTTTTATTATTAATAAAATGTTTTTATCGGCTAAAAAATGAAAACCCCTTCAATTTAACTTAATTAATTGAAAATAAATTAAATTTGATATTATTTTTTTGTATAACCAAATTATTTTTTAAGGAGGCTTTATTAATTAAGTTTTAATTTTTTTATTATGCTTTTTTAGATAATTATACCCGACAAGTTTTCTCATTAATGCTGTTTCTTTAAAGACGTCGATTTCTACTGGAGGTAGAGAATTTCCGTATGTGTATGGTGTTTTTGGAAATAATCTGGTTTTGTGAGGCCAATGACTGCAAGTTCGTCTCTGTTTAAAATATTTTATCCTTTTTAGTAATTCATTTTTTGATGCTAATTTCGCTGGTGTCATACATACGTACAATACACAGCGAATATTAGGTTTTTTTCTTTCTTGTTGTGGTTGAATACCTTGATGAATTGTTCTACTATCCCATAAAAGAAGTGATCCTGCTTTAGCTTTCACGCAAATATCTGAGTCAATTCCTAATCTATCGATGTAAAATTGTTTTTGTTCAGTGTTTAATACAAACCAGTCTTTGGTGTCTTTTATATCATATTTATTTCGAAACGCTTGATGTAATTTGTGACTTCCCCTCAACACTCGTAATGTAGCATCTCCTTCATTTACGTCGAATAAATTAAATAATCCCTGTACACATTCGAATTCATTTCTCGTAAACGATTGATCTGTATGCAACTTATCATTTCCTGAATACCATCCTTGTTTTGTTATTTCACATGGAAGTGATATACTAAGACCGTCAAAACTAGTTAATAATTTATCAGTATTCCAAATTTCGCTAAATTTATTGATGATTTTTCTATTTTGACGAACAGCCCAAGACAAAGGGTTATGTCCGAAATCCCAATTTTGTAATAACATTCCGTTTTTTGGATAAAATTTAAATATCGATTTATAAGTTGACGGGTCGTCTTTTACGATTGGTTTCGGCAGATATTTTGTTTTAGAGTGAAGCCATTGCCACATTTCATTTTGAAGTGCCGAGAGCTCCTCAAAATCCAATATGTTTTCAACAACCTCGATACCATCTTCTGTTAGATTAAAATTTTTACAGTCGTTATAAATCATTCTGTTTACAAACTTGTCAGTTTTATATATTAGTAATAATTATGAATTGTAAAGTCGATCTTTTATACTGTACAATACTTTAATATATATTTTAAATTATTATTATTATTATTATTATTATTATTATTATTATTATTATTATTATTAAGATTCTATATATATTATTAGTTTAAAAAAAAAAGTACCTATTACATTTTTATATTTAAATATTTCATATTTTTTAGATAATATATTTTATATTTATAATTTAAAATAAAACAAATATTTAAAAATGTGAATTTTTTATTTTCTATTTTACATATATTTTATATCTATTTTATTTTTAAATTTTGTATATTTGTTAAATAAAATATAATGACAGTTCATTTTTTATATTAAAATATGGATTACTTCAAGTGTATTATATATGAAAAACAGGTAAACAAAGTTGTGAATGTTAATGTGGATAACGCAATGATTCTTACTGTCAAGTTTAATGATTATGAAGTTAAACATAAAATAAATAATCATTTAAGAAGTTTTTTTGCTATTATACAACAATTAAAAATTAAAAAAATTTCAAAAGAAAAAAAATATTGTATACCACATCCTATTGGTTTTTATGATTTGTTAGGAATACAAATTGGAGATACAATTGCATTTTCCAAAAATGATTTTGTATTAAACGCTTATTTTACCGATCATTAATTGTTTTTTTTTTCATAGCAGCAGTAATATCATTTATTCTTTCGCATTTATATCGATGCATTAAATACTTATATCCAGTTATTAAAAACAATGCTATAAAAATTACAAATGTTAAAATAATAAAATGAAGTTTATACCATTTATTATTGAAAATGAATACTATAATCGAATAAAATAATCCACCAGCTAAAATACTAAGACCAATAGGTTCTAAATTTGTTAAAATCATTGTCTTTATTCTGTTTTTAAGAGTAATTGGCATTCATATAAATTATTATAAACAACATCCCAAAAGTTGGAATCGTTTTTTATAAATGCTTGTATAACATCTTGAAAGACTTGCAATTGTGGAATTTCTTCAATAAAATTTTTCAGAACTTGTTCTTTATTGTGAAATTCAATGTTGAGCAACCATTGCTTTATAACTTCCCATGATTTTTCCCAGTTTTCATATGCATTCTGAAGATGATTTAAAATTTTGCTTTTAAAATCGTCCTCTGCAATAATATATTGACAATATTCATAAATTCCAGCAAATGTTTGTTTTGCTAGTGCGTTACTCATAATGACTTTATTATACATAATCAAAAATAAGAAATGGATTCATTAAAACAATTATTTCAATTTATCATGAAAAATGAAAGAACTATTGTATATGGTAATTTAGGTAGGAAATATCATATATTATACGATTACATTATAAAAGAATTACCAACATTTGAAATTATAATGGAATCTAAATACTACAAGTTATTTTCAAAAGATCATATTCACGTGAATGTTCAAACTTCTACGAAATGTGATTTATACATATATATTGAACCGGAACCAGATGCATTGATAATACATCCAGAATATGCGTCAAAAGTTGTCGTATTTACAAGTCATTTACTATCAAAATTTTTAACACATTCTTATTGGGCTCCTGCTACTTACTTTCATTTCAATAATCCAATTGAAATGGAAGTAGAAAAAATGAAAAAATTAAAATCTTTGCAACATCCATCTAGATATTTAGATTATTTGGATAAAATATTTAAACATCGTTTAAATTTTCATAATGTTAAAACTGTTAGTGTAAGTACAGGTATCAGTGCTACAATAAATGATATTATACTTATCCCTGGGAGTACTTATCCAATATTTACAAACAAAACTACTGTGATTGCCGATTTAACACAAGTCACATCGCCAGGTGCAATGTTTTTGTATTTGTTAGATATTATAGATTTTTTGAAAGATAATGTAGATATGCTTGAAAATTGGTTTATATGTTTTCCAACTCACAGTAGTAGTGAATATAATTTAATTGTCGATACAAATCTTGACAAATTATTTTGCTTAAGTTTTAAATATAGCAACATTTCTATGTCAAATATAATATCAATATATCCTTTTTTAAAAATTGGAACTTTAAATCGTTGTAAACCATGTGCAAAAAGAAAATTTTGTCATTTATATTATGTTGCTCCTGTAAATGATTTCGATGCTTATAGTGTATCTACATTATTAAATTTAGAACCCTTGACTTTTAACTTATATCTTGTTTCAGAATAAAGTAATATGTCAAAAAATCTATTTGATAATTCTGATTTAAGTTTTCTGGATGACATAAATGACTCAACATGTGAACTTGATTTTTTTACAATGCCTACAATAGATTTTGATCAACTCTATAATGATGAAGATAATATTACTTTTATTACTCCTCAAACATATGAAAATTTAGATAAACCTTATGTAGTTATAACATCACCAATATCTTCACCTCCACCTGAAGAACAATCTTTTTTAAATGAACCTTATGTAGTTATAACATCACCAATATCTTCACCTCCACCTGAAGAACAATCTTTTCAACAACCATTAAAAGAAGTTAGAATTCAGTTGGAAGATGTAATGAAACAAATAAAAAATAAACCACGAGGACGACCCAGAGGAAAAAAAAGTATAAATGTATCTAGAGAAACAAAAAGTATAAATGACACTAATGACTTAACAAGTAATATAATATCCCCAATATCTTCACCTCCACCTGAACAACAATCTTTTCAACAACATATACCATTAAAAGAAGTCAGAATTCAATTAGAAGATGTAATGAAACAAATAAAAAAAAAACCACGTGGACGGCCTAGAGGGAGAAAAAGTATAAATGTATGTAGAGGAAGAAAAAGTACTAGAGGAAGAAAAAGTATAAATATATCAAAATCTAAAGGTCGTGGTAGACCTCGAAGAACTGAAGAAGAAATTATTTATCCTGGAACTTTTGAAAGCGAAATTTTCCGTATTAATGAAAATAATAAAATCAATAATACAAAGATTTGTAGACATTTAGATTCCCATTGTAGAAAAAAACATCCGCGAAATGAAGATGCGCAAGATTTTACACCCATTTTAGAAATAAGAAGAGTATAATATATAAATAATTATTTTTTTCAATAATAAACGAATTTATAAGATATTTTTTTTATGTTTATTTTTTGAGAAAAATTATAAAATATTAAAAGAGAGTTTATATGAGTTTATCAAAAACAAAACTTAAATGTTCAAAACGTTTCACAAATGGAAGAATGTTAGACGTTTTAATAGTAAAATAATAAAAAATTATTCTGATATAAAATATATTCTTATCTTACATAAAACTTTTGAATTTAAACTATTAGATGATTTAAATCGAACTTTTAAAAGAAAATTTGATATTTTTGAATATATGAAGCAATTTAAAAAATTAAAATGTTTTACAATTTATTTAACTTTATTCACAATAAAAGAAAGAAAGAAATTGGGGCCTATTGCTGAAGATATGTCTTTGAAAATAATTTTAAATAAATTAAAGAAAATGCTTAAATCTTTAAAGTCTGACATTGTTATAATTGGACCTAAATGTTTAAAGCAGACGTTTAATGTTTTATCTTATGATAGCTTTCTTCAACATTTTCTTAAAAAAGAATGAAATTAAGGTTTTTTTTTATTGTTTGTCAAGTGTTATAATCGACTGTTTTAAAAAATGTTGAAGAAAATCACATTTCTTTACTGAATAGACTGTTGAGTTATATTTCGGATATAAAATATCTATTAATTTAGAAATTTCAGTTAACTGTAATTCCATTTCTCTAATAACCTGAACATCAAAAATATTTTTTAAACATTTAAAGATATTTTTTATATTTTCTTTAGTTTCAAATACAGACATATTTGATGTAGTATATCTTGAAAATTCTACATTTAAAATATTTTCAAATTCTTGTTGTATGTTAATATCTTTTATATAAATTTGAATTTCATTAAGTGTAAATTGAAGTAATGTTTCTATTGTGTTTGATTCGGTAATATCTTCTGATACATAATAATCAGTCAAAGAAAGTATTTGATGGTCTACATACATACATACAATATTGCAAAAGTCATCTCGACTAGAAGTTTTAAGATCATTCATTAATAATTTTAAATCATTTAAAAGTTTCTTGTCCTCTTCATTCAAGTTTATTTTATGAGTATTTAATAATTTTTTAAAATGATATTTGAAAAAACCTATAAATAACAGCTTAAAATTTTTTCCTGTTAATTTATTTTTTTGTGGAGAAGTTTTTACTGTAAACTCTGCATCTTGAATTAACTTATTATATTCATCCAATTTCAGTTTACATTGCTCTAATTCATTTGTTAATTGGTCTTTTTCAAGTATGCATCTTTCTAGTGTTTTTTCAAAATTAGTTTCTTCAAAAGATTTAATATATGGGTTTTCATTTTCCTCTACCATATCGTAATTTAAATTGTCAACAAATGTTATTGGTTCTTGAAATTCAAAAGTCGACTCACGAGGTTTTTCCAAAAAATATGGATGTGAAAATGTAAATTTTGATTTAGAAGATTTCTTTTTAGCTGAATATTTATAACTGTTGTGTTTTAAAGAAGTTTTCAATTCATCATTTTTTTGTTTAAAATCTGTAATATTAGAATTTAAGGCAATTATTTCATTATTCTTTTTTATATTCTGCTCCTCCAACTCTTTTCTTATTGAAAGATTTTTTTCTATCTCAGAGTTCAAATGTTGATTTTCATCTTTCAAATTTTTAATTTCTGTTAGCGATTCTTCTATTGATTTCTGTAATTGTTTTAATTGAATATTCTGTGCATTTATGGTAAGTTCTTTAGTTTTTGTTAAAGTCTCCTGAGTATAAAGAATTTGTTTATTTTCTTCAATTTGCTTAGTTAATTCTTCTATCAATGTCTGTTTTTTTAACTGTTCTTCCTTTAACAATTCAGTCACTTTATCCAATTCATCATTACATTTTTTCTGAATAGTATCATTAACTAGTGTTAAGTTATTTTTCTCACGTTCTAACATTTTTATTTTTTCCTTTAATGTTTTATTTAATTCGATTAGCGATTCTTTTGACTGGTTTCGAATAAAAAGAAATTTTTTAGTCTTATATTGTTCTTTAATAAACGGACTTTTTGTCTTTTTGGGTTGTATTTTTTTACTCTTGGTAATTTTAGACTTTTTTTCTGCACTTGTAATTTCGTCTTTTAACGTTAAACGATTTTCATCAAGATTTGAAGTAGTATCCATATCGTCAGATTTTAATTTTACTTGACCGTTCTCTTTTCGATATGATATTGACTGTAAGTCATTATTTTTACGGGTAAGTTCTTCTAACTTCAACATATTTGTAGTTCCATCGTTTAATTTATTTTTACAATCTTTAAGCTCTTTAATTAATTCTTCTTTTTCTTTCTCAAACTCTTTCAATAAATGATGTTTTTCGTTATCAAATTGCTTTTGAAATTCAGACAACTGTGTATTGTATTTTTTTGTTAATTCCGATTTCTGTGCAACACAAACTTCGTTCTGTTTGTTTAATTTCGATATTTTTTCATTATAAAAATTCATCTTTTTCTCATGTTCAGCTTTTAAATCTGAATAACGCTTACGAAGGTCTTTAAGATTTTGAAATAATGCAGAATGTTTTTGAAGTTCAGATGTTTTTGATCCATCTTTTAAAAGGTTTATAATTTCTATGTAAAATTGTGTATTTTTTATACATTTTGAATTTGGTTTTTCATTTTCTAGTAATTGTAGAATTTCTTCAATGTTAATATTTGATAATTTTTCTAGTTTTTCTTTTAATTCATTGTTTTCTACAGTACATTGATGTAATTCTTTAATGAGTTTTATTTTTTCTGTTTCGAAATTTTGTTGATTAGTCACTTCTTCCAAACTAAAAGTTTTGTTTGTTGGATGTTGTAATTGTAAATTTGAAGAAGCAGTTTGTTGTAGTGGTGTTTGTGAAGGATGTTCATCGTCTTCAGTAGACATATGTAAGGGAATAACATCATTATTAGCTATTTTTTCATTTAATGTTTCAAATGAAGCATTTTGTAGATTAAATAAAGAACTAACAAAATCAAAAAGTATCATATATTGATATGTTAACCGATCTAACAGTGATTCTAAATGCGTATTTATGTCTACTCCGTCTGATACTTCAGGAAACTGCATTTTATTTGAAAAGTCTAAAAATTTCTGAATATAATTCTCGCTGAAAATGTTATCATTGCTTTTTGATTTACTAAATTTTCTCAAATCTCTTTTGAATAGCTGATTTTGTTTTTTGTTATCTTGTTCTAAATCATTTATATTTTTTTCAGCCATTTCAAGTTCATTTTGAAGTCTATTATTTTTTTCTTCTTCAATTTTTAATTTCTTGTCGCAATCATTTAACTGCTTTAGTTTTTCTCTATCATCTTTTTTGAGAGTATCATATTTTGTTTTCCATTTCTCTATTTCTTTTTGTGCATTCTCTTTTAAGTTTTTGAGATCATCTTTTAATTTATTTATTATTTCATCCAAATAGGATTTATCATTTTCTAAAAGTTTCAAATCATTTTCCATTGCTTTTAATTGTTGTATTTTAAGTTTTTGATCGTTTTCTAAAACATTTATTTTTTCTTCAGCCGATTGAAGATTTTCATCGCTAGTTTTTTTAAATTGTTTTAACTTTACATCAGTTTCTTCTACAAATTGTTCATATTTTGTTTTCAATATCAGAATATTTTGTTCTGCAGCTCGTAATTTTTCATAGCAATCAGTTTCTATGTTTTCAAACCTTTCTCTTTCAAGTTTGTCATATTTCAACTGCCAATCTTGCTTTAATTTTTCATATTTTGTTTTCCAATCTTGCTCTAATTCTTCATATTTTATTTTCCAATCTTGCTCTAATTTTTTATATTTTATTTTCCAATCTTGCTCTAATTTTTCATATTTTATTTTCCAATCTTGATCTAAATTTTCATATTTTGTTTTCGATAATTGCTCTAAGTTTTCATATTTTGTTTGCCATTTTTTATCACAATCATCTTTTGATTGCTCTATGTTTTCATATTTTGTTTGCCATTTTTGCTCTAAAACTTCTAATTTTTTATCACAATCATCTTTTGATTGTTTTAATTTTTTTTCATTTTCTTTATTCAAATTTTCAAGTTTTGTTTTCCATTCTTGCTCTGTAAGTTCGACGTTTAAGTTTATTGCGTCTGAATTTTTTTCTAGTTCTCGTTTATTATCATAAGGAATGTCAATATCAATTAAGGAAAATAAAAAACTTATAAAACTCGGTTTTTTATTAAATAATTCAACATTTTTTTCTATTAACGGTTTACTTATATCAAAAGCAGACAAAACATCGTGTTTTATTTGTCTTTTATACATTTCAATAATAGAGATTTCAGATACATCGCCATCTTTTTGATATCTTATTATATGTTCAACAAACTCTTTCAAATGCATCTTTATTAATAAAGTTTCCACCATATGGATAAATATGTTGAAGTTTATGGTGCAGTATATAATAAATTATTCTTTTTTGCTGTGCGATTTAAAAAACCGATAATCAAAGTTAAATTTAAAGATTCATCTGAAAAAATTGACACTTCAAATATTTTAGTATTATATTCAAAAAAGCCTGTTATAACTGAATCCAATACTTTAATGTTTGCGGTTAAAACTCCTTGCCATTCAGATGCCATTTCAGTAAATACAGGGCACGAATTAGAATTAATTTTATCATTATTAAATACCGATGAAATTTCAAGTTATTGTTTTTATAAATCTGTTTTATATGGATTTGGAACTCCAAAAGCCATTTCTTTTTCATATAAACCTTTACCCAAAACTGTCACATTCAAAGCATTGTATAAAATTACAAAAGCATATCAAAATAAATGTATTAATATTTATCATTTTGTTTTATGTCATTATTTTAAGCGGAACAAATTGCAATGGGCAAAATGGCAAAGTTGGTTTTATTTTGTTAAACACCTTCTCAATGAAGAATTTAAAAAGAAAACTGGATTAAATATCACTTTACAAATAATCAAACATATTAAAAAAATTTGGAAAAATTCTCTAAAAATAAAAAAGTACAAATCTGAATTAAATTTTTGTGAAATTGCTTTAGAGGAAACGAACAATCCCGGTATTTTATGTGCTTCTACCAATTCAAATGTTTGCTATGTTTCACCCATGATTGTTGGTGAAAATTTCTATAAATCTTTACCTATTAAAGATATAAATAATATATCTTGCAATCTTTGGTTTCCTCTTTTTACAGATGACTGGTATGATACTTCTATTTATTTTTATATCAAACATTTATCATTAAATATTAAATATATTAAGCAAATTTTAAAATTATTAAACAACACGACAATTGAAAAATACAAACTTATTCAAAAAAATGTAATTTTATTAAATCAAATATTAACAAGATAAATATTTTTTTACAAAAAAAGAAAACAATGAAGGTTGTTTGTGTCATCGATTTAGATGAGACTTTAGGACATTTTACAAAAAATAATCAATTTATAGTTAGACCTTATGCACATTTATTATTAGATTTTTTAATAGTTTTAAAAGCAGATATAATTTTATGGAGTTATGGTAGTGATACATATGTTGAGCATGTAGTGAATACATATTTTGATATTTTTCTCAAGTCAGAAATTAAAACTCGAATATATGGTAGAACCGTTTGTGAAATATCAAAACGTAAATATGGTTTTACAAAACATTCCCAAGTTATTCGAAAATTATACACTGATAACATAAATCTAATTGCATTAGATGACAGAATTAATATTAACATGGACTGTGGTTACGATTTACGTATACAAATTGAACCATACAATGAAGAAAATACACAAGATGAAGAATTATTCTTAATAATGTGCAAAATTATCAAATATTTAAAAGAAGATATATAAATCAAAAATAATAATATAATATAGAAAAATATTTAGTATAACATTTGCAAATAATATCAGTATAACTATAATTTGTATTTAAAATTTATGTTTAACATAAAAAAATATAACAACATATAAAAAAGACATAACATATAACGTAGTTTACATAGTTTTAATTTTATGAGTTTTGGTATTTACAATTACACTTTTGATAATAATTTCTGGACAGTGTTCCTCGGTGAAGAGTCTATAATATTTTTTTCTGCATATTGTTTTCAATATGCGAAACACATTCTTATAGTCTTCATCTTTTGTATCATTACAAATATCTTGTACACTTGCCTTATATAATTTGGCAAATATCAATTCTAATTTGTACACTTTTTCATTGCACATTTTTTTATACATTGTATCATGCATGCACCATATTAAGTTCGTTATACTGATGGATAAGTCTCTCATATCTCTATAATTATTAAATATACAATATTTTTGGCATACTACTTCTAAAAAAACAAAAATTGCTTTTTGAACATGATATTCTAAAATCCAATATGCGTACGTTTCTTTAGGAGTCCTCTTGTTGACATAATCCATGTTTCTCTTGATCGTGTTTGAATGAAGCACTGTGTCAGTGGAGGTTTTTATAGTTGTTTTCTAATGACGTCATAATCGTCATCAGCTGTGTAAATAGAATTTTTAATAGTTTTTATGACGGCATGTCTTTCATTATAACTTTAGCATCAAATTGTTTTTCTTGTGGTTTTGTGTAATCAATTCCTTTTGGTATTGCTAAAACATTATTATCGTATTTTATGCGTTTCAAGTCTTCTTCATTCTTTAACGGTTCATCAGGTCTTTGGGATTCACATTTACGTTTATTTTCAACTTCTTCTTGGTTTTCATTAGTTTCCTCGGGAATGAAGTTTTTATCAATTTTCAAAACACCTTGAATATTATAATTATTTTCATTAAGGATATCTTCAAAAAATATAATTTTTTCTACCATTCCACCAACTTTACATTTATCTCCAAAAGAATAACAGTTATCAATTTCTAATTGAACTATTGCTTTTGTTGGATTTTGAAATAACGATTCACAATATTCACGATTTGCAAAAGCTAAATTTTTTTTATAAACTATACTTCTCTGTACACACCAGTTATCAAATGGATTTATATTATGCTCGCGACATTTTCCACATTTACCTTTACAACTATTAATAAAAAATGTTGCATTATGTAAAACTTGTTTATCTAAAAACAAACATATAATTTCTGCTATACATTGTAAAGGTATACAGTCTACTAATTTGAGTTTAATATTTTCTTCTTTATCTAGTTTTGTTAATTTAAATGTTCCAATAACTATCACATTAATATTATTTTTATACTCTAACATTCGATAATTTGTTATATTATTATTATTTTTACTTGTATATGACATATGAGCAACATTAGCATTCATATGTTCTTGAAAAATAGGATCATTTTTTAAAACAGAAATCCAGTCATTTGTCACTAAATTAATTAAATTTGGATTATTTTTTACTTGATTATCTATCCATTTTATCAATTCTGAATGATTTGATATTGTTTTATATAAACAATTATATGTATGATTACTAGTAACATTTTCATATCGTTTAAAAATATCTTCTACTTTTGAACTATTCCCAACCATTGTTGGTTATAACTTACTTTTACACTATTATATAGGTTGGAAAGAGAATAAAAAAAATAAATATAAAAAATTAAATATGTATATAAAAATAAATATAAAAATAAGTAAAAAATATAAAATTTTTGAAAATAAAGAAATATATTATAAATATTTTTTATTTTATGTTTTATTTAAAAAAATAATAATTTTTTGAAAGTATTTATTTAAGATTGCAAAGAAGGTTTTTTTACATATATAGAAAAATTTATAATGTATATTATCAAACGAAATGGTACAAAAGAAGATGTATCTTTTGATAAAATACTCAAAAGAATTAAAAAACTTTGTCTTAATATGCAAAATATTGATGTAGGTTTAATTACAAAAAAAGTAATTAATGGATTATGTACTGGAATGAAAACTACAGATTTAGATAATTTAGCAGCTGAAATATGTGCTGCTATGATTAGTGTACATTATGATTATGGTATATTAGCTGCTCGTATTACTGTTTCTAATTTACACAAAGAGACAAACAAAAATTTTTCTGAAGCTATGAAAGAATTATTTGAACACTCAATCTTATCAGAAACATTTTATAATATTGTAATGAAATATTCATATATTTTGGATTCAAATATTTGTCATGGACGTGATTATCATTTTAGTTATTTTGGGTTGAAAACATTAGAAAAATCATATTTGTTAAAAATTGAAAACAAAATTGTAGAAAGACCACAATATTTGTTAATGCGAGTAGCTATCGAAATCCATAGAGATAATATACAAAAAATATTACAAACTTATAAGTTAATGTCAAAAAAATATTTCATTCATGCATCGCCAACATTATTCAATGCTGGAACACATAATCCTCAATTAAGTAGTTGTTTTTTGATGAATATAAAAGATAAAACTACAGATGGTATTTTTGAAACGATTAAACAATGTGCAATAATTTCACAACATTCTGGTGGTATAGGATTAGCACTTCATAATATTGATAATTTAGTTCCGTTATTACGAATTATTAACAATACTGCACTTTATGTGGAATATATTAATGGTAAAAGACCTGGATCTTTTGCAATTTATTTAGAACCTTGGCATGCAGAAATATTTGAATTTTTAAATTTGAAAAAGAATACTGGAAATGAAAATCAGAGAGCTCGTGATTTATTTTATGCCTTATGGATTCCTGATTTATTTATGCAGCGAGTTGAAAAAAACGAGCAATGGTCTTTGATGACTCCAAGCGAATGTCCAGGATTATCAGACTGTTGGGGTGAAAACTTTAATGATTTATATAAAAGATATGAAAAAGAAAAAAAATTTAAAAAGCAAATATCTGCTCGAGTTTTATGGCGAGCTATTATCGATTCGCAAATTGAAACAGGCACTCCATTTGTACTTTATAAAGATTCTTGTAATGCTAAATCAAATCAAAAAAATTTAGGAACTATTCCATGTAGTAATCTATGCACGGAAATTATAGAATTTTCATCAAAGGATGAAATTGCTGTTTGTAATTTAGCTTCTATAGCATTAAACAGATTTGTTACAGATGGAAAATTTAATTTCACTAAATTAAAAAAAATTACAAAGATAATCACTTATAATTTAAATAAAATTATAGATATCAATTTTTATCCTCTAAAAGAAGCCCAAACTTCTAATATGAAACATCGCCCAATTGGAATTGGAGTTACAGGTTTAGCAGATTTATTTTGCCTCTTGAAATATCCTTTTGATAGTGTTGAAGCACGCAAATTAAATGTTGAAATATTTGAAACAATTTATTACGCAGCATTACAAGCAAGTTGTGAATTAGCTCGTAAATACAAACCATATGACTCTTTTCAAAATTCCCCTGCAGCAAATGGACTATTACAATTTGATTTATGGGATGTTACACCTTCCAAATCCAATCCCTGGTCTGTTTTGAAAAAAAATATTTCAATCAACGGATTAAGAAATAGTTTGTTAATCACAGTAATGCCGACAGCGACTACAGCACAAATTTTAGGCAATAATGAATCGATTGAAGCTTTTACAAATAACATTTACACTAGACGAGTTTTATCCGGTGAATTTCAAATTATAAATAAATACTTGTTAAAAGATTTAGTTGACAATGGTTTATGGAATGAAACCATTCGAAATAAAATTATTGCAAATAATGGCTCGATACAAGACATTGATGAAATTCCTAATTTTATGAAAATGTTATACAGGACAGTTTGGGAAATTCCACAAAAAAATATTATAGATATGGCAATTGATAGAGCTCCTTATATTGATCAAAGTCAATCGTTAAATATACATATGGAACTTCCTACTTTTGCTAAACTAACTTCTATGCATTTTTATGCGTGGCAAAGAGGACTAAAAACTGGAATGTACTATTTAAGATCTAAAAGTGCAGCAAAACCTATTCAATTCACAGTACAAAAAGAATGTTTAAGTTGTATAGCTTAGATATTCGAATAATCATTGCAACAATGAATTTTTCCTAGTTTTGGATCATCACAAATTCGATGACGTTTAAGTAATGAAAAAGTTTGATCATAAGTATAAATGTAGTCTTTTATCACTAAATAAATATAATTATAGTCTGTAAAAGCTCCTTGTATTTTGCCTTTTGGTATATTCTGAATAAAACTTTTTACATTGTTATACAAAATGTGTCCATCTTGATGAAAACAAATTATACTTCCATTTCTTAAAGTTAAAATTGCTGAAATATCTTGTGAGATATTTGGGAAAATATCTCGAATAATACCTTCTTTTATAAAGTGCATAGTATGATTAAATTCAAAATATTTATTATTCGATATAATAAAATAGGTATCATTTCCGTACATAGTTGTGACTTTTGTAATAGATGGATACCATAACTTATCTTGTGTAGTATATTCAGTATTTAAATCTATTCTTTCATAGTTCTTTCCTTTGAATTTTATATATGTTTGACCATTTAAAAGTGTAACACTATCATAACGACATCTATATAATTCATTTAATTTGTCTTTATCAGATTTCAAAAGTATTTGATTGTCATGATATACTGGAAACATGATTGAATTGAAATTTTTAGAATGACCTAAACCTAATGCATGACCAAATTCGTGTTGTATAACTTTACTCACATTAAAATTGTTTGTTTCATTTATATTAATTTTTAAAATACCTTCCTCAGGGGGCCATGCTTGACCACATACACTTTCTGGTAATTCATCAAAAGAAATTTTAATATCTCCTTCACCTTGTTTAACATTTTCAATCTCTAAAGTATCGATATCCCATTCTTTAATTGCTTCGTTTATTTTTTGTGAAAAATGAAACTCATTTTCTATAGAATAAGTTAAATAATGTTTACTCCAGAAAGAAAGTTGACCCTTTACTAATAAAGGACATATTAGAAAATAAAATATTGGAATCATGCTTTATTAATAGTTTACATTTTACATATTACATATTCGAATAATTATTACAACAATGAATATTTCGAAATCTTGGATGATCACATAATCGATTTTGTGTAATAAATATAAAATTTTCATCATATGTATAAATATAATCTTTTAATATCAAATATATACGATTGAAAGTCGAAAAAGCTCCTTGTACAATACCTTTTGGAAGTTTGTGAAATACATTTGCCTTAACACCATCATACCAAATTTCACGATTTTCAAAAAAACAAATTATACTTCCGTTTCTTAAAGTCAAAACTGCACTTATTATACCAGTAATATTTGGGAAAATATCTCTAGTATAACCTTCATTTATCAACTGCATAGAATGATTATATTCGAAATATTTTACATTGTTTGCTATTATATAATAAGTATTATTTCTATACATAGCGTTAACTTTAAAAATGGAAGGATGCCATATTTTGTTTTTACTAACTAATTCCGAATTCAAATCCATTCTTTCATAATGTCTACCTTTAAATTTTATATATGTTTTATCATTTAAAAGTGTAACACTGTCATAACGGCATTTGTACAGTTCATTTAATTTATCTTTATCAGCTTTTAAAAATGAAGCACTGTACACATAAGTTGGAAACATTATAGAATTATTATTGTTAGAATGATCTAAACCCAATGCATGTGCAAATTCATGTTGTATAACTTTACTCATATTTGCATATGTCTGTTGTACTACATTTAAATTAATTTTTATTTCTCCTCCATCTGGTGGTTCAGCCCTACCAAGTACATTACCAGATATATAGTTTAAGAAATGGAATTTGATATCTCCTTTACTAGGACTAACATTTTCTATTTCTAAAGTATTAATTTCCATTTCCTTTATAGCATTCTTTATTGTTTCGACACGATAGAAATCATTTTCTACAGAATAAGTTATATAATGTTTATCCCAAAAAGAAATTTGGCCTCTTATTAATAAAGGTAAAATTAAAAAATAAAATATAGAAATCATACTTTATTTATAATATACAAACAATATTTTGAATATAGTTTTCAGAGACAAAAAAATGAATTTTTAAAGTCCTATATATACAAGAAATTTTAAATATTAAATTAATATATACAAAGAATTTTAAATATTAAATTAATATATACAAAGAATTTTAAATATTAAATTAATATGTACAAGGAATGTTAAAATAATCACCAAAATTAAAACATAAAATATTTGTTGCTTTAAATTTTGAACATCCATGTCGAAAACATTTTAGACATTTTCGTTTCTCAGGAAACTTGAATTCAGTATAAATAAGTTCAATTTTTGCATTGTAAATGTATTTACCAATTATTTGTTTTTGTCTCGTTCCAGCTACATACAAAACAGAAATATTTAAACAATTAATATAATAATCTAAATTATTTAACCATACATTTTTTGAATCACATTTTTCAGAAATATAATGTGTCATTGTAGTTATTGTAAATTCATAAGGTATTTGTTCACGAAATGACATAGTTATAAATCCTATTATACCTGGCATTGCTGTTATATTTGTATTTGTAAAGTTGTCGTTGGGTAATTGATGCCAATTATAATTCATAATATTAGATAAATTATTACTGATATATTTATCGTTTATCATAGTTAATTTATCTTGTTTTAAAGTTTTATCCTCTTCACTATTCTTAGGAATAACTGAAATTTCAACTTCTGTGGATATTTCTTCTCTCTTCAGATCAGATTCACTTTTCTTAAATATTTCATTTGATGATCTTGAAATTTCATCTTCTATTGATACTTTGCTTTTATCTTCCATTATATCAGTTTTCTTTGATTTTTCATTTGTTCTTGAAATTTCCTCTTTTATTGATACTTTACTTGAATCTCTCATTAAATCAGTTTCTTTAATTATTTCATTTAATGAACTTGAAATTTCATCTTTTATTAATACTTTACCTGAATCTTTTATTAAATCAATTTCACTTTCTTTGGTTATTTCATTTATTGAACTTGAAAATTCACCCATTTCTATTATAGTTTCATCATTTGTTACAGTTTTGTCTTTCATAGATTTTATATTTTGATCACCTTCTCTTACATCAGTAGTTATTTCTTGTTGATTCATTTTTTAAGTACCGTTTATAAAAATGTTGCTTATTTATACACAAGTAGAACTACAAAAAAATTAAATTAAATATAAAAAAATTAAATTAAATATAAAAAAATATATAAATTACATAAAATAATAAAAATATAAAAATAAATAAAATTATAAATTATTTTTTTAAAAATCTTAAATGTAATTGATTTACTTTAATATAAGCAATTTTTGAAATATTATTTACATTTATCTTATAAAAATAAATAATATCGTCAATTTTTTCTTTTGCTTTACTAATATCAGAATAAGTTTTCGAATTTTTTAACAAATAATTATCAACATCATTTCGATAAAATCGCATACAATCCCATCCTTTAACATAATTTTCATACAAGTGTAATAAAGATAAAAATATAATTGCTGCTGCATCATTACCAGATAAAATTTTTAAATATGGTATATCATACATATTTCGAATAGTTTTTACATGTAAATATAAAATATTGTCACTCGAGTTTTTTTCTGTTTTTAAATTTTCAACATAATGAGTTAAATCACAAAAAGAATAACCCATAAAACCATCAACTGCTAATAAAGAGATTAAAACGCTTGATTTTAAAATTTTTTCTTTACCAAATCTAACAGTATAGTTGTGATTTGCTAAAAATTCTATATTTTTACGTAAAATATTATTCGTTATTATTCTATTATACTTAAGCTGATAATAAATATTCAAATCCTCTGGTGATATTTGAAAATCATTTTGCAATATTTTTTTCCATTGTTCATCTATAATTTTTATATGATCAGGATGTAATAATGAAGCATTTGTAAATGTAATTGAACTTATGTCTAAATTTATATAATCTGCAATACTTTTTAAAATCTTTAAACGTATATCAAAGTTATTCTGATTTGAAGAATTTTTAAGTTTGAAAAATAAGTAATTAGATATGGTATTATCAAAATTTTTTTCATTCATTATTGTTTTAATAAACTAATTTTAAGATAAATAATACCGTTCTACAAATTAATTTTTTTATTTTATATTTATTTTTTATTATTATGAAAAGATAAAATAAAAATCCTAATATAATATTAACAATAAGTAATATCTTTATTAAACGTCATTTTTTGACCACGCCTATATGATACACCTACAATTTTTGTTGATTTTACAGTTAATAAAAAGATTGTGTAGAGTGAAAATTTTATTTATTTTTTTATTTATATATTTTTTAGTTTATTTTTAATAAAAAAATAAATATAAATAAATATAAATAAATATAAATAAATATAAATAAATATAAATAAATATAAATAAATAAATAACAATATTAACTATATATATTAGATTTTTGCTATTGTTATTAACATATTTTTTTTCAAATACAAGACAAGATGTCTTTATCTGAAATTTGTATGGTAATAGATTTAGATGGCTTTCGAATAAATGGTAACTTTTATACTAGAGAATTTGGTTATGCTTCCCTTACTCAAGAAACAAGTGGATCTTATCGATTTACATTAGATCACCTTGTTAAGGAAATAAGTCCTAAAGATCAGAAAACAATAGATTATTGTACTCAAAATGTTCATGGTTTATCATTTGAACTGCTTAGAGAAGAAAAGGATGTCTTTAAATTGGAAATTTTAGAGTCGCTTATTCAAGTTTTATATAAGGAAAATAAAACAGATGTAAAAAATGTTATAGCTTACAAAGGTGGACAAGAAGAAGCAAAAATATTAAATAAACTGAAAATTCCAAATATAAATCTTGAGATATTTGGTTGTCCAAAATTCGAATTTTTACCATTACCAAATGTAAAAAATTGTGGCTTTCATAAATGTATAAATAAAAATATAAAATCAGTACATTGCTCTAAAGTAGAATGTGTAGCTTTCGCGCAATGGATAAAAAACATTATTACATCCAAAAAATAACTTTATTTAAATTTATGTATTTATTTTTGAAATATATAACTTTAAATGATCTATGTATTTTATTTGAAAATAAATGATTTTGTCTATTTTTAAATTTGTGTACTTATTTTTTTAAATGTATAGCGTTAAACGATCTATATAGTTTATTTGGAAATAAATCATTTTGTCTATTTTTAAATTTGTGCAAATAACAGTGATACGTTTTATTAAAAAAAGATTCTTTAACATCTTTTTGTAATGAAATTGATAACAAATATTCAAAAATATATAATGCTTCATGAGGGATTCGTTTACCATTTAGAGTTTCTTTTTTTGATAAGATATTGTGTATATCTAATTTTGTTAACTTTAAAATGTCTTTTATTTTCAAATTTGTCTCTAATAATATTAAAAGTAAAAGTGATATTTCTTCTGATTTATAATTATTTTTACTTACATTTTTCAGTATTTTAAGTTCATCGGTGTTAAATTTCTCTGATGATTTATTTGCGGTAAACGTGTTTATTAATGGTATATTTTTCTTCTTAGATATTAAATTAACACTATTTCGAATATATGAATCAGATCTTTTAGCATTTTTCAAATATATTTTATATTCATCTAAACTACTTTCTTCATCCATATTGTTTTTTTTACACCAACGTTTATAACAATTTAAATAATAATTATATGTTTGTTCGCTTGACTCAGATAACATACTTAATTTTTTGTAAAAAATTGTAACAGCTTTTAAAAATACTACATATATGGCCTTTTCATTTGAAATTTCCCAAAAGGATTTAGAAAATTATTCTTCATAAATGAATTCTTTTTATAATGTATTTGACGATAGACAGGTAATCATTTTAGACATCTTTTCTGTCATTTCCCAGCTATCTCAATTTCTTATCGAAGGTTCGAGTTTATTTTTTATATTTACTTTTATAAATTTTTCATAGTAGATTTTTTCTTTCATAAACATATTTATCAAATTTAGATTTTTATACTTTCGTAAAAAAATATTTCTTTCTTTTAGAATTTCGCAAAATAAAAATATGAAATTGACATATTAGAAATATTAATTCTAATAATAATAATAATAATAATAATAATAATAATAATAATAATAATAATAATAATAATAATTTTAGATTTAAATAAATAAAAAAATAAAAAATATAAATAATAAAATAAATTACATTTATATAAATGGATATTTCTCTTTTGAATTAAATAAATGTTATTTTATTCTTTGAATTGGTTAAAAGATAATTACAAAACAAAAAATAATATTAATCGTATCAAAATTAATATTAAAGTTATTACTACTGATGGTGAAACAAAAGTAATTCAGAAATTATATGATGAATGGATTGGAGTATGTACAAACAACATACAAAAAACTGTAGCGTTAGTTCAAAAATATTTTCCTGGAAGTAATTTAAATTACAAACAATTAAATGCAAAGCATTATAGAAAAGTTTTACCAAATTTTAAAGATAGACTATTTAAAAAAAATAAATTGTTCAATAAACCAAAATATTTTTATAAATTGTTCTCAAATAACGTAGCTATTAATGATATTGGTATTGTTTTGGATAAATACAAATTTTCCTATTACACACCAAATGATTGGTTAAATAGGTTGTATATAGATTTATGCACGACTAATAATACTGATAACTTTTATTATATGTGGTATGAAGTTTCAAATTCTAAAATGTTACTCGAATCAATGAAAATAAATGTAGATTGTCAAGAAATACCAGAAATCAAAATTGCATCATTTGATCTTGAAACTGTGCCAATGGATTGCGAAAACCGTATTCCTACTGGTCATGATGAAACCGATAAAATTGTCATGATAAGTATCGTAAAATGGAATTATAAGTATATTGATAGAGTTGAAAAAATTCTTTTATATTTAAATCCTTTAAATATTAAATTAAACAAAATTCCAAAACAAATTATTAAATTATTTAACGGAAACAATATTGCACAACATTTTATTGAGTTTTTTGATGAAAGAGAAATGTTAAAATCATTTCATAATTTAGTTCAAGACTCTCATATATTGACAGGTTATAACATTAATAAGTTTGATTTACCTTGTTTATTATCAAGAATGACATTGTTAAATATGAAATATCATACTTATTCGTCTAAAAAAATTGGAGAATATATAATAGTTACATTTCAAGAAAAAATTATCATAGATATGTATCATTTCATACACATTTTTTCAAAATATGATTTACCTAGTTACACATTGGATACTGTTGCAAAATTTAAATTAAAAAAATCTAAATTTCCTATAAAAGCTACAGCTATTCATCACTACTATGTAAATCCATCTTTAAATATAGATACATTACAAAGTGAAGACAAAAGCTTTTTATATAATTTGATTAAACCTAAAAATATAGACTTATCAGAATTTGGTACATTTTTCGATTGTTTAGAGTACTGCTTAGAAGATTCTGTTTTAGTATATGAACTATTTAAAAAAGAATTTACATTAACATTTTTAATTGAAAGAGCAAATATTACATCTATTGATATGGAGCAAGCACTACATTGCGGAAAGAGCATATATATATTAGAAGTATTTAAGACGTTTGGAACTTGCATGGGTTATTTTTTTAATATAAAATTTTTTAAAAACACTATTGAGGAGGATTTAGAAAAATTTAAACAATTTCTCATAATAAAAAGAAAATCAAAAAATGAGTACACATATCAAGGTGCTCTAAATTATGGAAAAATTGGTAGTTTCAATAAAAATGTTGCGGGATTAGATTTTTTAAGTATGTATCCTTCCATATTAATAAATCAAAACCTTAGTTATGAAACATCAGGATTAATATTTATAGATGAATATTTAAAACTGTCAGACGATTTAAAAAATCAGTGTGAATGTGTTCCTTATAGGAAACATTCTGAAAACGATATTTTAACAGATGATAAATTTGATCATAATATGTATAAACATCCAGAAATTGATTTACAAAATGATAAACTGATAATGATTTCATATAAACATGAATTAGGCTTCTTACCGACTATTTCAAATGTATTTTTAGAAAAAAGGAAAGAAATACAAAAGCAATACAAAAAAACAAAACAAACTACATTATACACACGGCAATTAAACATAAAACTGTTTCTAAATTCAATATATGGAACTATGGCGTATAGGGATTCACCTTTAGCTTATCTAGACATTGCAATGTCTATAACGTGTTTTGCTAGATTATATTTATTAGCTGTGAGTGAATTCACTCGACAAGTTTTAAAATATACTACAGTTTATTGTGATACTGATAGTATTTTTGTTGTAGGTTATCCATATAAAAATTGCGATTTAATTAATCAGTATTTAAATCAAAAATATATGATTTTACAATTTGAAAAAGTAATGTCTTGTCTTTTAATTTTATCAAAAAAGAAATACATTTACGAATGTAATGGGAAAAAAATCTTTGCTGGTTCTGAAACGAAAGCAAATGCTTTAACTAAATGGATGTCTGAAACAATAGTTGAGGAAGTTCTTAATGCTTTAAAAAAAGACTCTGAAAATTTAGATGCTAGTCAAGGGTGGATAGTTTGGGTAAATACTTTAATAACAGCGTTCTCTATGTGCAGAAATCCTAAAACATTTTGTATAACGAGAAAAACTAAACAACTGTACGAATATAAATCAAAAACATGCCCTCAGTTAAAAATTATTAAAAAGAATCCATTAAAAGCTGGCGAATATATTAATTACACTTACAGTCAAACAGATATTGCTTTTTCTGAATCAACAAAATGGATTATGGAAGTAGATGAATGTCAAGAAGTAAATTTTGAAAAATTATTTATGAGTCAGAAAAAAGTATTTGTAGATTTATTAAATATAGCTTTTTTTGGGCTTAGAGATGCCATGAACCCATGTAATAGAATTTTAAATACAATGCGTTGGAAAAGTTTTTTAAACACTGAAATTTTAACTCAGGTAAAAGAAAAAAGAGAACTTATGATATTAGTTTTAAAATCAGTGAAATATACTTTTGAATTTAATGATTATACATTATAGAAAACTATAATTTTTTAAAAATCTTCTTTGCCAACATATTCCAGATATTACTTTACTTCCAAGTGATTTTAGAAACACAAATTTTTTCATTGCAATTATTCCTAAAAATGCAAAAATTGAGAAATTTAATAAAATAAATATAAATATAAACCAACTCTTTGATATAATTAAACTAACAAATAAAATAAAAGTGGTCCATACTCCTATGCTAAAAATTATACCTAAAATTTGATGTATACCAAATATTTCTAGCATTCTTATTTCTTTTGAATTAAATAATCTCGCCATTCAATTGGTTTAATATTAAAATATAAAGTTCGATACGTAACTTTTAAATAAGCTTTATACACAAAATGTTTTAAATGTAAGAATAATAAAATCCAAAGTATAAATAAAATCATCTTTATTCAATTCTAAAAAATATTTCCTTTTTTTTCAATACTAAATATATTATACAAATAATAATTCTTTTAGTACAATGGTCTTTCCGTATACGATTTAAAGTATTACACATTTGCATTATTGTTATTAAGTAGTATGACAGGATCAATCTGGAATTTTCCTTAGTCACTTTACAAATACCCCAGTTTAATTATTTTTTAGATTTCATATTTGTAAAATTTAAATAAGAAATTCTGAAATCTAAAATTTTGATATTTAACATTCTGAAATTAAATTTCTAAATTATGAAATGGAAATTATGAACTGATTAATGTTTATTTTTTAGTTTATTTTATTTTTTATGCAAAAGTAAGTTATGGATATTATAAAAAAATTTTATGAGATGGTTAGAATTAAACAAACATTAGCATTTCTTGCAAAAGCACATGCAAATGAAACAGAAAATATTCCTTTTATTGTAAATAAAAAACTTGTAAACACTTCACTTAAAAAAATATTACCTGACAAAGGGGTCTTATTAAATAGATTTGCAGAAATTACATGTAAGGCATTTGTTAATAATGATACAAGAAAAACACATTGTAACAATGTTGTATCAATAATAACATTTAATGATTTCTCATATTTAATTAATAATGATAACAAAATTAAAGAAATAATAAAATTAAAAAAGTTTGAACGCAAGCGCAAGTTACCAATTCCCATGGACACCGGTGATATTGAAAGTCCAAATAAACGACCAATAACTGAAATAATAAATGCAACACAAAGTGATGCGCAACAAATTATAATTAAAGAATTTCAAGATAATATTGACAATGTGAGGTCACAAAACCCAAGTTTATCTAGAAATTTAAAAGCAAACAAAGAAAAAAGAGTACCTTTCTTAAATGCTTTAAAAGAAATTCAAGAAAAATATCGACAAATATTTCTAAAACTTAATATCAGTGATGCAGAAACAATTTTAACTATACCTGAATTGGAAGAATTTAGTGAATAGATTCAGAAAAGTCGATTGGGTAAAATAAATCACCTGTATTCTTTTTAGCATAATATTGTAAATTATTTTCATTTATAGCTGGAATTTCAACATCATTTTGAATTTTATAAAACTGATCCTTATCTTTTGTTTGAGGATAAATTTCCATTTCTGAATCTTGACAGTAATACATAGCATTTTTATCATGAGCTAAAATATCATCTAGTTGTTCATTTTTTGCATAATATTGTTTATTTTTATCTTTAAAAGCATAAATTTCTTTTTCATCAATTCTTCGATAATATTGTTTTTTATTATCGAGTTTTGGGTAAAATTCTGTATTTTCATAATTGGCATAATATGGTAAATTTCCTATATCTGTAGCAAAATATTCATCAGCTTTTTCTTTAGCATACACTGGTAGTTGTTGCAAATTTCGACCGTAAATTTCTTTACCATTAATTTTAATGTACATTTCTTTGTTTTGTACCATATTATAAATAGGTTTGTTGAGTGTAATATTAAGGAGATATAATACATCACCATTTTTATCATATATTAATATGTCTTGATTGTATTTATCTTTTGCATAAAACTGTATAAGATGACCATTAATTAATTTTGATGCATAATAATATTGTCCTTTCGAATTTTTAGCATAACATTGATCACCATCAGAATTTATTAAATAAAAATCTGTTTCTCCATCATTAGGATAAATCTCACAGTTATTAAATCTTGCATATACTTTTAAATTTTTATCATTAATTGGAAACATGGGACCGTTATCAAAAAAATAATATGGTTTATTATTCTGAATAGGTAATATGAAATTACCATGACAGTCTTTTGCATAATGAATTTTATTTTCATATGTCTTTGCGAAAATTTCATGTTTTTTACCATCTGTACCAATGTTTAAATATATATTGTTTTTATTTTTATCCGTTGCGTAAAACTGATTTCCGAAACAATCTGTACTATAATGTTTTAAAGCATAATATTCACTCATTCTTAATTTTAATTGCATTTATTTTTTTAATCTCGAAAAGATGACATATGGTTGATTATTTGTTCTAGTGTAGGTTCTGTATACATTATGGGTTCTAATATTTCATTATGCTCTTCAGGAATATCATTAAAATTCTTGGGATAAAACTCTCCTTTGTCTTTAGTTTTTGCATAAAAACCAACTTTATTTATTTTATTAATAGCAATTTTTTCAATTAAATTTTCTTGCCTGTAAAATTCATCATCTTTTGACACTGGATACACTTCTACTGAATTTTCATTTGTCGCGTAATATGGAATATTATTATCTAAAGCTAATATATCATCTTTCAAATTTTCTGTTTTCGCATATCTCTCATTTGATCCAAACTTTGCATAAAGTTCTTTATTACCAATCTTTAAATAAAATTCTCGTTTATTTTTCATTTTTGGATAATATTGGTATTTTTTACCGTTTGTCTCATAAAATGAATAATAAGGTACACCATTATTTGAAGCGAAATAATCATTTTTGTTGTTTTCTTTAGCATATACAGGCAATTTTTGTGTATTAAAACCATAAAATTGTTTTCTATTTTTTTCTAAATATATTTGTTTTCCATTAGTATCTTCAGGATAAATAGGGATATTTTTAGTTATGTGTATAGGATAAATATAAACATTATTTTCTTCAATATACTTTGTGTTTCCTTTTTTATCAATAATAGGATATTGAACTATATCTCTATTTGATAATGTTTTTGAAGCATAATAATTTTTGTTATTGTTAATAGCATAATATTGTTCGTCATTTTCGTTTCTAGCATAAATCATTTCATTTCCGTTGTCAATGTAATATTCTTGATTAGCACGTTTCGGGTATATTTCTTTATTTCGCTTGTTTCTAAAATATTGGATATTTTCTTTTAAACTTTGTTGATTTTTTGTTAAAATGGGACAAATTGGGATTTGATCATGCGTCATTGCAAAATAATAAACTAAATTTCCTTTGTCATCATGTTTTTTAGCCATTATTTCTGTACCATCTGATTTCGTTAAATAAAATTGATCTCCATTTGATTTTATGGCGTAAATTTCATCTAAATCTTTTGTTTTAGCATATGCTTGTAATGCATAATATTCATTTCCAGAAGAATCTTTATTATAAACCATTCTTCTTATTTTTTCTATGTAATTTATTTAAAAAAATTAGTTTTACAGGATTAAGTTAAGATTATGAAGAAGAAAGTCACATTTTCTAAAATTATACGAATATATAATTATACAAAAAATAAAATCACATCTACATCAGAAAGAATAAATACTCCTGATATAATAGATAAATATAAATATAAATCATATATTATTCAAATATTTAAAGAAACTATAGAAAGGGGAATTTTATTTGTTCATGGAAATCTCGGAAGACATCCCTATATATTAGAATTTTATTTAGATATATATTTTGACTCATCACAAAGAGTTCGAGTCCAAAGTCACTGGTGGAATGATATAAACATGAATTCATATTATAAAGACAATGCAACTCCATGTGACATGCTAATTATTTTAGAACCTTTTTCAACTGAAAAGATTGTTAAACCAGATTATGCTAAAAGTTTATTAGTATTAACAAGTCTTCAAAAATACCAAAGTCCAGCAAAGTATTTATATTTAGGAAATCTTGAAAACATTAAACTAATTATCAAAAAATATACAAATTTAAAACATTTAAATACGTATTCTTTTGTACCACAGTTATTTTGTAATTATCGAATTCCTTATTTTCCTGAATTAGATGTAAATATGAAACTTTCACAACATCTATCTAAAGATGAAATTTATTTATGCATTTTAAATATGATTGATTATTTATCTAATTTAAAAATTAAAAGTTGGACTGTTACATTGGATAAAAATAAATCTATTCACGAAAATAAAACAAATGTGGTGTTAGAAATTTAATTAAAAGAGGTATTGTAAGTTTATCAAAAAGTTATTTTTTTATATTTAAAAATTTCTTAATTGGAAATTTTTATAATTTATTAATGTTTTATTTTTTTAATAAAAATAGTACATTAATAAATTGTAAAATTTTTTTAATTTGAATATAAAAAATAGAAATTTTTTTGAAATAAAATAATAAACATAAAGATTTATTTTAAATTATAGTTCAATTTTGGATTTGACAAATAAAAAGTCACATGACTTTTTGTTGAACTCAAAGTATTGTCATCTTTTATTCAAGAAGTCTATTTATGACATCCTAAATTTATTTTAGTTTGGTGAACAGGATATGTGATATTCAAGTTTAACACAAAAAATAAAGTTGGACAAGGACTATAAAAAATATGGCCAATCCCATTTTTTACTCTTAAATTTTATCTTTATAAATTTGCACTATAAAAAAATTATTAAGACTAAATATAACTTGAAGAAGAAAAAATACAGTAAAAAATAATAAAATTTATTATACATAAACAATATTTACAAAATAATATTTAAAATAAATATATTTTTCTCAAAAAAGGTAGAAGAAATGTAATTTTAATTAAATATATAATTTGTATTATATATGATATAAAAGATTTTTATATTTAAATTCAGTTAAAAATAATTGAATTTAAAAGTTGAATCAAATAATTATAAACAAAATATTCAATTATTTTTTTATATTTTTTAAAAGAAAAAATATTTAACAGCTCATTAAAATGGTATTAAAAATTTCATTAAATTCCGTTAAAAAATTCAAATTTTTATCTTTTAAACTTTCATATTTATGAAATAAACGTTGAAGTTTTTCTTTTTCTTGAAGACTGCATCTAAATTTGCTAGATTTTAAAGAAATTAATTTTATCATATCTAGACCATTATTATTAAGTAAATTGCACGATTTTTTAAAATCTCTTTGGAGACCTTTAGCTATTTTATTTGCCTCTAAAAACAATCCAATATTTACATTTCTTCTGGAAGAGGATTGTTGTGATAGAAAATATCTTGAAATTGTTCTCTGTCTAAGAGATCGGTTGGTTCTCGACGACTCCAAAACAGCACTTGAAGGAGATTGGAAATTTTCTTGGATATCTTGATGATCCGTAGATGTCACTTCAAGACTCTGGGGACTAGAAGATCTTTCAAATTCCTCATCTCGCAGGATTTCCCTTTCTTGAGATTTATGTAAATCGTCTCCGAGTCCATAATAATAACAATTTCTTCTACAGATCGAACATTCAAAATTAGATTTCCTCGAAAGATAATCGTAATATGATTTCAAACAAGTTTTGTGATACTCATGACCACAGGGCAAAGAAAATCTGTCTTGTAATAAGAAATCAAGACATATTACACATTCCATTTTTCTGTTGCAAAAATGTGAAAGATTTGACAATGGCAGAAAAACGCAGTGAGAACACCAGAAAATTAAAGGACCGATTAAAATTCGTCTCTATATATATGCTTTTTCAACCCACTCTTTTGCACTTTATACTAAAAATGTTTTTTTTTTTTTTTTTTTTTTTTTTTTTTTTTTTTTTTTTAGCTACAGACCTTGAATATATGTTTTTCTAAATCATTTTCTGATTCTCTATAATAATTTAATATTGATTTTTTAAATAATTTTAATTTATTTATAAATTCATCAACCTCAGATAAATGATCAGATTTTTGTTTTATAAGTTTTTCGACTCGTTCGATGTTTTCTTTCACTTTCATATAAAGGTCAGCAGATTCTTTATCAAACTGATTAATTGTTTGATCTATATTTTTAAATGAATCAATAATGGTGAAAATTTCTTTGTCTTTAGAAATTAAACTTTCAATATTAGTTTTCAATAATTCCAAATCCTTTTTAAATTTATCCATATCTTCAATATCACCATCATTTAAAAATTCCAATTCTGAAATTATTTCATTATAAGAATCTATTATACTGTCAATTACCTCTTCTAAAGATTTCATAAAAGAACCCGGAGCAGAAACCATAATAATATTCTTAATTTTAAGAAATTTTATTTTTTCAAAAACCTTTTTATTTAAAAAATTAAATCTAAAACTTGAAAAGCAAAATTTTTTAAAACTAAAATTTTGAAAAGTAACATTTTTTAAATTTAAAATTTTGAAAGTAAAATTTTAAAAAAGTAAAATAAAAATTCCAAAATGTAAATTGAAAATTTTCATAATTTATTTTTTATTTAATTATATATATATATATATATATATATATAGTAATAAAGACAAAAATAAAATCACACGTCTTACAAAATAAATTGATCTCTAAATATAAATATTGAAATTCAAATCTTGATTTGAAAAAAAATTTAACGTTTTCAAATACATTTTTTACAATTGACATTTCATAATTTTTTGGTTTTTTTTATTTCAACATTTCAATTATGAAATGTAAAATTTACAAAATGTAAAATTATGCAATGTAAAATTATGAAATGTCAGCTTTTTAAAATTACAAAATGTAAAAATTACAAAATGTAAAATTATGAAATGTCAACTTTTTAAAATGTAGAAGTAAAATTACAAAATGTAAAAATTACAAAATGTAGAAAGTATTTATTTCTCATATTTTAGATATTAAAAATTTTACATATTGAAAATTTTATTAAACATTTTATATTTTAAAAATCTAAAATTATGAAAAGTAAAATCTAAAACGTAAATAAAAAAATATTAGAACTAAAAAAAAAAAAAAAAAAAAAAAAATATTTTTTTTTTTTTTTTTTTTTTTTTTTAGTTATAACATTTTTTTACATTTCATAATTTTACATTTAACATTTTTTTACCTTTCATAATTTTACATTTAACATTTTTTTACATTTCATAATTTTACATTTAACATTTTTTTACTTTTTATAATTTTACATTTAACATTTTTTTACTTTTGATAATTTTACATTTAACATTTTTTTACTTTTGATAATTTTACATTTAACATTTTTTTACTTTTTATAATTTTACATTTAACATTTATTTACTTTTTATAATTTTAAATTTAACATTTATTTACTTTTTATAATTTTAAATTTAACATTTATTTACTTTTTATAATTTTAAATTTAACATTTATTTACTTTTTATAATTTTACATTTAACATTTTTTTACTTTTTATAATTGTACATTTAACATTTTTTTATTTTTTATAATTGTACATTTAACATTTTTTATTTTTTATAATTGTACATTTAACATTTTTTTATTTTTTATAATTGTACATTTAACATTTTTTTATTTTTTATAATTGTACATTTAACATTTTTTTATTTTTTATAATTGTACATTTAACATTTTTTATTTTTTATAATTGTACATTTAACATTTTTTTTACTTTTCATAATTGTACATTTGACATTTTTTTATTTTTCATAATTGTACATTTGACATTTTTTTACTTTTCATAATTATACATTTGACATTTTTATACTCTTCATAATTTTACGTTTAACATTTTTTTAATCTTCATAATTTTACATTTTAAATTTTTTACAAAAATGTAAAAAATTACAAAATGTAAAAAATTACAAAATGTAAAATTATGAAATGTCAGCTTTTTAAAATTACAAATGTAAAAATTACAAAATGTAAAATTATGAAATGTCAACTTTTTAAAATGTAGAAGTAAAATTACAAAATACAAAAATTACAAAATGTAAAAACTACAAAATGTAGAAAGTATTTATTTCTCATATTTTAGATATTAAAAATTTTACCTATTAAAAATTTTATTTTCAACATTTTATATTTTAAAAATCTAAAATTTTGAAAATTTAAAATTATGAAAACTAAAATTTTAAAATGTTAAATTATGAAAAGTAAAATCTAAAACGTAAATAAAAAAAGATTATAAATAAAAAAAAACTAAGCATTCTACCACTTTTTATGTGAGTTGGCTTGGCTATATATAAGCTAACTAATGTACCCACATATTCATTATGTCTCGACGTCCTTCAATAACAGACCTCATAAATTCGTCGATTCCCAATTTTATCGAAAAGTCCGATTGGAACATAGCAACCTTTAAAATAGAAAATTTTACATTAGTCAGAGACAGTATCTGCGGAGACATAATCGTCATGATCAGTCTTCTTAAATGGAATAAGGGAATTGTTGAAAAACAAATACTCTATATACTTCCCAATGGAGTGGAACCCTTAAAAAATTATGAATACGCGACAGCTTTTGCATCCGAAGCCGAGATGTTGACCCAGTTTCATGCTTTGCTAGACGATGTTCAAATTATAATCGGCTATGGTATTAGCACATACGATTTAACTCCTATTATTTCAAGACTGATGTGGTTAAAACTGTATGGAATCCTTCAACGTTACAAATCTGTCAACATATATGACGATATAGTGTCTTTGTATGAAGGCAAACTTACTATAGATATTTATACTGTCCACATGAATAATTTAGAAGAAAAAATAATGTCAGTGCTCCGCCTATATTACTTCATAAAGCAAATATATAATACATTATAAGTAAAAAAAAAAAAAAAAAAAAAAAAAAAAAAAAAAAAAATTTTTTGTTTTAGATTTTACTTTTCATAATTTAAAACATTTTTTTACTTTTTATAATTGTACATTTAACATTTTTTTACTTTTTATAATTGTACATTTAACATTTTTTTACTTTTTATAATTGTACATTTTACATTTTTTTACTTTTTATAATTGTACATTTAACATTTTTTTACTTTTTATAATTGTACATTTAACATTTTTTACTTTTTATAATTGTACATTTAACATTTTTTTACTTTTTATAATTGTACATTTAACATTTTTTTACTTTTTATAATTGTACATTTAACATTTTTTTACTTTTCATAATTGTACATTTAACATTTTTTTACTTTTCATAATTGTACATTTAACATTTTTTTACTTTTCATAATTGTACATTTAACATTTTTTTACTTTTCATAATTGTACGTTTAACATTTTTTTACTTTTCATAATTGTACGTTTAACATTTTTTTACTTTTCATAATTGTACGTTAAACATTTTTTTACTTTTCATAATTGTACGTTTAACATTTTTTACTTTTCATAATTTTACGTTTAACATTTTTTTACTCTTCATAATTTTACGTTTAACATTTTTTTACTCTTCATAATTTTACGTTTAACATTTTTTTACTCTTCATAATTTTACATTTTAAATTTTTTACAAAAATGTAAAAATTACAAAATGTAAAAATTACAAAATATAGAAGTAAAATTACAAAATGACAATATGTAAACTTATGAAATGTCAGCTTTTTAAAACGTAGAAGTAAAATTACAAAATGTAAAAATTACAAAATGTAGAAAGTATTTATTTCTCATATTTTAGATATTAAAAATTTTACATATTAAAAATTTTATTTTCAACATTTTATATTTTAAAAATCTAAAATTTTGAAAATTTAAAATTATGAAAAGTAAAAAAATGTTAAATGTTAAAATCTAAAAAGTAAATAAAAAAAATATTACAACTAAAAAAAAAAAAAAAAAAAAAAAAAAAAAAAAAATTTTTTTTTTTTTTTTTTTTTTTTTTTTTTTTTTTTTTTAATTTACTTTTTAGATTTTAACATTTAACATTTTTTTACTTTTTATTAATTCTACATTTTACATATTTTTACTTTTCATAATTTTACATATTTTTACTTTTCATAATTTTACATATTTTACTTTTCATAATTTTACATATTTTTACTTTTCATAATTTTACATTTTAATTTTTTTACTTTTTCATAATTTTACATTTTAATTTTTTTACTTTTTCATAATTTTACATTTTAATTTTTTTACTTTTTCATAATTTTACATTTTAATTTTTTTACTTTTTCATAATTTTACATTTTAATTTTTTTACTTTTTCATAATTTTACATTTTAATTTTTTTACTTTTTCATAATTTTACATTTTAATTTTTTTACTTTTTCATAATTTTACATTTTAATTTTTTTACTTTTTCATAATTTTACATTTTAATTTTTTTACTTTTTCATAATTTTACATTTTTTACTTTTTCATAATTTTACATTTTTTACTTTTTCATAATTTAACATTTTACATGTTTTAGTTTTCATAATTTTACATTTTTTACTTTTCATAATTTTAAATTTTACATGTTTTACTTTTCATAATTTTACATTTTCAATGTTACTGACCGGAAAGTATAATTTTCGGAATGTATTATAAAGGTAATTATCAAATTTAATCCAATGGATTTTTTCTGTTAATGTACTTTTCAAAAAATATTTTTCCTTTATCAAATCATTTAGAGATGGATAAGTTTTTTCTAAATCGTCAACTTCAAAATATTCAAAATAACGTGCAGATAAAGTTACGTTTTTTTCATCTATAGATATATAACACAAATTGTTGCGAGGATCCAGATAAAACCCCGGTTTTATTATACGTATTGTTTCTATAAATCCGAAAAATTTGTCTCGAGGAATTGACCAACAATTAAAATCTGATAACAGTTCATGGAAATTGGGTAAGTCTAATAACATTAGTTTATCATAAAGGGGAATATAATTTTTAAACATATTTATCAATATATCATATGATAAATTAAAAAGAGTAAGTGACATAATTAAATGATTCTTATTGAGTATTAAAAAAAGATAACACATTAATTATTTTATACTAATAATTTTAAAATTTACATTTTTTTATATTTCACATTTTATATTTTAAAATTTATAAAATATAAAATGTGAAATATAAAAAATGTAAAATGTAAAATGTAAATTTTCGCTTTTAAAATTTTTTTACGGAAATTTTTTTAAAGTTTTAATTGTTATATATTTTAAATTCCAATTCATAATAAAAATCCTTGTGTATTTATTTATATATAATACCTGTAGTAATATTAAATATTTATTTGTTCCTTTTAAAGAAAAGAACAAAGTCATGGCATTTTTAAATTTACAAAGTTTTGTGAGTAATAAAAATTTTTATTGTTTAGAATTTACATACACTGGTATTATTATGGATGGAATTTTAATATATAAATATCATGCAATTCGATATATACTTCAAATTCATCTGTAACATCTATTTTGAAAAAGTAAAAATTATAAAATGAAATCTATTGCGTAAATTGTGAATTGTGCAATATAAAATATCTCTCCCTATATATAAGAATAGATAATCATTAACAGTTATACCATTTTCACCACGATGATGGAGCCGCATTACACTATTCATCTTTCTTTCATCTCTTTCGAAAATAAAAAAATTCCAAAATGTATGAGTTTCACTTCCACCGAATCACCTTTTGAAACTCTCAAGATTGATTTATTTACAAAATGGGATAATAGTCCGAGATGTTTTAAAAACGTTTTATATGAGTTTCAAAAAATATGTCAACAATATTTTTGTAAAGACTGTACACTGGTGGCTGTTGATATACCAACATATGAGTTTTTGAAAAATTTTCATAATTCTGTTATTCTGTGGAACTTTACATATAAGGAGAAAGAAGAAGATATGTCTTTAGTCACAGCACATGTATTTAATGCAAGTATTATACCTTGTGAATTACCCAAAAGCGATAATGATGCTGTGGCACGTAGCTTTTGTTTAGATTTATTACCTGAACCTATGGAAGAAGAATTCAGTAAACGTGCCGTACTTGTAGAGAAAGATAATATACCGATTTATTCTGATGAATATTTAGAATTAATACGTGGTGGATTAAAAAAAACTGTTTATGATGACATTTTGTAGAAATTGAATAAAGAAATTAATGAATTAATAAAAATGTATTTTTTATTTATTTATTTATTCAAATTATTTTTAGTACGACAGGACTATTGTTTTCAGACAACGATTTTGCTTTGTCGCCCTGTATACAAATCTATATCTGATATTTTCATTTTCAATGTAACATTTCCAATATTTCAGAAAGTCTCGTAAAGAAGAATTGTTATAATTGTAATTTTTTACATTTCATAATTTTAAAATGCATAATTTAAATATCATAATATTTTTACATTTCAGAACTTTAATATCTAAATTATAAAATGTATTAATTTTTAACATTCATAATTTTCATATTTCATATTAAGAGTAGATAAATGTATCATATTTTTATTAAAATTAGATTTGTGTGTATAAAATTATCAATTTTAGATTATACAGATTTGTGTGTAAAAGTATCCAACTATTATATTTCACATGTATTAACACAATATCTCTACAGTCACTCAAAAAATTAAGTGAACACGAAACCTTTCTCAGAATATTAAATAATAAGTCTATTTTAAAAAAAATTTAATTAAAATTTTTTTATAATTTTAGATTTAAAATTTTTAATTTTTATATTTTTAGTTTAAATTTTTAAATTTTTATAATTTTAGTTTAAATTTTTATAATTTTAGTTTAAATTTTTATAATTTTAGTTTAAATTTTTAAATTTTTATAATTTTAGTTTAAATTTTTTAAATTTTTATAATTTTAGTTTAAATTTTTTAAATTTTTATAATTTTAGTTTAAATTAAAAATGTTTTACTTTTCATAATTTTAGATTTAGTATATATATAGTCGTTTTTCTCGTATTCTAACAAATCTTGGTAATTTAAAATTTTTTATATCATCTCTGATAATGAATTACTTTGATTCTATCAAAAACGCTTTTCATTACCTACTCCGAGATTGTGTTTATCTTGCAAACCCGGATGAAGAAATGTTAGTTGACGATGTAAATCACATATATGATGAGGATTGGACAACGAAGGAAAATAAATTTGCCCTTTCCATTTTGAGAATGCTTAAAGTCTATTTTCAGATCCCACCCATACATACGGGTATCACTATCGACAAAATCGAAGACGCAATTCCCAAGTTGAAGGAAAAATTAAAATTTATTGTCGATTCTGATTTGTCATCTCTATCTCCTAGAGTTCAAAGCCTTTTAGACGGCCACTATTTGACATTTCATCAATGGCGAGATCGTAATTGTTATCAACCTTGGGTCATGGAATGTTTGATCATCACCGGATGTTTTATTGGAGAGTTTGCACACAAATTTAGAGACGAATTGATCCCTTTTTTCGATTCGGCATCCAAGACATTGATAGAATTCATGGATGATTGTGGTTTAATAGATTGTATTAAAAGCGATTTGTCTTCCAATAAAGATCCGTTTGGCAAACCCGGTAAAAAAGTGAAATCTGTCTTGACGGAGATAATTTTTAATTGAATTCTTTTGAAACTGAGTAAACAACAAGAACAAAAAGATTATAGAAGAAATGTTAAGAAAAAACGCAAAACAAGCTTAATAAAATTTTACATTTTTTATGTTCTGTATAATATTTCTCATAATAATATTGTTAGAAATTTTAGCCTATTGAATAAATAATTAAAACTATTATATCATAAATAAAAGTTCTTTTTTTTAGAAAGTTAAAGAGTGATTCTATGATTTTTATTATCAATTTTAGATTATACAAATTTGTGTGTAAAATTCTCAATTTTACATTATACAGATTTGTGTGTAAAAATATCCAATTATTATATTTCACACATATTAACACAATATCACTACAGTCAGTCAAATAATTAACTGTACATGAAACCTTTCTCAGAATGCCAAAGAATGAGTCAATATTTAAAAAAAACCTTAAAAAATCTTTTTTTTTTACCTTAAATCATTTTATTGAAATAATTTTGTTAAAATTTTAAAATTTGAAATGCAATTTACTTTTTTTAAATGCATCAGATCAAAAAATTATCATGATCTATATTTATCAAATCACACAGAGTTGCAATTCAAAACTTATCATTTTTTTTAATTAATTATATATAAATTGTCGTCTTTTAAAATAAATTGATCTCTAAATATAAGTATTGAAATTCTAATATTGTTTTCTTTATTCAAAATGTCACTTTTGTTTCCAATCAATTTATTTAAATATGTTGCTTCAGATCACACACATCAATATTTAAATATACATTAAGAGATATTAATAAAAATTTGCCTTTAATATGATTTCACTTTGTGACCTCAAAACGAGTCAGCTGGTTGGAAAACAACTGGCATTTAATTACAACTGTCTTTCCGTGAATGATGCAATCACATATCTGAGTAGCACATAAATATCTGTTGTAATCTTTTCTCAAAATGCCAAAGAATGTGTTTTTTAATAATATATTACATTAGACTTAACAGTATGTCAGTATAATTTTCTTCTATATAGTGTATAATTTTGGGTGGTAATGGTAATTTTAAAATTTCTTCTTCAGATTGATAATGATTTACAAGACTGCGAAATGTCCACCAAACAAGTGATTTAATTTTTCTCATTTTAATAAGAAATATCTAAAGGATCAGTCCTTTCACAGAATGATTCAATATTTAAAAAAACTTTAAAAAATCCTTTTTTTTTTACTTTAATTCATTTTATTAAAATAATTTTTAACAAAATTTAAAATTTGAAATGTAATTTATTTTTTTAAATACATCAGATCAAAAATTATCATGATCTATATTTATAAAATCACACAGAGTTGAAATTTAAAACTTATTAGTTTTTATTTTTTTAATTAATTATATATAAATTGTCGTCTTTTAAAATAAATTGATCTCTAAATATAAGTACTGAAATTCTAATCTCGTTTTTTTAAAACAATTTAAAAATTATGAAATGTCAATTTGCAATTGACATTTCATAATTTTTAAATTTTATAAATTTCATCATTTTTGAAAATTAATTATTAATTAATTAATTAATAATTAATCATTTTTAGACAAAATTTCATACTTAAATTTTTTTTGTCGTTTTCTTTATTCAAAAATCGTTTTTCAAAAAATTGATTGGAAATCAATTTATTTAAATTGGTATTTTTTTGAGTGGGTGTGGTTGGTTATTATATAAGCAAGAGATCACTTGACATTTTGTCTTGAAGAGATTATAATGTACTGGATAGAAACTGATATAATTGCCGATTCGCACGTTTCTTTTAAAAATTTTAAATATTTGTATCATGGAATATTGAAGAAAAATAGCACGTATCGTAGATTTAATGAAATTATTGCACTCAATAAGATAACAATAATTCATGTAAAGCATCACCATTCTTTAAGACTGAAACTGCACATTCATGTGTTTATTGGTTCGGATAATGAAATTGACAGAAACATTTGGAAAGATTTTGAGATTAAAATATGCTCAATTAGACATGAAATATATCTTTCGGTTGTGTATGATTCTAATTGCACACATAATTGTGACTATTGCTTTTATACATTGAACGATTGGTGTTTTAAAGCGATATGGAATAACATTCGTAAATTTCACGATGTCAAATTTTTGAATTTACCAAATCCACTTTTACAAAAAGCTATTCGAGAGCACGATAAATATATTATATCTTCGAAACCTTGTGATTTTATGCGTGTAATTAACGATTTTTTCAAAGATAAAACTTTACTGCAATTATTTTCTGAAGTAGATAAAATATTTGATAGAGATATTGCTGTCTATTTTCAAACACAACCTAAAATATATTATACCATGGTTTATTACAGTATATTTTTTATAGATTTAGATATAAGAAATACATATATATATGTTAAATTTTACTTTGTAAGAAACGATAATGAACTTAATATGTGTTATAAATGTGTGAAATTATTTCTTTATGGAGAAGAATGTTTAATTAGTAGATTTTACTCAAAAATATGTGTAGATAAAGACATGTTATTTGTCGAAAACAAAAATAATTGGTGTTGCATATGTAAGCTAACGCCTTTGTTTCAAATATTAACTGCTGATGAATATGCAAAGTACTATAAAACGACTAAGAATCCAGTGAAAGTTCAAAATTATGAAATGTGTAAATATAGTATAAATGAAATAACTTAAAAAAATTAAAACTGTCTATGACAATTTAATTTAGTACGACAGTTATGCATGTATTTTAACATAAATATTTATTGTTTAGTATGAATCAAGAAATTAATAAGTTGGAGTAATGCACTTGATATAGAAATTGAAAAAGAAAAAAATGACACTTGAATAAAGAAAATCTTTTAAAAATACATATTTGACTTTTAAGAAAAGTTACAAGTAATTGAATAAATCATCAATAATGATCTCATTATATTTGTTATAATCAAAGTTTTTTCCAAAGGGTTTAATTTTAACTTCTATCAACTGGTAATCATTTTTGTCATTTAATAAATCATCTCTTAAATATTTGAAATGTAATAAACTATAACGTGTTTTTATAGACAGATTTGTTAATATCAAACAATCTTCAACAAGTTTATATTTTTCCATTAAAACACGAGGAAGAATATCTTCACATGGGATTATTTGAAATAATGGTGCTTGTCTACATAATTTGCACCAATTGTTACAATTTTGTATATAATCTACCATTTCCCTACAATATTTTTTCTTCAAAGTAAATTGTCTTAAAAAAGTACATGTTTGTCCACAAAAGTATAGTTTTATACATTTTAAACACAATTCAACAATTTTAGAATTTTTTGTAATATGAAATCGAATCAAAATTTTTTTTCCAAAATCGAATAAATCTAAATTCGAGAAAATTTTAACTGGTATAATTTTATTAAAATGATATAGAAGATTTTTTCTTTCGAAAATTACATCTTGTTTGGAAAACATTTCCATGACATCGTCTATAGTTATATCTTTTCGTAATTCTTCCATGACCTTTTTAAAATTATGACTAATACATAATTGTATAACTTCATCGAATGTCAACCTATTTAAAACTAATCCAGAAAATTCAAAGTATTTGTGACTTTGGTAAATAGCTTTCCGTAGAAGAGGTTTTGGTAATTTAAAATATTCAATATCGTGAAAATTATAAACATTTCCCCATATGGTTTTAAGTGTAAAATTCTCTAATGGATAATCAAATGTACACATCCATGTTTCGATTATCCAAATGGGTTTGCACGAGTATAAAATTACATGCTTGTCCAAGTCTTTATAAGTGATATAAATATTTTCTTTAGAATATTTAATGGCATTTTTAAGTCGTTCATATAGATTATTTTGTAATACCAATTGATACACAAAAATTACTCTCTTGCCGTTTTCCAATTTTATCATGGCAGATGTAATATGTTTGCAGAATCTCACATATATATTATTATTATTATTATTATTATTATTATTATTATTATTATTATTAGAAAATTAAATAAAGATTCAATTTTAAGAAAAATTATATTAAATTTTTCTAATATTATAAAGAATGATAAACACTCTACCTTCTGCAATAAATGGCAAATTTACAAGTAATCATAATCCTCCATATGATGAAGGAAATAAAGCCGTACTTGAATGTGATCTCGGATATAAATCAAACAATATATATTCTTTTTTAGTTAAAAATAAAAATGATCAATTGATGTGGAATCCGCCATCCATTACATGCATACCTACACCTTGCAGTAAACCACCTTTGTTAAAAAATGGTTATCATATCGGATCATTATATTGTTATCCTAACAAAATTACTTATAAATGTAATGAAGGTTATAAACTCAACAGTTTTATAGATAATCAATATTGTACTTCAATTGGTGAATGGTCTCCACCTATTAAAAATTTACGTTGTGATCCAGTACAATGTAATGAAATAAAAAATTTTAAAAACGGATCTGTATCTTATTATCCATCCAATAGATTTTTTGAATCGGTGGCAACTCATAAATGTCATTTGGGATTTTATATCGTTGATGATGCCGGTACTGATGGAAAACGAACTTGTTTAAATAATGGAATTTGGAGCGGTAAAGATATTTTGTGTGAACCTTGTCCAAAATTACCCGATACATTAAAAGTAAAACTTACCTTTCCAGGATTTGCCGTAATTAGTTGTGATGATGGAATTACAAATGCTACTATAAAATGTAAAAAAGATGGAACATGGACAAAACCGAACTGTCCAAATCTTTTAACCTCTCCAGTTAATTCATTGTCACCGGTGGATAACCAATTTCTAAATTTACCCGTTAATTCTCCAACAAAACTGACATCATCGGATAAATTTTCGTTATTTCAAATTTTTTTATATTGTTTATGTATCATAACAACTTTTTTAATATTTTCTGTAATAATTAAAATTGGAACAAATTAATATGTTAAATAAAAAATCCGATTATATTTTAAAATGAATTTTTTAAAATGTCATTTTAAAAAAATCATTTTTTAGATGAAAAAAAAATATTATATATATATACATATATATATATTTAATCGTCGTTAATTTTCTCCACATCGGTGACTGCAAAAATTTTGTTTGCTCTTAGTTATGTCGTCTAAATTTTTTATAGATTGGAATTCTCACCATATATTAAAAGTGACTAACAACTTAAAATTTTCAGAATATCGATCTTATGATACGTGTTACAATTTGCAAAAATATAATTTTAAAATTCCATGTAAATATCTATCATATGTGAATTCCCTTTTAATTGAATCTGTAGATGAAACTTGTATTTATTCTACAGGATCTAAAGTATGTTATTTTGATGGTAATATTTTACAAGTTGGATTAAAAGAATTATATAATATGCGAAAACTAAAGGATAATATATACTATTGTGAAAATATATTTTTGATTGTTGATGAGAAAGTCTTACATCTTCTAAAATTACATCAATTTGAAGAATTTCAGAAAATAATAATGAATTATTACCCTCTTACTGAATTGGTATTTTCCTATGCAAATGATTGGATAAAGTTGTATAAATGGAAAACGTTATATGATAAGATATGTAAAATACACATTGCAAAAGACTATCATAATGCTACTGGTTGGATAAATATGAAAATGGAACAAGTTTTACTCACTCATAAATTAAAAGATTTTTTTATCGTAGATGTATCTAAAGACAATTAATTAGTGGATATGTACTTTAAAAAAAATCTTGAAATAAATAAAGACATTGTCAAAAAAAGTTGTTTTTTATTTTAAACTAAAAAATACAATTATGTATTAAAAAACATGGTAATTCAATTATTTATATACAATAATAATTTTGTTTTTTACAGATTGCATATCATTTAATGTTTTAATTTTAAATTTACATGTCATACATAAAGAACATAACAATTCAAAATGCATAGCTGGATAACAATGTTGTCTTGACAAATCTTTTTTAGCAGTATAATATTTTTTATGTATTCTATCATACATGTCAAAATTTTCTCTATAATATTTTTTGTTTAAAGTACAACAAGGAACTAAATACAATTCTGAAAATTTAGAAGCATGTTTTTGAAATATTTCAATTATTCGTATAGGTAATTTTCTACAAGCATGAATAGCTATCCATACATTATATGATAAAACTATTCTTTCAAATTTATTATCATTTATATCACATTGTATAAAATTACATATATCCATTTTCTGTAATAGTTTCATTCCATTGTATTGTTTCAAATCAATACATGTCATTTTGGTGTTTAAAAGATGAATTCCACAAGCATTTCCAGCACATATATTAACTATATTTTTATTTTTGAAATCTATGAGATTAAATACAGACTGAGTTTCTGAATATTCTTTCTTCAAAAAATGATAATCAAAACTATGCTTATAATAATAATCGACAAAGTATTTTCGCTTTAAATTTGTAGACTTGTTTAAAAGCAGCAACTGGTCAAAAATAAAAGTAATAAGACATTTTGGTGTTGTTTCATTAATGTCTAAATAAAATCCCATATAGTGTCTTAAACTCAATTTGTAAAATATGTTCATATTTTGTCTATTGTATTTACTCATGTAAAAGAAAATTATTAAAATTTTCACAACAGGATGTATTTTATACAAATAAGTTATCATACAAATAAAATAAAACATTGACCCTTTTAATTCAAGATGTTTATTCACATTTTTAGAATCTTCATATTTTATTAAAGAACCGAAAAGTTTTTTACATTTGGAATCGGAAAAGGATTCATTAAAACTATATTTTAAGGAATCTATATTTTTCAAATTAACAATAATTTTATCATAATAGAAAACATACAATTTATTAACATCTGTATAAATTAAAAATAAAATATAATAATAACGATATATTAACCATAAAATAACACAAATATACAATATTGACGAATCCATTTTTCCAAAATTATCAAAAAATATTTCAAAATGACAAGACTATATATATGTTTTATTATTATTATTATTATTATTATTATTATTATTATTATTATTATTATTATTATTATTATTATTATTATTATCAATGTAAAAAAATAAATATTACCAACTGCAAGAAACTCTCTGTGATTGGAGAAAATCACAGAGAGTTTCTTGCAGTTGGTAATATTTATTTTTTTACAGTATAATAATAATAATAATCCATTTTCATCAACCTTCAGCGAGAGCGGGGGCAAAGTTTAATAATTTTCTTGACATTCATCTTTTATGATCATGCTAGTATTACGTGAAATACAGTATTAATTCGATTTTGACTCTGTGTCGATTTACAATTCGACCAATCTGTCAATATTTGTGCCACTTCTATTTCCTCTGGTGTATATTTTTCTCCAATGGTGGGAAAATTTGTTATTTTATAAAGTTTTTCTTGTTGGTTCGGAGAAAATAATTCTGTAACGTCTTTCGATTTACGGAGAGCTGCTCGAAATTTCATTTTGACCATAGTGTAATAATTTCTTTCATTCGAAGTTTGTCTTCCTTTCAATCTAGCCCAGTCTACAAAGATTGAAAAACGATCTCGATTACAATGACCATATTCTTTGCGGGTCCAATTTAATTGAAAAATGCCAGATTTTTTGTCCACCCATTGTAAGAAACAACCATATCTACCATCATTGAGAGCAGGTAAAAGAAAATCTCTAACGATCCTTTTATGCATATTCGTCGACAATGCTTCGAAATGAATCGAGAGCTGGGCTTTAAATACAAAAAAAAAAAAAAAAAAAAAAAAAAAAAACAGTGAGTCATCAAAGAATGATAATGGAAACTCTGCTTATAATAATAATCTATAAAGTATTTTCGATTTAACACTTGTTTAAAATAACTGCTCAAAAATAAAAGTTATAAGACATTTTGGTCATTAATGTTCTAAATAAAATCCAATATAGTGTCTTAAACTCAATTTGTAAAATATTGTCATGTAAAAGAAAATTATTCACAATAGAATGTATTTTATACAAACAAGTTAACATACAAATAAAATATTGATCCTTTTAATTCAAGATGTTTATTTACATTTTTAAAATCTTCATATTTTACTAATGAACTGAAAATTTTTTTACATTTTGAATCAGACATCAAAACTATATTTTAATGAATCTATATTTTTTTAATTATCAATTGGATTACCAAAGTAATGAGAATATCTCGGATCATCCTTATTATTAAAAATTATTTCTTTTTTAATGTTATATAATGCAGTCATTCGATCATAAAATACATTATGTTTACTATAATCACATATTATGTTTTCTTCATTCAATGTTATAGGATAATTTTTATCTTTTTTCCAAAAAGTATCAACAGGTAATACTTTTTTTGGTTTTTCGTTTCTATAAAGACATAATTTATGATACAACGATGTATACTCATCATAAGATAAATTATTATTGGTTATACTATACTTGGAACATTTATCTTCTTTCCAATAACCTTTTATGGGAAAAACCTTATATTTTCCTTTTCTACAAGAACATTCACTTTTGTAAATGCATTTTGCAATTATTTTTTTATTTTTTCCCCATCGTATTGAAAAATGTGGTTCATCACCAATAGTCACAATACATTTTTCTTTGAAATGATAAATTTTAGGTGTTGAAAAAATATTAGTACAGGGAAAACGGAGGGTTTTCAAAAAACGGTTCACAGCGACCGTAATAGTGTGATGTATTTTATAAAATTGGATGTCTTCCATCTTATCGACCGGAAAATAGAAGTCTGGAAATTTATATTTAAGACAATAATCAAAATAACCCCAACCCAAATTGTGAATTACCCTTTTCCTATGATCAATACCACCTTTTATCAGATCGTCTAGAGACAGATAAGTTTTGTCTAATTTTTCAATGTTCAAATAATTAAAATGACGTGCGGATAAAGTCGCATTTTTTTCGTCTACGGATATATAACAGGCATTGTTTTCCTCATCGAGACACAAACCCGGTTTCATTATTCGAATCGCATATATAAATCCAAAAAATTCATCATAGGGAATTGACCAAAGATTAGGATTTGATAATTTTTCGTGAAAATCGGGTGAATTTAATAACGTTAGTTTATCATGAATCGGAATATAGTCTTTAAAAAGAATTGATAACACATCATTATTTAAATCAAAAAGGGTAATCGGACTAGGCATACTTATTTTGATATTCTATTACGATAGAAACGGTTATGTCCCATAAATATATTCTTTTTTTTAAAATTACATTTCATCATTTTTTAGTTTTTATAATATCTAACATTTTATAATTTTTTTAATTTCATAATATTAGATATTATAATTTTTTCACATTTCAGAATTATAAATTTTTAAAATAATTTTAAAATTATGAAATCCTTATATAATTCGCAAAATTTTAATTTTATGAATATATTAATACGACAGGACTGTTTCTAAATATATTGTCTTAAACTCAATTTGTAAAATATTGTCATGTAAAAGAAAATTATTCACAATAGAATGTATTTTAATACAAACAAGTTAACATATAAATAAAATATTGATCCTTTTAATTCAAGTTGTTTATTTACATTTTTAAAATCTTCATATTTTACTAATGAACTGAAAATTATTTACATTTTGAATCAGACATCAAAACTATATTTTAATGAATCTATATTTTTAAATTAACAATAACTTTCATAGTAGAAATCATACAATTTATTAACATTTGAATAAATAAAAATAAAATATAATAACAATTCATAAAATAATACAAATATACAATATTGACGAATCCATTTTTCCAAAATTATAAAAAAATCTATTTACATGTTTTATAATAACAACATATAATAATAATAATTTTTGTAGATCTCATTATTATTGATATTCTTAATCAATAATATTATTAATTTTTTGGTTGTGACATATTCTAATCCCCAAATCCAACATGTTCATAAATATTTATACATTTCATGGGAAGATAATCTGGAACAGCTCATTTCAAATCTTTTGTTAGTTTAACATATGTTTTCAGGCATTGTAAATGCACAACATCTCATTAACTGAGAAGTACCTAAAACGGAAACCTTAAAAAATATCTCATTTTATTAAAATCATATCATAAACACTCTCGCTTCATTGTGGTCCCTACTTTTTAATTAAACAATTTGACTTTTGATGTCTTTCAAGAAAACTCTTAATAGTTTTATTTACTTCCGTTTCAATATCATTATGAATCGACGTTATGTCATATTTCAAATCTTCATCTTTCCGAATGACGGACATTATGTCTTTCACTGAATCCTTTATCATTTCTTCTTTGATTTTTTCCACATCGTTGCCAATTTTCGAATATGCAGAAATATATCTGTTGTAATTCACGTAATTTTTTATCTTGTATTTGTTAAGATCCCGTTCGTTGAACTTTTTTCGCTTCACTTTAAAAATTGTTCTCGAATAAGATGTTTCTTCTGCATCTTTTTTCAAAACAAATCCTTCCAGAGGACAATTTGCATAAGCGCTTGGATATTGCTCTACTTTTTCGTACAAATCTCCTATCGTTTCGTAGCCTAAATCTAAAATTTGCACATAAGGTAGATTCACTTGCTGGAATATTTTTATGGCGTCGCTGTACTTCATGAATGTTTTCGAATCCAATTGGTAAATGTCAAAGGCCCGAAAAAATACTGTTTTGCTTCCGAATACAGATTTAGATTCGAAATCGTAGTATTTAATTCTCTTGATCGTCTTGCCGAATACTTCTCCAAAAATGATGAAATTGCAATTTAAGATATCTTTGATTCTCTGTACTTTTTCTGTCAGCGGTCCCATGATCTCGTTCAAACCAAAATTGCTTGTATTTTCGTTTAATACTACGTTTCTAGACTGTATTCTGAATGAATTGTCAATGTAGCCTATTCCAACATTTGAACCATCAATTTTTTCTGTCACGATTAAAGATGTGTCTGAAATAACTCTGCTGGAGATGTCATGATACTTAATAACAGTCTCCATCATAAAAATGTTTAAAATCAAACACTTAGATTAAAGAGTGTCCTGAGAGCTGAGCTTTATATACTCTTCTAAAGGATGATGAAAAAAAAAAAAAAAATTTGACTGATAGATTCATGCCAGAGGCCTATTATTTTTTTATTTCGCTTAAAATATGAAGAATCTTTAAAAAATTAAATCATAAAGTTCTTATATATTTTTTTGTTAAAAGAACACAACAAAAAATTTTATTTATTTTAAAAACAAATCTGTAAAAAGAATATATTTTTACATAAAATTAAAATTTTATGAACATATTAGTACAACATGACTATTTCAGAGATCTCATTATTATTGATAATCATGATCCCTATTAATTTTTTAATTACATTCTCTAATTGCATAAATTGGAGTTCTCTCGATCGGACTGGTATATATTTATCATGGTGATCTAAAATATAATCTGGACAGCATTTTTTTAATCGTTATCCATTGAATATCTCATATCATAATTATTAATAATTATTTCTTTTTTAATGTTATACAATTCAGTTATTTGATAGTGATCATAAAATACATTATATCTACTCTTATACACTGTGTTTTCATTCAATGTTTTAGGATAATTTATATCTTCTTTCCAAAAAGTATCAACAGGTAATACTTTTTTTGGTTTTTCGTTTCTATAAAGACATAATTTATGATACAACGATGTATATTCATCATAAGATAAATTATAATTGGTTATACTATACTTGTAACTGCTATCTTCTTTCCAATAACCTTTCATGGGAAAAACCTTATATTTTCCTGTTCTCCAAAAAAATTTTTTGTAAATGCATTTTGCAATTATTTTTTTATTTTTTCCCCATCGTATTGAATAAAACGGTTCGTCACCAATAGTCACGATACATTTTTCTTTGAAATGATAAATTTTAGGTTTTGAAAAAATATTATAACAGGGCCATCGGAGAGTTTTCAAAGAACGGTTCACAGCGACCTTAATCGAGGGAGATATGCGATAAAATTCGATGTCTTCCATCTTATCGACCGGAAAATAGATTTTTTGAAATGAATTTCGAAGATAAAAATCAAAATAATTCCAACTCCAATTTTCATTTACCCTTTTCACATGATCAATACCACCTTTTATCAGATCGTCTAGAGACAGATAAGTTTTGTCTAATTTTTCAATGTTCAAATAATTAAAATAACGTGCGGATAAAGTCGCATTTTTTTCATCTACGGATATATAACAGGCATTGTTTTCATCATCGAGATACAAACCCGGTTTCATTATTCGAATCGCATATATAAATCCAAAAAATTCATCATATGGAATTGACCAAAGATTAGGATTTGATAATTTTTCGTGAAAATCGGGTGAATTTAATAACGTTAGTTTATCATGAATCGGAATATAGTCTTTAAAAAGAATTGATAACACATCATTATTTAAATCAAAAAGGGTAATCGGACTAGGCATACTTATTTTGATATTCTATTACGATAGAAACGGTTATGTCCCATAAATATATTCTTTTTTTTAATTACATTTCATCATTTTTAGTTTTTAAATAATTTTTTCATATTTCAGAATTATAAATTTTTAAAATAATTTTAAAATTATGAAATCCTTATATAATTCGCAAAATTTTAATTTTATGAATATATTAATACGACAGGACTGTTTCTAAATATAGTGTCTTAAACTCAATTTGTAAAATATTGTCATGTAAAAGAAAATTATTCACAATAGAATGTATTTTATACAAACAAGTTAACATACAAATAAAATATTGATCCTTTTAATTCAAGATGTTTATTTACATTTTTAGAATCTTCATATTTACTAATGAACTAAAAAGTTTTTTTACATTTGAATCAGACATCAAAACTATATTTTAATGAATCTATATATTTTTTAATTATCAATAATTTGATTATAATAGTAATGAGTATATCTCCGATCATCCTTACTATTAAAAATTATTTCAATTTTAATGTTGTACAATGCAGTTATTCGATCGTAAAATACATTATGTTTACTATAATCACATATTGTGTTTTCTTCATTCAATGTTATAGGATAATTTTTATCTTCTTTCCAAAAAGTATCAACAGGTAATATTTTTTTTGGTTTTTCGTTTCTATAAAGACATAATTTATGATACAACGATGTATATTCATCATAAGATAAATTATTATTGGTTATAATAAAACTATAACTGCTATCTTCTTTCCAATAACCTTTTATGGGAAAAACATTATATTTTCCTTTTTTACAAGAACATTTTTTTTTGTAAATGCATTTTGCAATTATTTTTTTATTTTTTCCCCATCGTATTGAATAATGCGGTTTATCACACATAGTCACAATACATTTTTTTTTGAAATGATAAATTTTAGGTGTTGAAAAAACATTACAGGGAAAACGGAGGGTTTTCAAAGAATGGTTCACAGCGACCGTAATATTGGGATGTATTTTATAAAATTGGATGTCTTCCATCTTATCGACCGGAAAATAGACGTCTGGAAATTCATATTTAAGAAAATAATCAAAATTACGCCAACTGAAATTTTCAATTACCCTTTTCCTATGATCAATACCACCTTTTATCAGATCGTCTAGAGACAGATAAGCTTTGTCTAATTTTTCAATGTTCAAATAATCAAAATAACGTGCGGATAAAGTCGCATTTTTTTCGTCTACGGATATATAACAGGCATTGTTTTGATTATCGAGATACAAACCCGGTTTCATTATTCGAATAGCATTTATAAATCCAAAAAATTCATCATAGGGAATTGACCAAAGATTAGGATTTGATAATTTTTCGTGAAAATCTGGTGAATTTAATAACGTTAGTTTATCATGAATCGCAATATAGTCTTTAAAAAGAATTGATAACACATCATTATTTAAATCAAAAAGGGTAAGCGGACTAGGCATACTTGAAATTATTTTGATATTTTACACTGATGGAAACGGATATAAAATACATCCCATAAATGTATTCTTTTTTTATAATATGTATTCTGTTTTTATAATATCTAACATTTTATAATTTTTTTTAATTTCATAATATTAGATATTATAATTTTTTCATTTAATTATTTTAAACATTTCAGAATTATAAATTTTTAAATTTTTAAAATAATTTAAAAATTAAAAAAAACGAAAAATTTGAAAATTTAAATTTTGAAAAACAAAAAATTTAAATTTAAATTTTTGAAATGTAAAATTTTTCAAAAGTAAAAATTTTGAAATTAAAATTTTGAAAAGTAAAAATTTTGAAATTAAAATTTTTAAAGTAAAAATTTTGAAATTAAAATTTTGAAAAGTAAAAATTTTGAAATTAAAATTTTGAAAAGTACAAAGGTTTTAAAGTAAAAAATTTTTAAAGTAAAAAATTTTTAAAGTAAAAAATTTTGAAAAGTAAAAATTTTTGAAAAGTAAAAATTTTTGAAAAGTAAAAATTTTGAAAAGTAAAAATTTTGAAAAGTAAAAATTTTGAAAAGTAAAAATTTTGAAAAACAAAAATTTTGAAAAACAAAAATTTTGAAAAACAAAAATTTTGAAAACAAAAATTTAAAATCTAAAAACTAAATCTAAAATATAAAAACATAAATAAAAAATAATTATAAAGTAAAAAAAAAAAAAAAAAAAAAAAAAAAAAAAAAAAAAAAAATTTTTTTTTTTTTTTTTTTTTTTTTTTTTTATTTATGTTTTTAGATTTTAAATTTTTTGTTTTTCAAAATTTTAGATTTTCATATTTTTTGTTTTTCAAATTTTTGATTTTCAAATTTTTTGTTTTTCAAAATTTTAGATTTTCAAAATTTTAGATTTTCAAATTTTTTTTCAAAATTTTAGATTTTCAAATTTTAGATTTTCAAAAGTTATATTTCAATTTTAGATTTTTAAAATTTTAGATTTTCAATTTTTAGATTTTCAAAATTTTAGATTTTCAATTTTTAGTTTTTCAAAATTTTAGATTTTCAATTTTTAGATTTTCAATTTTTAGATTTTCAAAATTTTAGATTTTCAATTTTTAGTTTTTCAAAATTTTAGATTTTCAATTTTTAGATTTTCAATTTTTAGATTTTCAATTTTTAGATTTTCAAAATTTTAGATTTTCAAAATTTTAGATTTTCAATTTTTAGATTTTCAATTTTAGATTTTCAATTTTAGATTTTCAATTTTAGATTTTCAAAATTTTAGATTTTCAATTTTTTGTTTTTCAAAATTTTAGATTTTAAAATTTTTTTGTTTTTCAAAATTTTTTGCAAAGTAAAATTTTTGAAAATCTAAAATTTTTACTTTGAAAATCTTATCCTATTGTACTAATATAAACTTTATCTGTAACAGATCTTTATTTTTTTCATATTCATGTTTTTTTCGTAAAAAAAATATATCATATTTTATTTATCATATATTTATATATTCTTCATCTTTATCTCTCCTGTAAAAAAAGATATTCTTTTTTATAGATTCATAAAATAAAAATTTAATGAACATATTAGTATGACAGGACAGTTTACATCATTATCAAATTTAAAGTTTTGAATTTTAATTATGAGAAATAAGAATTATCCTGTCGTACTAATATAAATATTATTTGATCTTTATTTTCTTTTTTTGAGATCCATATTTTTTGCTTCTTGTTCAAAGTAAAAAAATCTTATATATTCTTTTTTCAATTCATTTTTTAAAAATATATCATACTTTTTCCATCAGTTCTTTTTTTATATAATTTCTTTTTTTCATCTTTATAGTGAAAGAACACAGCAATAACTATTATTTATTTTAAAAACATTTTTACAAAAACATCTCAATTAGACAAGATAATGGACAAAAAAGTTAAAAACAATTACAATCACAATCTTCGAAATTTACAGCATGAAATATTTTAAAGTACATAGAAATTCTGCCTGCCAAACAATCTTTATCATGACACTTGGTACATATGATTTTATCTTTCTTCACATTAAAATAATTAACAGTTACTCTTTTCATGTTTAATTTAAAATGTTTCTGTGTACGTATAAACAAAGTTTCAATTTTAAACTTTTTACAATAATGTTTTAAATATTTTTTCCATGAGTTTGGACACTGTTTAACACCAATTATACGTTTGAATGTTCCTAGAGAAAATGCATCAAATTGTTTATTTTTATATCTCAGAGCTAGATATGCAAAATTAACATTTCTTTTTATGTAATATGAGTCCACAGGTAAATTTTGGTTTGTACAATCTTGTATATTTTGTGGATCTGTAAGATCTACAATATTTGTTTTTATATCCTCTGAATTTTGATTTATAGAATTACTTTTGTTATCCATTTCAATATTATCCTCTGGTGACTGTTTAATCCAGACATTGGAAAACAAATGTTTTGCTTTTAAAAACATAACTTGTTTTAATTCTTCAATTATACTTTCAATTTCTTTACTCAAATGTGACAAACAATCTAAAAATTTTGCATCATATGCAACTTTTTCGTCTTTTTCTGGAGGTTGAAGATATTCTATTAATATATCTCTTGAAAAAGAAAACATGTCTGAATAACATGTCTTTTTTTGAATTTGAGTTAAAACATATTGTGAAATATCATTGAAGTCCAAAAAGTTTGGTAATTTATCCTTTATGGTTTGTCTAATAAAATTTATCATAATACTTTCAACGAGATGTTTCATCGTGAAATGTAATCTAAGTGAAAACAGAGTGATATATATAGTTTGAACAAAAAGGGTGGAGCTTAGTTTTTTTTATAAAAAAATTATAATAAAATAATATAAATAAATATAATCATGTCACAATTTATTAAAGTCAATTATTAATATCTCGACTTTTATCACTTTTAAAATTTATCCTTTTCCATTAAAAAATCTTTTGTCATGATCTTTTAATTGAATTTAAAATATGAAAAGCATTTGTGCTTTTCGATATCCAATTTCTAATTAATTTGGGATATCGATATATATTTTCAAAAGGCTGTCGACAGATTGGACAAGTAGACTGCCATTTTGATAAACATTTTATATGAAATAAATGTTTACAACATAACATAATAATATTTTTGTCAAGTGAATTTAAACAAATAGAACAGTCTTCTAAAGATTTTGGACAATTTATAGAATGTTCGTCGCCATAATAAATCTTGCAAAATTCATTTTCAGGATCAATTAAATAAAATATAGCTAAAATTTGTTCTTTTGAAAAACCTAACAACTTTAAATCATAATGTGAAAAGCCTGTAGCAATTATACTTTCAATCAATTTAATATCAAAATCATTAAATCCAATTTCTGATAATATTTGAGATAGAATTTTTACATTATCAGAATTTATATCCATTTATGTCATTAGTAATTGTCGTTATATATATATATATATATATATATTCATATCTTTTTTAAAAAAGAGATAAATATTAAAATGAAAAAATAAAAATAAAAAATAAAATAAAATAAATGAACGACAGAAACAGTCATTTTATTTGGATTGTAAATTAAAATGTACATATTATATATATAAATCTATAAATCTTTAAAATGAACAACATTTTGTCAAACATTAATTCTTGCCTTTAAAAAATGTGAAATATGGTTTTTTAAACGCGAATGCTCTTCTTTTTCTTTATGAAATGCAGATGGTGATGTTTAACATTTAGTACAAATTTTAAATTTTTATTTGTCGAATATCCCAAATCGTTAATTATTTCATGATGACATTTTAAATTTTTCATAATGAATGATATCATTAGAAAGACTAATGAAAAGGGTTTAGTCTTTATGGCGATAATTTTTTCCAATGAAGCTTCTTCCAAATCGTATAAAGCTTTCTCTAAATCCTTTATTTTTTTAATTTCTCGAAAAATCATATGATTAAATGGCTCCATCTTTTTCATTATTCTTGAATGCACATTTATGAAGTTGTTAACATTTTTAATCATGAAGCTTTCACCAACATAACTTTCCATAATAATAAACAGAGCATTAAGTATCAGTTCGCGTAGAATTCTTGCTTCCAACTCCATGGCTATCAATCCAGAGATCTGAGATTCTAAGCAAATGCCAAGCCTTTTTATACCTTATATGTGTTGCGTCTTTTTTTCCCACCGATAACAATTAAAATGATTTTAGATATAGTAAAGGATTTGTTAAAATTTTTTTATATAAAATTGGATCATTCTTTTTATACCATTTAGGATCATAATCTGACCAATCCATTAATTCTTCCGATTTATTTTCTTTTAAACTTGTGAATTGTTTTAAATTTGCAATTTGTTGTTGTTGTTGTTGTTGTTGTTGTTTGAATAAATTATTCATAACCCTTATTTTATAAAAATTTTATAAATATATGTGATAAAACAAATAAAAATAACTTAATTATAAATATTTTAATAGTAACAAATTACATTAAATTGAAAATGTAGAATTAAAAAAAATGTTAAATTACCCAATTGTAAAATATAAAGTTATGAAATGTTAATTTTTAAATTGTAATATTATCAAATATAAAAATATCAAAGTTAATATTATCATATTTAATATTTTAGATTATACAATTTTTATATTTTATCATTTATCTTAAATTATACAATTTTACATTTTATCATTTTAAATTTATAATATTAAGGTCTTTAAAAAAATATTGAATTATTTTTTAAATTAAGTGTACCCATATTGAGAAATGAAGTTCTTGGACATTATTAGGAATTTTTATTCCCAATTTTTTCAGATTTGCTTTTAAAAAATCAAAATTATCTTTTGCAAAATTTTCCACAAGTTCTAAAGTTCGTTGAGCACATTGTTTCGCTCGTTTTGGATGGTATGGACATTTTTTATTAGGATATAGATACAAAAGCCATTTTATAGATGGTATACCCACAATATCAATATTTAAAATGTTTCGAATATTTGCGTCGTGTAACAATTTAGAATGGTCTTTGTAACAGAAAACAAGTTTTTCATCTGGATATAAGTTTTGTAATTCTTGGTATTTGTTTTGTAGAAAATTAATTAGAAATTCATAAGTTACAGTTGAACCTGAAGTATGTATTGGATTAATAAATGCATGATACTTATATCTTAACATTCCATCCATAATAATATCAGTGTATGCAAATTCTAAACAATAAAATTTTTTATTATTCATAAAACCTTGCAAATTTACAAATGCCACAATAATCATACTTTGTTTCTTCTTTTTTTTAAAGAATATAAAAAGATTTATTGTTACTATAGGTATAGTCCAGGATTTTAAATATAAAAAATCAAACTTTTTTTAAAAAAACATAAATATTAAAATTGATCCACTTTAAAATCTGTGATGTCCAAAAATTCGTTTTTCATTATAATTATCTCTATATATTTTTTGTAATATATTATAAATACAACTTTTATTCGTTATACCTTCAAAATCAGGCACTTCATGAAATTTTATATGAGCTTTTATGTCTTGATTTTTCTTATTATTCAAATGAATAAAAGTATCGGATTTAAATTCTATAGTTCCCATAACTTGGTATTCTTTTGTAAAATGTTTTATTCTTCTTTTATTCCTGGATGGGCAAATTAAACCTTCATTTTGAATGGCGTGTAAAACATGACATTTGTCATTTTCATTTGGTTCTTTTAATAAAATTAATTCATTAGGATTATGTAATAAATATAAATGTTTATCATCAGATTTATAAATATTTTCATAATGACATTGATCTAAATATATTGTTTTTGAATCAGGAGTTACTAAACATCGTTTTATAGAATTAAAAATATAATGTTTGTCATTTCCTTTAATGAAAAGATCACCATCAATAAATGAATAAATTGTATCAAAGGAATCTATTAAGTTTTTTAAAACAGTTTTACGTATAGGTAAAGTCATATAAATTGCAGCACGTTCAAAATGTTTATTATATCGACCATACTCTGTTAATTTTATACTAGATTCAGACTGAATAATATGTAATATATGATAAGTGGAATCATCGTCAAAGAAAATTTTATCCATTTCTGATAAATTCAAAAATAATCTATTTAATAACGTATATATTATTATATACATCTATATATACGCTTATATATATTCTTCTTAGCTATATATTTTTTCTTTTTTTTTAATTTTTTTAATTAAAATATTTTTTTAAAGTGGAAATGAATATAAAATATATTTTTAAATTTATGAAAAAAATTCTAAAGCAAATAATATTTTTTATTAGTAAACAAATATTTCATTTCAAATTTGATATAACAAATGTAAATAATAATAATAATAATAATAATAATAATAATAATAATAATAATAATAATACATTGATTATTTATATATACAATTATATTTATCTCCAGAATCCATGTTTAGATTCAGTCAATGTTTGAACACATTTTACATGTTCATCATTTTTTCTGTGTACTTTATTACTCGATAAAATACCATTTACAAATAAACGTAAATAGGCCTGAATGCGCATTCCACAGTTATTTCGAATGTTCAAAATAAATGCAGTATCAGGATCCGAATATTTCAAATTGGGTAAATTATCTGATGTATAACCAAAATGCCACAAGTAATCCATTATGTCCACTGTTATTTGATCTTTAGTTGTTTTTAAAATGACATTCAGCATTTCTTTAAAACTGTACACTCTTGAGTCTTTGCCATTTAAAACTTTTTTATAATGACTAGGTGTCAAATTTTTCAAGTCTTTTGAAGGTTTGGGAAAAGTGCATCCATAAAAACGATCCACATCCACAGCAAAAAAATATATATTTCCATCATTACCCACTGCAGCTCTTATTGTCGGTTTATTCACGAAAAATGACACTTTGAAAAACATTGTATTAACTAAGGACGTCGAATAAATGATACTAAAAACATGGAATAAATGATGGGTTTATATACACAATGAGAAATGACGTCATGAGATTATGAAATATATAAACTTTACAGTTAGTTTGGCTTAATGTTAATTTAACTAGATGTTATATAATTAATGTTAAAAGTCAAATTTTATTTTTTTTAAATAGCTTATTTAACCTTGAATATATATCATTTGAATTTTAGCATTTAAATATATCGCGATTTTTCAAAATTGAAATTTTAAAATCTGAAATTTCGCTATATAATTAAATCCTAAAATTCAAATTTTTTTAAATAGCTTTTAAACTTTAAAATAGATATAATTTGACGTTTAATTATATAGTGATTTTTCAAAATTCAAAATTTAAAATCCGAAATTTCACTATATAAAAAATTTTATTTTTTTAAAATAGCTTATTTAATCTTGAAATAGAATAAAATATAATTTGATATTTAATTATTTAGCTAAATTTAAAAATTGAAATTTAAAATTCGAAATTTTACTATATAATAAAATGTTAAATTATATTTTTTAAAAAAATAGCTTTTTTAATATTGAAATAGAATAAAATTTCATTTGACATTTAATTACTTATCGAAATTTCGAATTTCAAAATTGAAATTTAGCTAAATAATTAAATGTTAAAATTCAAATTTTGGTTTTTTAAAAATGACTTATTTAACCTTAAATTAAAATAAAATATCAATTGAATTTTAGCGTTTAATTAGATAGCGATTTATCAAAAAATGCGAAATTTCACTATATAATTAATATTAAAATTCAAATTTCATTTTTTTAAAATAGCTTATTTAACCTTGATAAAATATCATTTGAATTTTAATGTTAATTAGATAGCCAAAATTAAAATATAAAAAGGTAATTTTAAAAAATGAATAAATTTATAAAAAAGTCCAAGTTTTTAAAATACAATTATTTAGGTTCGTAGTGACTATATATGGATCATTTATTTACTCTGACAGATCTGGTGAATAAATATTTGTGATAAGTTTCAAAAATCTATTCAGACATGAAATACATTGCAGCCTACTTTAAAATATATAAATGTGGGTTTACAAAATGTTTATCGTTAAATAAAATTTTACATTATTATGATAATCATTAAAAAATAAATATTGAGAATTAAAAAATATTTAAACATTTACAGATTTTTTAAAGAAATCATTTTAGATTTTTGTATTCATTAAAAAACAATAATGACATGTATAAAATACAATTTTCCCCAGGTGAGGATCGAACTCACAACCTCGGCATAACTCACAATTATACTGTTTTATAAGTACCGCGCGCTAGCCAATTGCGCTACTGGGGACATTAAAAAAAAGAATTATAATTTTATTTAATCCTGAAAAAGTTTGAAATGTTTTAATTTTTATATATTTAAAATTCAATATTTATTTATAATCCGTGATAAATATATAATTACAAAATTTAAATTCATATTTAGATAATCTTCGTTTTAGTTCACCTAACAATTTCGGTTTGTCTCAAATATTCTATTTCGGCGACCAATCTAACAATTTCAGTCTTTCTCAAATATTCTATTTCGGCTACCAATCTAGCAATTTCGGTCTCTCTCAAATATTCAATTTTATTCTGAAGCGAGTCATTTTTATTCTGAAGCAATTTATATTCTCTTTGAAATGACTCTTCAACGGTTTTCAATTTATGTTTCAATTCCCTAATTTCTTCTTCGCGCCTTTGTTCAATTTCCACTCGTAAATTCTCAAATTTGTTTTTCAATTCCCTGATTTCTTCGTGTTTCTGTTCAGTTTCCATTCGTAAATCTTTATTTTTTTTCTCCAATTCTTCGCAATGTTCCATAATTGGTTTAGCACAATTTAAACAATCTTGTTGTCTCCGGCTAGCTTCCCACCAATCCTCTTTGACGACTTGATAAAATAATATATTTTCACCAATGTCAGTTTTCTGTTGTTCGACAAAATAGATTTTTTTTCCATTATTCAAATGCAAATAGCTATCCGAGACTTCTTTGGAAATTTGGAGATTCTCAGTCACTGGTAAAACTAAATTCATTTTGATTCCAGGTAAGTTCTTAATTTGAGCTTTCCACTTGGAATCCATCATTTCCAATGGAATCTTTAGCAAGTCTTTAGGATCACAACGATTATAATTTTGTCCTATCAATTTCATAACACCTCCGTCCCAAAATGTTGCCAATACCAACCTATAATCCAAAGGTAAAGTTTCTGCTATATAAAAGTGAGCGGTTTTTATTTTTTTCTTATCGTCCTTACAAAAGCTAAAATTACATCCGGATTTGCGCTGACTCAAATAACCCATTGCGTTTACCAGATGCATTTCACATTTGATACGTTTGTATTTCTTACATTTGAATTTAGGATAAGGTTTTATTATGTCTTTTGGCACGACAACATTTTTCCACATGCGTCTGAAATCATCCAAAGAACGCGAAACCAAAATCATGTGTCTGTGTTGTCTAAAACAGGCCTCCGATTCATTTCCACCATTGCACCAACAAGAAAAAGGTATGATTTTTATATCCTCATTATCTTTTTCCATGGCTTGAACAAAACTTTCATAAACCACCACTCGAACCATTACATGTAACCAAACGTAACCTCCTCGAACATATTTTTGAACACAAGCAGCGGCTAAATTCAAAGTTTCGTCTTTAAAAGTTACGGGTAATATTTCTTCGCTCAAATCCAAAGGACAAATAGGTTTTGCATAATATTCTTCGATACTAGATATTTTTTCATGACCGAAAAAGTTTTGTTTTTCGCACATGGGCGTAAAATCAAAAAACTGCAATTTTGTATCTTTTTCCGACGATGGTAAAGCATCTTTTTCAATTTTCTCTTTTTGCATCAGCCGATATTTAAAATTCTTATAACATTTTAACAAATGATCCGCAGCGTCATTTTTTTTCTTGAATTTCTCAACTCCAAAACACCAAACACAACATTTTTTAGCATTCATGTTGTCGGTACAATCTTTCGTAATATGTTTTTCATATTCTTTTGACAAAAGACTTATTCCGCATTTAGGACATGAAAAACGAACGGTGTCTCGAGAAAGAACTTTACGGTATCGATCTATTTTGTTGCGACGTTGTGTAAAATCGAAAAATTGTAATTCTTCTGGTAATGATGATGGACTTTTTTGTTTTGCAGTTACACAATATTTAAATTTCTTATAACATTTTAACAAATGGTCCGCAGCGTCATTTTTTTTCTCGAATTTCTCAACTCCAAAACACCAAACACAACATTTTTTAGCATTCATGTTGTCCGTACAATCTTTCGTACAATGTTTTTCATATTCTTTTGACAAAAGACTTATTCCACATTTAGGACATGGAAAGCGAACGGTGTCTCGATAAAGAACTTTAAAGTATCGATCTATTTTGTTGTGAGCCATCACACAGCGTTAAAAATATATAAAATTTTTATTATATATATAATATAAAAAATAGCTTTGAGCCCGAGAAAGTGAAAAATATATATCGAAAACATATAAAACCTAAAAATACGAGTCTGGAAAAGTGAAATATATATATATATATATAAAATATAAAATTTAATTTTTCTACAAAAATACATATCAAAAATATACAAAATTAAAACATAAAATTTTCAATTTTAAAAATTGGACAAAAATTGGTCAAAAATGTGTCAAAAGAGGTAGACGTACTTGTATAGTGAAATTTTTATTAGTTGTTTAATAATATTTTCTGACAGAGGATTTATTTTTTTTAGCTCTGACAGATCTGGTGAATAAATATTTGCGATGATCTTTTTGTATCAGAATATAAAATACATTGCAGCCTTATCTAAAATGCTATGTACTATATATTTGATGAATTTGAATTGTAAGAATAGACTTTAAATTTTTACATAATGAAAAAAGACCTTTGATCTTTTAAATGAAAAAAAGAAATAAATGTTTACAATAATTGAAAAAATTTTTTGTTGATGGCTTTATAAATAGTGTTTCGAAATGTTTATTTGAAGAATGGATACATTTATTAATAAAAAAAATTCTAAAAATCTTTCGAATACAATTTTTTCTAAAATCTCGCTCCAGATTTACCAAAAAATTTATAAAAGTGATATACATAAAAGCCGAGATCTTAAAATTATAAATGACAATTGACCGGGTAAGGTTAATATAAAATCTCGATCTAAAGATTTTTTTTAAAATATATCATTGAAAATTACAATTATATTATTTGTTATGATTCAAAAAAGAAGGATTGAACCAAAATATTTTCATTTGTTTGTCATTTATTTTATTAAACGAGAAATGGTCAAATGATAAATATTAAAAGTAATTTTAATAAAAAATAAATAAATCTGTCAATGACAGATTTATTTTATTTTTATCTAATTAAATATACGACACAAAAAAATAGTCAGTTTAATTCAATAAAAGCTCAAATCGAGTTTTGCTGACATTATATAAATAGTTTTTTCTAACTATGTCGAGTATAAATAGAGATTCGAAAGAATATCCGAGATCATAACGATGGATTGCATTCAGTGCTCCACACCAGCAAATTCATCTACGTTGATGAAGTGTAAACATAACATTCATCTATCATGTGTTAGAAATTTTATCCTGTCGACAAAAAATGTATGCTGCCCATCTTGTAATGAACCAATTCAAGCTACAGATTTGTCTACAATCCTTTGGACGATTAAGGAAGATGACCCAATGCATGAATTTTTACGTCAAGAAATGTTAAGAAGACTGGTGTTAGACCTTTATGATACTGATTGGGATGACTCCAATTTATGTTAGTAATCCAATTTAAAAGAAGAGCTTTTTAAAAAAGTATTTGACAAGTTGTTAAAGACATATATAATATGTTGTAATTCAAAATAAACTGTTATTTGACTATTTTTTTTGTGTCGTTTATTTAATTTAGATAAAAATTTATTTATTAGTCATCACCATTTATCCACTTTGAAAATGCTAGAATATTTGCAATTTTATAATTTAATTTCTTAAACAACTTTCAAATATTTAACTATATTTCTGTTTTATCATACAACTCAAAAATTAGAATAATCTCACAGGATAGATTTTTTTATTATTAAAATTACTCCTTCCATTTCTTGTTTAATAAAATAAATGACAAACAAATCTGATTCAATCAATTGTAATTATGTTGATCTTTTTTTTTTGAATCATAACAAATAATATAATTGTAATTTTTAATGATATATTTTTTTCTAAAAGTCTTTAGAATAATCTTGAGACCCATTTTTTATCATCAATAATTTTAAGATCTCGCCTTTTATCTTCTAAAAAAGTTTTGGTGTCTTAAGAGATATTTTCTTGTTTGGATGAAAGTTTATATAAACTTTTATATTTTGATTTTTCTTTTTTATCAAATGATCATTTTAGTTATAATTTTTTTTAATATTTTAAATATTTTTTTAAAAAATACAAATGAAAAATTTTAAATCTATGAAAATCAATTTGAAATATATATTTTTATTAGAAAACATCAAATTTGACTATTTCAGCCAAGCTATTTTCAAAAAATAACATTTGAATTTTAACATTTAATTAAATAGCGAAATTTCGATGCTTAAATCTTGAAAAAAATCCGATAACATTCTATTTCAGCCAAACTAATTTCAAAAAGTAACATTTGCATTTTAATTAAATAGCAAATTGAAAAATGAAATTCATTAAAATTCAAATTCTATCTATTTCAAATTTCTATACACAATTTGTTTGAAAATTAAAAAAAATAATAAGACATTTAATTTTGAACAGTTTTTATTAAAGAAACAAATATATAAAATCACAACAGATTTTTAATTAAAAAAGAACATTATATACATATAAAATCATTTATAAAAACCATATAAATAATGATTTTAATTAAAAAAGAGCACAAATATAATCATTTATGAAAACCAAATAAATAATGAAGTATTTTTACAAATCTTTGGACCAAATATTTTTTTCAATAAACGAATTGGATATGAAAAACATTTATACTTGATGGCATATGAAAATAAATAAATTTGCAAATCTCACATTTAAAAATTCCTGTTTATGTTTTATGATGACACATTCTTTTAAATAAAGATAATATTTGAGATCCTTTAAAAACTCGTAAATAGATTATTCCATATCTGGCCATTGAAAATGAAAAATGTCCAGGGGATCAATATCTTAATGATTCTTGTAAATTTTGGGTGATATTGCATGGAATAAACTTGTGGAGGCCATAATACAGTTCACTAAACGTGATGACACATTTTTTCCCCTCCACAAGTTTAAATTCTGTGATTGATTGTCGGTGACACCATTTTATTTCGTTATTCACCAAATAACTTTTTAACATTTCCGATGGATTTTCACTGAATGAGTATCTATTTAAAAATTCTTTTAGAAATTCGATAACAGGATTTATTTTCATTTCTTTCATGATGGGTTGCTTGGTATCCAACCATTTTAATACTCCAAATCTGTTAGGTCCTGAAATATGGAAAAACTTTATTGTTTCATCTTCAATGTTTATGTAAAAACTATCCTTGAGTGGATTGCTTGATGTATAAAATCCTGAGGAAAGCGATGAAATTAAATCCAGCAACTCAAACAGTTCATCTGAAGGATGAAGCCACGAACTTTTTCTTTTCAATAGTGATGATAATTCATTTATTTTCCTTAATTGATGGCATTTAAAAAATGGTGGCAAATACAACTTCATAATTTTCTCTTGAACTAACTCAGGCAAATGGAGAAATTCAAACGCCATATTGAAAAGGAATGAGAAAGAATGAAATGGCGAGTGGGTTTATATACAACTCGATTACGTCACTTTATCAAAAGGTGTGTCATTGCATGACATTCTTTATAGTTTGAAGGTCTTTTTAAAGATAAAAGAATATAAAGAAATAAAAATAAAATCATGTCACAATTTATTAAATTATTATCTTGGCATTTATTAATTATTATTATCTCGACATTTATCAATTTTAAAATTTATCCATCGAAATGTTAAACAATATGTCATCATTCCTTTAATTGAATTTAAAATATGTCAGTTCTTTTCGATATCTAATTAATTTGGGATATCGATATATATTACAACATAACATAATATTCTTGTCAAGTGAATTTAAAGAAATCTTCAATTTAAAGATTTTGGACACGACAATTTATATGACGTTACAATATTTTTTGTCACCATAATACATAGTAGCTGAATTTTTACAGAACAAAAAATAAAATATCTATAATTTGTTCTTTTGAGACTGTAAAAAAATAATTATTACGAGGCAGCTGGTAATAATTATTTTTTTACCGTATAATAACTTTAAAACATAATTCAATCAATTTAATATCAAAATTATAAAATCTGATAATGGTTGAGATAGATTATCAAAATCATTTGCAATTTTATATCTATTTTTGTCGTTAATAATTGTTATTTGTAATAAAAGTCACTTTTATATAGTTATATCTTTTTATAAAAAAATATTAAAATAAAAATAAAATAAAGTAAAACCCTTTAAAAAAATTTTAAAATTTAAAAAAAAATTTACGTTGATTAATTTGAAACTTTTTTTTTTTTTTTTTTTTCAAATTCTGACATATAAAATGACTATTTTAACTTTAGTTGGATGTTTTTCATATAAATCGGCCACCTTTTTTTGTTTTTTCAAATTCTGACATATAAAAATGGCAATTTTCACTATTAGTTGGATCTTTTTCAGCTAACGGAAATAAAGAAGTTGTTTAATCAATAAGTCTTTTTATTTTTTGTTTAAAATTATTGGTGGATAAAAGTGGATATATATATGACTTGTCGTTTCTAAATCATTTCAACATGACTACTACTTATTTAGATACTCTGCGAAAAAAGTACAAGATTTGCAATAATCGAGTTAATATTTTGCATTTTGAAGTATTATCTCGTCGTTATAACAGTCGCTTGAAATTTCTTTTGAACAAAAGAGATGAATTGCACTTAAATAATTGTGTATGGTCTCAGGACGATGCAAAAGAGGGACCTGATACTTGTCCTTGCTACCACGCTAAGATGTCTCCAGAAAAATATTTAGAAGACGAAATGCTTTCAAAAAATTTCCAAAAATTACACAAGGAAGAACGTTTAAGCGGCTCTTTATTAGCATTTAATTATTCTGATCAAATTGAAAATGTGCGAGATTTTTACAAGCGTTGTGTTTCAGATAGAGAAAATGTGTTCAAATGGTATGAAGAATATAAAACTACAAGGAATGCTATACAGTTTGAAATAAAAGTCAGAGAAATGGGAAAACAACGAGAAATCAATGTAATTCTGAATCCTGAAAGTAGAGAATGGCACTTGACCGATTGTATAAGATGCGTTTTTTCTGATGAATTCCCAAATACATGTTATTGCCAAAAAGCCTTAATGGACCCTGCGAAATATCTTCGAGAGAAATATAATTTCATAGAAAAGACAAAAGAAAAAATACCATATAACTATCTAAACCTTTCTCATAAAGAATAATTATACAGACCAAAAAAAAGGAAACGATCTTTTTAAGTTAAAATCAAGGATATTATTTTTCTAGATTGTAAACATTTTGCTTGTTGTATGTATTGTTCAAACCTGTCCCATGTCTATTAAATAAAATCCTTTTTTAAGAATATTGAAGAGTGATTTTTTAATAATAACGTCCATTGTATTGTTTTAAACATGTCATTTTGGAAATGAATTCCACAAGCATTTCAGCACATATATTATCTATATTTTTAATTTGAAATCTATGAGACAAACTGAGTTTCTGAATAAATAGAATAAAATATAATTTTAATTTTAATATTTAATTATTTAGCTAAATTTCAATTTTGAAATTTTAAAATCTGAAATTTTGCTACATAATAAAATGTTAAAATTCAAGGATAATTGCAGGTTGAAATGGAACATTATAAATTGGTAAAAACGCAAAATGATAGATTGATAGAAATAGTCATGGTCGTATTAAAAAGTAATAACAGAAAGACTTATTCAAGGTGGCTAGTTTTTACAACATTTTTTATTAATGCTTTAAACCATGAAGAATTTACTGTGGAATGTTATTCAAAAAAATCTACCTGTAAGATTATTCTAATTTTTGAATTGTATGATGAAACAGAAATATAATTAAATATCTGAAAGTTGTTTAAGAAATTAAATTATACAATTGCAGGTATTCAATGAAATTCGCTAAAATTCAAATTCAATTTTATTCTATTTGAAATTTCTATAAATGATTTGTTTGAAAATTTAAAAAAATAATAAGACATTTAATTTTGAACATTTTTATTAAAGAAATAAATATATAATATATGTATACACAACATATTTTAATAAAAAAAGAGTATTATATACAAATATAATCATTTATAATAACTATATAAATAATGAAGGATTTTAATTAAAAAAGAGCATTATATACAAATATAATCATTTATAAAAAATATATAAATAATGAAGGACAAATCTTTATCCAAATATTTTTTTCAATAACGTAAACAGGATATGAAAAATATTTATATTTGATGGCATATGAAAATAAATAAATTTGCAAATGTAATTATTTCACATTAATCGTGGATCTGTGAGAAAAATACAATTTAATGGGATAAACTTGCAAATCTTTGTCTTTAAATAAATTCGTGGACATGATTATGTTTTATGATGACTACAGGTGTGAGTCCAGATAACTTATGAAATTCAGGTGTGGGAAAACTTATTTATAATCTTTCAAATCTTCAGTTATTTCACATGGAATAAACTTGTGGAGGAAGAAATACAATTCACTAAACGTAATCACAAATTTTCTTCCCTCCACAAGTTTAAAATCTATTATAGACGATCTATGACACCATCCAATTTCATTTTTTTTCAAATACCATTTTAATTTTTCTGGTGGGTTTTCACAATATGCGTATTTTTTTGAAAATTCTTTTAGAAATTCCAAAACAGATGATAGTTCACTTTCTTTCACTAGGGGTTTTTTAATAGATCTCCTCTTCAATGCGAAAAATGGTCCTCCAATATGATAGAATTTTATATTTTCATCTTCGATATTTATATAAAAACTGTTTTTGAGTGGGTATTTATCAACAATTGGTAAATAAAATCCAGTCGATAGAGATGAAATGTAATCCAATAAATCAAATAGTTCATCTGTAGGATTCATCCAGGAACTTTTTTGTTCTAAAATTGGTGATAATTCATTTATCTTCATTAATTTTTTAAATTTAAATAATGGACTCAAATAGTATTTCATTATTCTCGTTTGAACTAAATCTGGTAAATCAAGAAACGGAAACTCCATATTGAAAAGCAATGAGAAAGAATGAAATGGCGAGTGGGTTTATATACAACTCGATTACGTCACTTTATCTGTGGTGCGTCAAATGCTATTTTTGTAAAATAGTTTGGTGATATAATTTGAATTAAATAACGAAATTTCATTTTAAATGTTACTTTTGTAAAATAGCTTGGACATAAAAAATATAATTTGAATTTTATTCTTAAATTTCGTTATTTAAATCTGAAATTTCGTTATTTAACTAAATGTTAAAATTCAAATGTTATTTTTTGTAAAATAACTTCGATATAGAAAGAAATATAATTTGAATTTTAGCGGATTCAAAACTTGAAATTTGAAATTTCGTTATTTAACAAAATGTCAAATGCTATTTTACAAAAAATAGATTGGAAAAAAATATAATTTGAATTTTAGCGGATTTCATTTTTTCAAAATTTGAAAATTGAAATTTCGCTAGTTAACTAAATATTAAAATTCAAATACTATATATTTTATTTAAATAAACTTCTTTTTGATTGTTTGTTTTTTTACAAAAACGTTTATTTAGTTAATCTTTTATATTTTGTCAATATCCTTAAATGAAATGTTAATTATGATAATCATTAAAAATAATTTTAAAGTTAAAATGTATGACTAAAAAAATATTAAAATCAAAAAATATTTTAACTAGTCTAAAGAATTATTTTTTCAAATTTTTTTCTTGGTAAAAATGAAATTGCTCTTATTTACTATTATATGTTTCAAGAAAAAAATTGCTTAATTTATATCTCATGACAAAACAGTTTTAAAAGATAAAAAATATGACGGCCATATTTAAAATAAACATTTGCGTACAAAAAACAGGTGACATAATAGATTAACATGATCCGTTTTTTTTATTTCTTGCTTTTTGCCAATATAAAAGGGAGTATTTCACTTTGTCTTGTATCCAAAAAGTAAATATGAGTTTTCCATTTTTAAACCTTCCTTTCGATGTGAAATTTAACATATTCAAAAAATATTTTGAGTTTTCTGATAAGATAAATACGCTTGTCAAAATGCCTGAAATGGAGGATTTAACATCAAACCCTTCTGCATGGACTCTATTAGAACGTAAGTTTATAAAACTTACAGAATTTGTTAGAAAAGGTTGGTATATAAAGCAAAACAATCAACCATTATATGTTTTTTTCGACAATAAAAAAATGTCGATATGCATGAGATATTTTAGAAATTATCAGCCGTGTTATCCTGATGATAAATATTGGAATGTTCCCTATATTGGCACTATGAGAAAATCAATTGAAAGTGCATCAGAAGAAGAATTAAAATGGGAAGACACAATTTCATTCTTCAAGGATGATTTCCTCGAAAAATATCTTCCCATTGAAGATATTGAAAATTTAACATATTATCTCTTGCCTTCTTGTGATATGTTAACAATCGATCATGAGAAAAAAGTATTATACTGGGACAACAAGATGTACAATTTCAAAAACAATATTGTGTTAAAAAATTCTTACGATCCATATGAGGACCATTATTTAATACGGCCATATTACCAAAGAGGACTGAGTATTGAATGTATAAATGAAGACTGTCAAGATTGTATCAAAAATGAACAATATGTATATAGCATAAAAAATTCTTGGGCCGAAGAACAACAAATTAATTTTAGAGCAGCAAATGTTAAAAATATAATAAAAGAAACTTATTATCATGACAGGGGCCCCTTTTTAGAAATTTATTAAATTTTCAATGAGAATATATTTTTTAATTTGCAAAATATTGTTCTAATTGTATATATTTTTTGTGTTAATGTATATACGTAATGTGTTAATGTTAATGATTTATATATTAATATAATGTATAATGTAATAAAATTTATCTTTACATTCTTGATTTATTCTCATATTCAATTTAAATGAATAACTTTTTTAAAGTATCACTTTTAAAGTTCTAAGAGCTACATTTTTAAAAATTACATCATATTTAGTTCCTATACATATTCCATTAAATTTGTAAACAATTATTGATCCATTCCAGAGAATCATTCACACAGCACTGTTAAAATTCAAATTATATATATATTTTTATATCCAAGCTATTTTAAAAAATTTAATTTGAATTTTAGCGCATAATTAAATATGAAAATTTAATTTTTGAAAATTTTAAAATTGAAATTTCGCTATTTAATTAAATGTTAAAATTTAAATGCTAATTTTGTAAAATAGCTTGTTGGACTCTGATATAGAAAAAAATTTAATTTGAAATTTATCGGATAATTAAATAGCGAAATTGCAATTTCGAAAAAAATTTAAAATTCAAATTTCGCTAATTAAATGTTAAAAATTCAAATGCTATTTTTTATAAAAGAGTATAATTCACACTTATATAGAAAAAAATTTAATTTGAATTTTAGCGCATAATTAAATATGAAAATTTAATTTTTGAAAATTTTAAAATTGAAATTTCGCTATTTAATTAAATGTTAAAATTTAAATGCTAATTTTGTAAAATAGCTTGTTGGACTCTGATATAGAAAAAAATTTAATTTGAAATTTATCGGATAATTAAATAGCGAAATTGCAATTTCGAAAAAAATTTAAAATTCAAATTTCGCTAATTAAATGTTAAAAATTCAAATGCTATTTTTGTAAAATAGCTTGATGGACTCTGATATAGAAAAAAATTTAATTTGAATTTTAGCGCATAATTAAATATGAAAATTTAATTTTTGAAAATTTTAAAATTGAAATTTCGCTATTTAATTAAATGTTAAAATTGAAATGCTAATTTTGTAAAATAGCTTGATGGACTCTGATATAGAAAAAAATTTAATTTGAAATTTATCGGATAATTAAATAGCGAAATTGCAATTTCGAAAAAAATTTAAAATTCAAATTTCGCTAATTAAATGTTAAAAATTCAAATGCTAATTTTGTAAAATAGCTTGATGGACTCTGATATAGAAAAAAATTTAATTTGAATTTTAGCGCATAATTAAATATGAAAATTTAATTTTTGAAAATTTTAAAATTGAAATTTCGCTATTTAATTAAATGTTAAAATTGAAATGCTAATTTTGTAAAATAGCTTGATGGACTCTGATATAGAAAAAAATTTAATTTGAAATTTATCGGATAATTAAATAGCGAAATTGCAATTTCGAAAAAAATTTACAATTCAAATTTCGCTAATTAAATGTTAAAAATTCAAATGCTAATTTTGTAAAATAGCTTGATGGACTCTGATATAGAAAAAAAATTAATTTGAATTTTAGCGCATAATTAAATATGAAAATTTAATTTTTGAAAATTTTAAAATTGAAATTTCGCTATTTAATTAAATGTTAAAATTGAAATGCTAATTTTGTAAAATAGCTTGATGGACTCTGATATAGAAAAAAATTTAATTTGAAATTTATCGGATAATTAAATAGCGAAATTGCAATTTCGAAAAAAATTTAAAATTCAAATTTCGCTAATTAAATGTTAAAAATTCAAATGCTAATTTTGTAAAATAGCTTGATGGACTCTGATATAGAAAAAAATTTAATTTGAATTTTAGCGCATAATTAAATATGAAAATTTAATTTTTGAAAATTTTAAAATTGAAATTTCGCTATTTAATTAAATGTTAAAATTGAAATGCTAATTTTGTAAAATAGCTTGATGGACTCTGATATAGAAAAAAATTTAATTTGAAATTTATCGGATAATTAAATAGCGAAATTGCAATTTCGAAAAAAATTTAAAATTCAAATTTCGCTAATTAAATGTTAAAAATTCAAATGCTATTTTTTATAAAAGAGTATAATTCACACTTATATAGAAAAAAATTTAATTTGAATTTTAGCGCATAATTAAATATGAAAATTTAATTTTTGAAAATTTTAAAATTGAAATTTCGCTATTTAATTAAATGTTAAAATTTAAATGCTAATTTTGTAAAATAGCTTGATGGACTCTGATATAGAAAAAAATTTAATTTGAAATTTATCGGATAATTAAATAGCGAAATTGCAATTTCGAAAAAAATTTAAAATTCAAATTTCGCTAATTAAATGTTAAAAATTCAAATGCTAATTTTGTAAAATAGCTTGATGGACTCTGATATAGAAAAAAATTTAATTTGAATTTTAGCGCATAATTAAATATGAAAATTTAATTTTTGAAAATTTTAAAATTGAAATTTCGCTATTTAATTAAATGTTAAAATTGAAATGCTAATTTTGTAAAATAGCTTGATGGACTCTGATATAGAAAAAAATTTAATTTGAAATTTATCGGATAATTAAATAGCGAAATTGCAATTTCGAAAAAAATTTTAAATTCAAATTTCGCTAATTAAATGTTAAAAATTCAAATGCTAATTTTGTAAAATAGCTTGATGGACTCTGATATAGAAAAAAATTTAATTTGAATTTTAGCGCATAATTAAATATGAAAATTTAATTTTTGAAAATTTTAAAATTGAAATTTCGCTATTTAATTAAATGTTAAAATTGAAATGCTAATTTTGTAAAATAGCTTGATGGACTCTGATAAAGAAAAAAATTTAATTTGAAATTTATCGGATAATTAAATAGCGAAATTGCAATTTCGAAAAAAATTTAAAATTCAAATTTCGCTAATTAAATGTTAAAAATTCAAATGCTAATTTTGTAAAATAGCTTGATGGACTCTGATATAGAAAAAAATTTAATTTGAATTTTAGCGCATAATTAAATATGAAAATTTAATTTTTGAAAATTTTAAAATTGAAATTTCGCTATTTAATTAAATGTTAAAATTGAAATGCTAATTTTGTAAAATAGCTTGATGGACTCTGATATAGAAAAAATTTAATTTGAAATTTATCGGATAATTAAATAGCGAAATTGCAATTTCGAAAAAAATTTAAAATTCAAATTTCGCTAATTAAATGTTAAAAATTCAAATGCTAATTTTGTAAAATAGCTTGATGGACTCTGATATAGAAAAAAATTTAATTTGAATTTTAGCGCATAATTAAATATGAAAATTTAATTTTTGAAAATTTTAAAATTGAAATTTCGCTATTTAATTAAATGTTAAAATTGAAATGCTAATTTTGTAAAATAGCTTGATGGACTCTGATATAGAAAAAAATTTAATTTGAAATTTATCGGATAATTAAATAGCGAAATTGCAATTTCGAAAAAAATTTAAAATTCAAATTTCGCTAATTAAATGTTAAAAATTCAAATGCTATTTTTTATAAAAGAGTATAATTCACACTTATATAGAAAAAAATTTAATTTGAATTTTAGCGCATAATTAAATATGAAAATTTAATTTTTGAAAATTTTAAAATTGAAATTTCGCTATTTAATTAAATGTTAAAATTGAAATGCTAATTTTGTAAAATAGCTTGATGGACTCTGATAAAGAAAAAAATTTAATTTGAAATTTATCGGATAATTAAATAGCGAAATTGCAATTTCGAAAAAAATTTAAAATTCAAATTTCGCTAATTAAATGTTAAAAATTCAAATGCTAATTTTGTAAAATAGCTTGATGGACTCTGATATAGAAAAAAATTTAATTTGAATTTTAGCGCATAATTAAATATGAAAATTTAATTTTTGAAAATTTTAAAATTGAAATTTCGCTATTTAATTAAATGTTAAAATTTAAATGCTAATTTTGTAAAATAGCTTGTTGGACTCTGATATAGAAAAAATTTTAATTTGAAATTTATCGGATAATTAAATAGTGAAATTGCAATTTCGAAAAAAATTTAAAATTCAAATTTCGCTAATTAAATGTTAAAAATTCAAATGCTAATTTTGTAAAATAGCTTGATGGACTCTGATATAGAAAAAAATTTAATTTGAATTTTAGCGCATAATTAAATATGAAAATTTAATTTTTGAAAATTTTAAAATTGAAATTTCGCTATTTAATTAAATGTTAAAATTTAAATGCTAATTTTGTAAAATAGCTTGATGGACTCTGATATAGAAAAAAATTTAATTTGAAATTTATCGGATAATTAAATAGCGAAATTGCAATTTCGAAAAAAATTTAAAATTCAAATTTCGCTAATTAAATGTTAAAAATTCAAATGCTAATTTTGTAAAATAGCTTGATGGACTCTGATATAGAAAAAAATTTAATTTGAATTTTAGCGCATAATTAAATATGAAAATTTAATTTTTGAAAATTTTAAAATTGAAATTTCGCTATTTAATTAAATGTTAAAATTGAAATGCTAATTTTGTAAAATAGCTTGATGGACTCTGATATAGAGAAAAATTTAATTTGAAATTTATCGGATAATTAAATAGCGAAATTGCAATTTCGAAAAAAATTTAAAATTCAAATTTCGCTAATTAAATGTTAAAAATTCAAATGCTAATTTTGTAAAATAGCTTGATGGACTCTGATATAGAAAAAAATTTAATTTGAATTTTAGCGCATAATTAAATATGAAAATTTAATTTTTGAAAATTTTAAAATTGAAATTTCGCTATTTAATTAAATGTTAAAATTGAAATGCTAATTTTGTAAAATAGCTTGATGGACTCTGATATAGAAAAAAATTTAATTTGAAATTTATCGGATAATTAAATAGCGAAATTGCAATTTCGAAAAAAATTTAAAATTCAAATTTCGCTAATTAAATGTTAAAAATTCAAATGCTAATTTTGTAAAATAGCTTGATGGACTCTGATATAGAAAAAAATTTAATTTGAATTTTAGCGCATAATTAAATATGAAAATTTAATTTTTGAAAATTTTAAAATTGAAATTTCGCTATTTAATAAAATGTTAAAATTGAAATGCTAATTTTGTAAAATAGCTTGATGGACTCTGATATAGAGAAAAATTTAATTTGAAATTTATCGGATAATTAAATAGCGAAATTGCAATTTCGAAAAAAATTTAAAATTCAAATTTCGCTAATTAAATGTTAAAAATTCAAATGCTATTTTTTATAAAATAGCTTGATGGACTCTGATATAGAAAAAAATTTAATTTGAATTTTAGCGCATAATTAAATATGAAAATTTAATTTTTGAAAATTTTAAAATTGAAATTTCGCTATTTAATTAAATGTTAAAATTTAAATGCTAATTTTGTAAAATAGCTTGATGGACTCTGATATAGAAAAAAATTTAATTTGAAATTTATCGGATAATTAAATAGCGAAATTGCAATTTCGAAAAAAATTTAAAATTCAAATTTCGCTAATTAAATGTTAAAAATTCAAATGCTAATTTTTATAAAAGAGTATAATTCACACTTATATAGAAAAAAATTTAATTTGAATTTTAGCGCATAATTAAATATGAAAATTTAATTTTTGAAAATTTTAAAATTGAAATTTCGCTATTTAATTAAATGTTAAAATTTAAATGCTAATTTTGTAAAATAGCTTGTTGGACTCTGATATAGAAAAAAATTTAATTTGAAATTTTTCGGATAATTAAATAGCGAAATTGCAATTTCGAAAAAAAAAGCTTTATTTTAAGTTATAAAACGTTTGGCATATTTACTATCGACACTCTTTTTAATTTTAAGTTTTTTAGACATTTTTAGAACAACATTCCAATAAGAATTAGAAACATGTATATTTTCTTTATATTCTTTAAAAGTTTTATCATCAGCGAAATACTATCTGAGATTATTTATTGGAATTAGCAATTTATCGCCATTGGTATGTTCCATTAATTCATTATATTGAATTTCATCTTGAGGTTGATTATATCCACGATTCGTTTTATTTAATGTATCATAAGCATATAATAAAGGTATTTTTGTAGGTTTAGTCATTTCTCTCTTTTTTTTTTTTTTTTTTTTTTTTTTTTTTTTAATTAAGAAATTAAAATATTCTTATGAAAAAAGTATATATTCGGAAAATTAATATTATACTTTAAATATTAATTTCTCTATTAATAAGTTTACTGTCGTTTCAAGAATCGATACAATTTATAAATGATTTGTGTTAATCATATATAAATATATATTATGGATACAACTCAATTTTCTATTAAATCCGTAATTCATATTAATCATGAGAGTCCAAAAATAATTATCGATGAGTATTCTGAAAGTTTTGAGTGCCCCCTGACTTTTACTAATAATGAAAAATCATATATTCGTTTTTTTCTAGATCAATGTTGGGGAAAAATAACAAAAATAAGAAATTATAAAAAATATCACTATCATATAATTTTACACAAGTCAGCATTTGAAAAATTTCGAGAAGTTTGTAAAAATATATCCTATTTTTATATATTAAATTATCCCGAATGGTTTTGCGGCGGTGACAGAAAAGATCATATTCATTTTGTTATTGTTTCATTTAAAAACATTAATATAAATGAATTGAAAACGGTCGGTTTCGGTTTAAAAATACAACCTTTAGAGGATGATATCTTACTTTCATATATTTCAGAGTTTTTCGTTGAAAAAAGGTTTTATTGTAACGTTGTATTTGATTTTCCTTCGTTACAAGACTTGTGTTTTTCGAAAATTTGGACTTATTTTCCAGATTTTCACGACGTTGAACGCTTGGCACTTTATTTACCTAAATCTATTTTTTTACAAGTTATCAGAAAGAGTCACCAATACATAACGATACCGATAGTGGATAAAATGACTGGCTTATTAAAAGAAATCGCTAACAATGAATTTAATTATATAAATTTGATTGAATCCTTTTCAAAAAGAGATTTTGTTTTTAACATAAAAGATTCTATAGTTTTAAAAATAGATATTACAATATTTTACACATTGTATGACTTTTTTTATAGTTGTCCTAATAATTTTAATATTATTTATTATGTATTTTTCAAAGATAATTGTCTCTTCAAGATGTGTACGAAATGTACACGGCTCTATTTTTATAATGTGACGTGCGAAATAAAAAAAATTTCTTATATACTGCCCCATCCCTCTTGTGAATACTTACCATTTCTTATTCAAAATCCTAGAGAATGGTGTCATTTATGTAAATGTGTACCTCGATTTCAAATAGTATCTGATAGATACTGTCAAAATGAAGGTTTTATATTAAAACATGGTGAAATTACTTGGATGAGTGAATTATATAAACTTGAAGATAATGAATTAACATTGATAAAAATTATTAATAGAAATTTTTTTAGATATATTATATAATTATAGAAAAAAAAAGTTCCACACACACCATTTTTTGAAAATTAATTAATTATTAATTATTAATTAATCACTAATTAATTAGTAATTCATTATTGATTAATCTTTAAAAATGAAAACATCTACATCTTGGACAGAATCTTTTATAATCTTTAAAAAGCTTAAAAATTTGAAATTTGAAATTTCGCTATTTCTTTTCTGACATAAAAAATAGTTATCATTGAAACCTAGTCTCAGATGTGCAAAATGTTTACAATTTAGAAAAACAATATCCTTGATTTTAACGTAAAAATAATATTTTTAATGTTTCCTTTTTTGTCTGTCAAAAAATTAGAATTATTCTTTATGAATTCTGAGAAAGGTTTAGTGTTCATTTAATTTTTTGACAGACTGTACGACAGCAACAAGTGGGCGCTTCTTACTGTATCGCTTCATGGGATTCCTTCTTGAGTAATTTATAGTATTTTGAAGAGATGGCAGCACCAATCAGAGCCGAAACCTCGGTATTCCATATTTCCCGACTATTCCATAATACCCTCCTCTTTTCTATTTACATTACTGAATTTTTTTTTAGTAAGAATATCAGACACTGCATTTATCATTAAAATAAATGTTATATGCATTTCTCTTTTTATAATTTGAAATCCGTTTTATTTTAGGTTTTTAAAAAATTGTAAAACATCAAGAGATTGTCTACAATATTTTCTTTAATAGTTTTATTAACATAAAACAATTAGTACTTTTTGAGAAAACATTTTACAGAAAAATCTTTAAGTTTGATTATATGGATTAAATTGTTAAATAAATATATGTTGTAAAAAATACACATGAAAGTGAAATTCAGCTCAGTAATGTAAAATATAATACTGCTTTTTAAATAAATGCCTCTCGAGGAATGTACAAATAGTTAAAAACATGAATGGTTCATTGATTTACAGTCAGGCTAAACTATTTGAATAACCAATTTGAAATAAATGCGGATAAATTAATTTATAAATTTTTGAAATAAAATCAGATAAATATTACGTAATTTTATTAAGTTTATATTCGTTTCTAAGAATTTTTTTTAAATATTTTTTTTTAATTATATTTTAAAGAGTTATTCAAATTAAATTTTAAAATTACAACTGCACATCAATAGTTATTAATTGCGGCCCTAAGAGGTGTTAATGTGTTTTATAATAGTTACCTGCCAACTTTCTAATTAATATTTCATAGTATTGTCATCGCCAGCTCTTTTTTTATTATTATTATTAACACCAGTCTTATTTTACAGTGGTTTTCTTCTTCATTAACCCGTTAACGTCCGAAATAATTTTGCAAAATATTATAAGCTGATTATTTCACTTCTAAATTAATATAGACAACTGACAGTAAAATATATTAATTCAAACAATTCTGATAGTTTTAAATTTAAAGCCTATCCCCATTTACTGACGTTTAGTGTTCTAGCGAGAAAACTTCGAAATAGAAAAACTTTGAGATAACAGATTAATTTTCTATTATATGTTGACAAAAATCTCGAAAGTAAAATATTATAATATTTATATTATTCAACTTGATTTACGTTAGTATATCTGCGCAAAAAGCAAATATATTTGCGACGAATGAAAAATCAAAAAATGACTCCAAATTATTAAATAGTAGATAATAGTAGGCACATAAAACTTTCAGAGATCATTTAGAGTGACGCTATAAACTATCACTAAAAAGCAAAAATCATTCCAAGAAACCACAAATAATGTAATTGCTATTTTATTAGCTGTTCTCAAATGAGGACACTGGGCGCTAACGAGTTAATCGTAATTCCATTTGCAGAGAATTACTTTAAAAACAAAGTGGTGTGAAAAACGAGACAATACTAACAATGCTACGAAATATTATTTAGAATGTTAGCAGCTATAGCATTATTTGTTTTTTTTTTTTTTAGTTCCCCATCATACTATAGGTATGGGGAACTTAGGTAATCGTGAAAATTTCCGACGTCGGTTTTTTGACGTTTCTACACATTTTCTGGTGTGAGGAATCCGAAAATGACAAAATTTGTATGGTGTCTGTCTGTAGGGTGTCTGTTAGTGTGTTAGTGTGTTAGTCCGTTAGTTTGTTAGTCTGTGTACACGATATCTCAAGAACAAATTGTCGCAGAGAGGTCAGATCAGTTTTAAAATATTACTTTCGACACTGGCAAGAACACTATTCATTTGCAACATTCGATATTAAAAACTTCGTAAGTTATTAGAAATTTACGATTTTCTTAACATGGGAGAATAGGACCAAAATTCACTTAAACGTGCACTAAATGGAAACATTTTACTGCAAAAATGTCAGACCAGTTTTAAAATATCAGTTTTGATGCCGGAATGAACATCAGTGACAATAAATATGCTACTCTGAAAAATTCGCAAGTTTCTGGAAATTTACGAATTTTTTAACATGACAGTATAGGGCAAAATTTCACATAAACGTCAATTTTGAGAGATATTTTCATCGTAAAGATTTCAGACTACTTTTGAAATATTATTTAGGACACTGGTATGAATATTAATGACTATGAATTTTCCAATATAAAAATTTCGTAAGTTAGTGGAAATTACGAATTTCTTAACAGGGCAGAATAGAGCAAAATTTCACATAAACGTTCATCTTGAGGGATATTTTCATCGTAAAGATGTCAAACCACTTTCGAAATATTATTTAGGATACTGGCATGAATATCATAGACTATGATTTTTCCAATTTAAAAAATTCGTAAGTTATTTGGAATTTACGATTTACTTAACATGTTAGAATAAGCATATAATAATTGAGCATAAACTTCCATTTTGAGGATCATAAATAAATTAGACAGCTTCAAAATTACATTTATGATATTTGTTTGAACATGATTGAATACAAATATTCTAATAGGAAAATTTCGTAAATTATTCGTAATTTACGATTTTACCAACATAGCGAAATTGTAAATTTTTCATATAAATATGAATTTTGAGAATTATTGCATTGGAAATAGTAGCATGAAAACTAAACAACGGAATTGACCCTGATAAAATAAATTAATAGATTGTAATAAGATAAATATATCGAAGTGAACGGTGGATAGCCTATTAGGCGGGGATTTCATTCTGTCACTGTATCAAGCTTTGGTCAAATTCATTTCTTTTAACAGGATTATAATATGTCTCGCACTAGAAATTTATGAGAACATAAATATGATGGGGAACTGAGCAGAGTCCGCCTATGCCAACTAGTTTTTTTTTTTTTTTTTTTTCAAGCACTATTAATGCATAATTTAAACTAATTTAATTAAAATTTGCAGAATACTTACTTAAGTTATATTTTTCTACGTACAAAAAATATTTGACCCTTTCAAAGCACATAATTTTTATTCCCAACTGCAGAAACTGGTCCTGCATTTTTTCTTTTTCTTTTTTTTTCCCAGAGTTTATATTGGTTACAGAGGTAAAATTTCGTTTATTTCTTTTATTTTAAACTTGTTCGTAAATTATGATGGTAGTTTATTTTAAATGAGCAAAATGTCCTTGCCCGTGAAAGGGCCAAATCTCGAAGTACTTAAAAAAAAAAAAAAAAAAAAAAAAAAAAAGGAAAGATGAATTCCCGTATTAAAAAAATAATAACATATACAGTAAATCTAATAACATTCTGTAAGTAGAATATATGATAAAATTAAACGATATATATTGGCGTAAATCTACTTTTATTGTATAAATCTTATTGGCATGTTTTACTACTTTTTACACTTTTTAACTACAGAAAATATATGCAGTTAAATCATTGACCAATTTTACGATATAAAAATTAAAAAGAAAAAAGAAGGGAAGAAAAAATCGTGGATAACCTCAGATATATTTCATGTGACAAATCATTCTTAGATAAGCAAAATGGAAAAGCAGCTTTTTTCCTACACATAACTGCTTATTTCACAGTAGTGCAGTTTCGGCAGTTATATTTCAGATATATTTCTTTTATATATTCAAGTCTAGGTGATAAAATTTTATGAGAAAATCCAGTGGTGCATTTTTACACTTTTATGCCGTATAGTTTTCAAAAATTATGTAAACTTTTTATTTTAAAAGAGTTAACTAAAAAGTACTAAATAGTTTAAAGGTAATATATAAATATATAAATTTATATTTAGTTTAAAATAGCATTGATTCGATAGAAAAAAATCAAAATTTTTGAATAAAACAGTATGTACAGGATAATGATAGCATGGTTGCCAACGTTTTAATTTATTCTGGAGCAATTTTAGTTCCACCTTTATTTCGAACCACTTTATATTTAGAATTTTTTTTTTTTCTATACATAACTTTGACAAACTAAGGATAATTTTCTACTAAACAAAAAGTGGTATGTAATAAAGGCGGGGCTAAGAAAAACTTTGTTATAAATTAACACATTCGGGACTGCATGTTTTTTTCTTTTTGACAGTAAGGTCCGCCTGTGGGCGTTATTCTCCCAAGTTATAATTTTTCAGAACAAAATTTTCTGTATTCACATTTATACTATAAATGGGTATGTATTATAATCATACTCCCTCTAATCAACGTATTTGTATCCACAAAATATTGATTGTACAAATATGAACATTACATATAATTTTAAGAAACAAGTAACATACAAATCGCAAAAGAAACGCCCACTGGTGAAGTTACAGATTTTTAAATGACGTGAATATACGTTAGAGGTCGCGGATGTGTTAAAATGTCGGCTTCCCTGTGATAGTGATTATAATTTTACGATTACAAAAAAAAATATTTTACAACCCTTCCCCACTTTTTCTATCCGAGACTATTCAACCACTATATTTAAAAAATAAAATTATGTAGCTAACTTGCATGATTATTTCAGTTAAAAATTATTATATGAATAAAGTAGTAGGAAAGTTACGTAAAAAAGGCGGGTCGTTCGTTTCTCTGTTATACGTCTACATACTTGCCAACTATATCATGAACCGTACAATTTTTAGTTCCCGCTTTTTTTTTTCCACACCAGTCATTTTTTAGAGTAATTTTATTCTTATTTAATCGTAACAATATTTGAAGAGAATTATTCTAAATATAAAGTGGTGTGAAAAAAGGGGCGTTTTTTCTAGGGGCGTTAACATTTGTACAGTTATTAATTAGACGGTTATTAGTTATTATGCGTCTAAAATAACCAGGATCTTTGTAATTTGCAATGATTGAAAGAGGCTTTAAATGATTGTTTTTTGAAAAGATCAGTGTTTTTACAAAAAATGAAAGGAAATGATACAAAATATTGTTATCGTGTTTGGGGGATTCACAAGATATTTGCTCGTAGCGAGAAGGATTATGGTGAATATCACATTGGTATCTCAAAAACAGATTACATTTGTTTCATATTTAAAAATCAAGAATATCTCGTTTAGCTAAAAGAAGGTATGTTATGTTAATCGAAAATATTCAGGCATTTTGGAAATATTCCCTCAATAATTATTATGTTTTAAGTGCTGCTGTTTTTTGCTTTTTTACTAGGCAACATCAGATCAACCCAAAAATACTAAAATGTTCTAAAATAGTGTGTATCATGAACACACAGAAAAGTAATTGGAAATGACAAAAAAATATATGTATAGTATATATTGGGTCTTTAAAGAGTGAAATTTTATACTCACTTTTCATTTAATGATAATGGTTTTATCTAACTACTTTTTTTGGGTGGAGTTGTCATTATAATGATGTTTATTTAGCACGCTAAATATTTTTATTATTTACAATTATATATATATAAGCGATATTTTTTGCTAGAAATAGCTATATAGTTTTACGAAATCTTGCAGCTCTTTATGCTTTAAGGAAGTACATGTTTCCCTGATGAGCTAATACTTCTATTTTTAAGTATTTATTAATATGATTCTTAATTCCTGTGGTCCTTTTCTCATACATTTTAATTCAATTTTTATTTCCGGTTACATTTTTAATACATTTATTGAGAACCTTCATCAATTTTCCTCTGTCAAAGTTTCATGGTCCTTTTTACTCATGTAGGCGTAAGTATTTTAAATTGGTTTTGCCTTTTAATTGGAACTAAAAATGAATCGTAAAGTTTCTGTGGTAGCGTTATTACTGTGTTACAATCAGTTTTATTTTAGGAGCATGAACTATATTTTTTGCTAGAAATTGCTATATAGTTTTATGAAATCTAGCAGTTCCTTATGCTTTAAGGAAGTATATATTTCCATGATGAACTAATGCTTCTATTTTTGAGCATTTATTAATCCAATTCTGAAATCATGTGGTCCTTTTTTCATACTTTTTAATTCATTTCTTATTTCCGGTTTCATTTTTAATAAATTTATCGAGAACCTTCATCAGTTTTCCTCTGTCAAAGTTTTATGGTCCTTTTTACTCATGTAGGCGTAAATAATTTAAATTGGTTTTGTCTTTTAATTGGAACTAAAAATGAATCGTAAAGTTTCTGTGTTAGCTTTTTTACTGTGTTACAATCAGTTTTTTCTTTCTTTTTTTTTTTCTGGTGTTGGTATTATTATGTATCTACTAAAAGCTTAATTTTTATTAAAACTTAAATTTATATATATGTATGTATTAATGCATGTGTGTGTGTACATGTACATGAATTAGATTTTATGAATGTGTTCCTTACAAATATAAACTTTGGTAATTTATATAACTAATATGCGCACGCATTTAGGTTTCTACTTATGTGTTTATAAATATATTAATTATATAGTCAAGATTGAGCAAAATAAGTGGAAATGCATATAAAAACATATGAACTTTATTATATATTGCGCATGTATGTGACAGTGCATGTATGCTGCACTGTGGTCACAGGCCACATTTTTCCCCTGATTCTCGAACCAACATTTTTCTTTAGAAATTTTTCATAAGTTTGAACGGTTATTATTTTTCATAAGTTTAAATAAATAGATTTATCATATAAATGTACTGTAGAAGAATCGGGGAAGGGGGGGCTGGGGGGTGGCAGGTCTTTAACCACCTTATATTGGTATGCGGGCATGTAGTGCACCAAAAACGAGTAACATAATACATGATGTTACTATTATTATATTTTATGAATACAGCTTATCCTCGCTTATAAATGTGGCAATGTGGCAATGTGTGCTTGGCAATATGGACCAAGGGTACCTCAGATAATCGAAAAAACGAACTCTGTTGAAAATCGAGGGGGAAACATATTGTAAAGTTTAAAGTGAATGAAAACATAGTCAATAAAGTAAAAGAATACGTCTATTACACATTTAATAGCAATCAGTTAAAAATGCAATACAATACAATACATACATAATTTATAAAACTGCAAAGTAAAAATTTTTAAAGTTATCCACGCAATTTGTCATGCCTCCTCAGAGGTGCGACTTGTTCGGGACTACCTTGGTTAATCCGGAACTCTGTTAGTCGGGGCTCGGATAACCGCAGCTTTACTGTAATTTTTATTTAGTGCTTTAAAAAAAATCAAATATGTTTAAGAATGTTGTCGTCTCCTTTAGAACAGAAACTAATTCAACATAAATAACGTTGAATTAGTTATTTATGTTGAACAACCCTAACACCACACCTTCTCTCCAGTACAATCTCCGGATATCCTATGGATGAAAGTATATTCTACGGACATCCATAGGATGTACTATGGAAAAGTGTATTGTTAGGGATGCCACATATCCCGTTTTTGAAAGGAGTCTTCAAACCGGAAAGAAATATAATTGAATTAGTGTTTTTAATCGTTAAAAATAATAATGGCAGATACCTTTTAAAAACAGTGGTGAAAAATCTGATCTAAAAGTTAAAAAGTTTAGCAGCTATGCAATAAAAATATGTAACTTTTAATTTAAAATTTATTACATAAGAAATATTTTGAAGGATAAAAATACAAATTACGAAAATATTACTGTGAAAATAATTCAATTTTTGATAATCTGTATTATTTAGTAAAATGATATTATAAATATCATTAAATGAATTAAAAAGTGTTCAATATATATCAGCATTAGAATAAATGTTATTTATTTATTTGTATAGTATTAAATAAATGTTTTATATCTGCCTATTTTCTTTTAAGTTCTGCTTAATTGTCACGTATTCCTTTTATCTTTCAAATTAAACTGAAACATTTTTTTTTCTTTTAAATCTTGCGATCTTTTGTAAACATTCCTTTTGAATAGAGATTAATGATTTGTTATCTGGAGTGTAGTTTCATTCTTGAATCCACACGTTTGAATAGAATTAAATCAATTCAAACATTTGCGTTTAGCTGTAAAATCATCTTTTTTTTTTTTTTTTTTTTTTTGCAAAAAACCCTCAGTGAATAATTAATGACTGTATATTTATTCTGAATTTGTGTTTACAAAAGGTAATATTTTGCTACTTTTTTTTTTTTTTTTTTACACATGTTATACTTTTTATAAAGTTCAAAAATTAGTTCTACTTTTTTTCCCCCGAAAAATCAAGATTAAATATTATTTTAGCTACTTTTTGTGCATATTGATTGTAAATAAATAATTCCATACTTTTGTTCAGTAAAATATGATACTGGGCAGTCCCTCTTTTGAATATATATTATTGAATATATTATTATATAGATTATATATATATTATATTTGAATATATATCGCCTGTAGTCTTCATTATTCATTTGTAGTACATATCTTCGAAAAAATAACACAAAGATTATTTTATGTAAAATGTTGTGTTCAAAAGGGTAACTGCTGGAAACCCTGAAAAAGAAACATTTATTTGATTCAATGTTAGTCGTTTATATTCCTTTTTTTTTTTTTTTTTACGATTAAAAAAATAATGTTTTAATAAAAATATTAAATTTAAATAGTTTAAATAACTTTTGAATAAAATCTATATTCTAAAATCCTGCCCTAAATATTTATATATACATTCAGTTTTCTTAATTTATATTTTTTAATGCATTATTTAAATATTTAACTGGGTTATATATTTATTGTTTTTATTGGTAATATATGTACGAAAAAAGTATACGTAATGATCACAAATACCGCACAGACTATAATGTATGCATTTCATTATACAAAAACTCGAATGATTTTAAATAATGAAACAAAATAACCTGCTTCTTATTACAGTTAAACATGTGGTTTTAAAAATATTCCAAAATATTTGTACTTTTCTTAAAGTGTATAAAAATGTATAAAATCATTTTAGGATTTTTGTATCTCATATTTCCTTAAAAACAATCTTTTTTTTTTTTTTTTTAATCTTAATTTAATTAAGTTCAGTCCAGAATTAATTGATATTCAATAACTTCATTAATATTATTGTTTAATTAATAATGTTTTCTTCAATAACATAATTTAAAAGGAATGATCAAGGATCTCATTCTCCGTCTTCTATGTAGAAAAGTTTCAAGGATAGAACATTTCCGACTTTTTTTTTTTTTTCTTCTTTTGCTTTTTTTTTTTTTTTTTTTTTTTTGTATTTTTATAGTAATGTGTCGTGATTAAACAGGACAGAGATTTTTCTATAAAAATAGTGGTAGTAAAAAGAAGTGGAAATATTCCATTCCTAAAAGTGCTTTAAAAAAAAGGAAAGTGCAGCTCCTGATTGATGAAAGAGAAAAGAAACGATATTCTCCCATTTATTTTTTAATTGGTTATATCTTTCCTTATTATACTACAATCTGATTTTTGTCATGGAGGCATTCAAATGGATCGAAAATGTAAGAAAAACTTCAAAAATTCCAGACTAAGCTGTTAAAAAAACGTAACAACACACACACACACACACACACAAAAAAAAAAAAAAAAAAAAAAAAAAAAAAAAAAAGAACAACTAACACCAGTCAGAAAATACTGGAAAAATATTGAAGAAAATGAAACCGAGATTTTCATTTTTCTCCATTGAAAAGGGGGGTGGGAGGATTACGAATGTACTCCTTCAGTCGCCTTTATTATATCAATTAAAGATAATAAAAATCTATAAAATTTTGATATACTACACTTATACAACGATAGATCATGTTTAGAAAATAAATAAATAAAATATCCAATCATGGTAGTTCGAAAAATAAATTTTAGAGCAAATGAAATTCTTGTAAAAGGTAAATCTGGTTAGAAATGAAGGAAATTCGTAGAAATATTCCACTTGGATTCATTAATAATAATGCATTTTTACGTGTTATTACAAAATATAAGTAAAAACTGTCAAAACAAAATATTTCTTTGATAAGTTACCAAAGGAACAAGAGAATTTACGCTGAAACTGGAAGTTCCTTCCACCTTTTTCTTCTTTTTGAGTGCTTCAACAATTATTTCTCCCATCCCTAATTTATATTTAGTATCGAATTAGTTGTGCCATTCCCTTTTAAATCAGCAAATGAGGAGCGCACTACCAATTTGGATTTTGATGACAATTCGCATGTGCAGGGATGGAACACGGGCGCAGAATTCACACCGGATTGTGTTTAAGAAATTTCTCTACCTATAATATCGTCGATTTAAAAGGTGGAAAATTTTCTTACATTGATAGTGGTATGAATTCTGCGCCCGTGTTCCATCCCTGTATGTACTTTCATCACTTCTCCTAGACCTCAAAAGAGCATATTTTTTATTTTTAAAAAGTTATTATGCGATATATAAGCTATTTTCGTTGTTGGCAACAGCAAAAATTGGGTATTTTAATGCTTTGCCTTATAAGCTATAACTTATTTTCGATCAATTCTATAGAGCTTAATCATAGCTCATTCGAAAGCAAATAAAAAGATCCTTTTCTATATGGTATCAATAAATTTTAGATTTAAAAAAAAAAAAAAAAGTCACCTTTTCAAGGTCAAAATGTGTGTTGCAAAATTAATTTTTTACCACATTTGAAAATTTAAAAACTTATGAAGGGCTTTGAATAAGAAGCCCTCTATTTTTTCTTAGATACATATGTATGGTTACTTATAGTATTAAAAAAAGTGGCTTGTTACTCTGCCCCCTTCACAAGATATAACCCCCAGAAGTTGCACATTTTCTAAAAAAATCCAGTTTTCAATGCTAAAAAATGTCATTTGGGGGGGACTACGTAATTTTTTTTTTTACTAGTCTGATTTTAAGTACTTCTTACCAGCTTTCAAAAAAAAAAAAAAAAAAAAAAAGATTGTTTTGTTATTCGAAGGCATTTGGCAGTTTTATGGGGTTTGAATTTTCAAATAATTCATTGGAACAATGCAATTTTTCCATGTCCTTTTTTTGTAAATATGTTATTTATTATGCACTTTTCTTATTTGATGGTTTTAGGTTAACCTTACAAATAGTAAGTTAACATATTCCTACCTCTCCTCATTTGTGACCATGTATTTGCCAGCTACAACAGGAATGGGCAACACACATGAGCAGTTCTTTGCAGGCAAGCAGTGCCTACTAGTGCTTGGCACTGTGCCAATGACAAAGTTGCTTGCATGTTCATCATCATCATCGTCATCATCAATTTCAGCCTTTATCAATCCACTGCAGGATAAAGGCCTCTCCTAGCTGATTCTAAACTGACTTCTTTCCTGCAATTCTTCTCCATTCTGCTCCTCCAAATTTTACAATTTCATCTCTCCAACAACACAGTGGTCTCTTCCTCGGTCTTTTGTAATCTTTTGGTATTGAAAATAGGACTTTAGTGGTCCGTCTATCATCATTTCTTCTCGCAAGGTGCCCAGCCCAGCTCCATTTTATTGGAAAAAATTTCGGCCAATGGGTAAGACAAAAGATTTCCATGATGATATCACATGCAATTGTTCAATAGCTCAGTTGTTTCTCTAACTCTGAAAGGTGTAGATTGCTAGGCTGTATTTCCGCTGTAAAATCTTGTAAAGTTTGATGTTTGGCGTAGTTATTATTATTTTTTTTTTTTCAATGTCAAGATATATACATATTTACGAAATAATTTGGTGAAGCACATTTCTTGTTAAAGGTAAAACAGGAAATTATTTTTAAAAATTCTTAAATATAAGTTTGTCTTTCTGCATATAAAGAGTAAATAAATCATGAATAACCCTAAATGCTTTATGTTGGAAATAAAGTATATGATGTTCAAGAAAAATATAGGATCCACGTTTTTTGACCTAGCAATCTACTCCTTTCAGAGTTAAAGAAACAACTGAGCTATTGAGCAATTACATGTGATATCATACAAACCTTTTGTCTTACCCTATATTGGTCGAAATTTTTTCCAATAAAATGGAGCTGGACTGGGCACCTTGCAAGACGAAATGATGATAGATGGACCACTAAAGTCCTATTTTGGATACCAAGACATAGGAAGAGACCACTGTGTTGTTGGAGAGATGAAATTGTGAAGTTCGGAAGAGCAGAATGGAGAAGAATTGCAGAAAAGAAGGCAGTTTGGAATCAGCTAGGAGTAGAGATGAAAAAAACCCGGGAATTTAAAACCAAGGGAAAAAACCCGGGAGCTTTGGGGGGAAAAATAGGAACTTTGGGAATTTTGCGGGGAAAAAACAAATTAGAAATCTCTAAAGCAAATAATAAGTTATTTTTTGTTTACTTAATATAAATGGCAATTTTAAGGACTTTGATATACTGGTAAGCTTATAACATTATTTTAATTTATCATTTTATTTTCAATTTATCAGAACTGCAGCCAAATCACTATTTGAAAAGAAATTTAAGCTTTCTTTATTAAATTAGCACTTAAGATAAATGTATCGGTTCAATGTTGGATACAATTTCCATATTATACAAGCTGAAGAATAAAGGAAACCGACGTACATAATCCTGTAATAGTTTGAGAAGAGAAATAATTAAGGTTTGAAAACTTCTTTAAAATTTCTATTTTAAAAGAAATATTTAAAATAATAAAGCGGTTTTTAAAAAGAAGGGATGACATTTTATGCAATTACTACAGTGGTATAGTTTCTTTTACAAGTTATTTTCATAAATGTTTCTAATTAGAGTTTGGTCAAAATTGATGTTAAATTTCCAACAATGAAAATTTTTTGATGAAAATTTATACACATATTGTTTTCAAATTGATGAAAATTTATACACATAAAAAAAAAGAAGAAAAAAAATGTTTCTGCATTTCTAACACAAGTGGGGAAATTTTTCGAATAACTTATATTTTCCCCTAAAACAGATTAAATTTAAAAATTCTTCTTCTTCTTCTTATTATTATTATTATTATTTGTAATTGAAAAAAAAAAAAAAAAAGAAGAAGAAGAAGAAGAAGAGAAACAATTTAAAAATTATCAGGTAACAAACTAATTCCTAAATACTTCATTTAAGTTTAATGAAATATAAATTTAGTTGGGTTTGTTTCCTAAAATCTTAAGTCCAATTCTCTAATTGTTTCATAGTACATTCATAAGCGCATTATGAATAAAAAAAATTAAATGTTATTGATTCTCATTAAGAAGGGAAAGGATATCTCAAAAACATAACAAAATAATATTAATGAATAATGACAGAAACTTACTGTTAGTGTTAGCACTGCATTAATTAAAATTAATTATTTTCTTAGTTATCGGAATAAACATCGAAGATGCTCGAATTAGCGGGAAAGGGAAACGAAAAAGAAATCTATGCAGGAGTTAAAGTTGAATTCAATTTAAACATCGGAGGCTAAATAATTAACAAAAGTTATAAAAAATATTCATAATTTCAAAATTCCCAGTTTTGGGGAAATTTCAAAATTTCCAATTTTGTCTTAAATTCCCAGGGAAAAAAAAAACGGGTGTTTTGAAAGCCTTGCATCTCTAGCTAGGAGAGGTCTTCATCTTGCAGTGAATTAATAAAGGCTGAAATTGATGATGATGATGAATATGCATGCACCTTTGTCATTGGCACAGAGCCAACCACTGGTAGGCGCTGTTTGCCTATAACGAACTGCTCATGTGTGTTGCTCATTCCTGTTGCAGCTGGCAAATACATGTTCACAAATGAGAAGAGGTAAGAATACGTTACATTACTATTTGTAAGGTTAACCTAAACCAATCAAATAAGAAAAGTGCATAATAAATAACAAATTTACAAAAAAAAAAAAAAAAAAAGGACATGGAAAAATTGCATTGTTTCAATGAATTATTCGAAAAATCACACACCCCTTCAAACTGCCAAATGCCTTCGAATAACAATGCGATCTTTTTTTTTTTTTTTTTTTTTTTTTTTTTTTTGAAAGCTGGTAAGAAGTAATTAAAATCAGACTAGTAAAAAAAAAAAATTTACCTAGTCCCCCACATGACTTTTTTTAGCATTTAAAACTGGATTTTTTAGAAAATGTGCAACTTCGGGGGGTCATATCTTGTGACGGGGGCAGAGTAACAAGACACTTTTTTTTATACAATAAGTAACCATACATATGCATGTAAGAAAAAAAGGAGGGCTTGTTATTCCAAGCCCTTCATAAGTTTTTTAATTTTTAAAAGTGGTAAAAAATTATTTGGCATCACACATTTTGACCTTAAAAAGATGATCTATTTTTTTTTTTTTTTTTTTTTTTTTTTTTTTAAATCAAAAATTTATTGATACCATATAGAAAAAGATCTTTTTATTAGCTTTCGAATGAGCTATGGTTAAGCCTTATAGCTTTGATAGAAAAAAAGTTATAGCTTATAAGTATTAAAATACCCAATTTTTGGTGCTGGCAACGACAAAAATAGCCTATATATCAAAGAGTAATTATTTTTAAAATAACAAATATATTTTTTTGAGGTGTAAGAATCATGGGGAATGTACATGTAAATTTTCATCAAAATCAAAAATGGTGATGCAACAACTTTTTTGAAAATTTGCCGATTTATAATGGAATGACCCAGTTTTTAAAACAATTACTTTTTCAAATTTCAGATGTATATGCATGTTTCAAATGTTACAAAGTAAATATTTAAATAAGTGTTTACTTACTATTCACTCAAAAACATAATATATTTTTCAATCATGTAAATTAAAAATATGAGAATTATTTTATTTTGTTTCATACAAGTTTTACTTATGAAATATAGATAGCCCTATAAATTATTAGTTTTTGTTTTTAATTTGAATTCACTACTTTAAGGTTGGTTGATAAGTTAAGTGAGGTTTTTTTATGTCAAAATAGGTGCTTTTTTAAGGATTTATGAAATTTTTAGCCAATCAGAACGCAGTATTTTGTAAAATCACGTGACTTAAGAATCTAGGGATTTCTAGGGATTTTTCACCCTTGGATCTAGGGATAAATTGTCAAACCCATCTGAGAATGCTGGTTTGATTGAAATTGAGAATTTTTAGGGCTTCTGGAGACTTCTATGACTATGAGGACCAGCAATTTCACGTGTAAGTTTACAATTTCCCACCAGAAATGCAAAAAAATATCCTTCTTTTTCCCCTTTTTATTTCTATTTTTACCTCACCTTTTCCCACTTATCTGTTATGAAAGCATTTACATTTACAATTAGTCACCTAACGGAAGAGAAGTATACTTTCATATGACTATGACCCTTTTGTAATAGTTGATTATTTAAAGTAACTTTATATATTTTTTTCAAAAGTATGAAGGGTAAAGAGAGTTTAGATGAATATTTACAATCTACGACTTCCTTCCTCATACCTGCCGGCGCACTCTTTGGAAGATTAGCATATTTTTCCGGACATTGGTATCTACAATACTAAAGACGCTTTTCCGAAATTTCTAAATATAGTCGATGTAAATTTTTCTCTATTTTCTCATCAATGGCTTATTCTTCCCACACCTGATCTAATGATTTGATGTTTACTGACATAAAGGTAAAATATACTTTCTTTGTAAAGGCACGAGTGATTCCGAATTAGAATCTAAAACATTTGAAGAGTTTAAAAAAATGTGTCGGTGAATACATCTTCTTCATGAGGAAATTTATTTTTTTTTCCCACCTAAATGCTTCAACATAGAATGCTAAACACGATTCTTTTACGGATGTTTCATATCATGAAACGAAAACGAGTGTCACAGTCGCAACAGAGTGGAGATTTGCAAAAATTAGAATTTTGACAGGTATTTGCGCTATGAGCCAGCAAACTGTTGTAGGTTTTAAAACGGGGAGAAAGCACCGCAGGAACCACCGAGTGAAAGTTTAATACAGTGAGATGGTTACGTGCTACTTCCGAACGTGCGTTTTCAGAACAGTGCGATTTGCGGACACATCTTACACCTGGCAGCTTATTCTCTCCCCATTTCAAGATCAGGGGGATATCGTCCCACAGAGCACGGTAACCCTTCCAGAATCAATCAAGGGGATTAACTGATTTTGTTAAAAGCGGTCAGTAAGAAAGACGATTAAGTGGGACTATGAAAGTCCATCATTCTCGTTTTCATTTGAGTATGCCCCCTCTTTCGTTCAAGATAAACAAATAGCAGAAGCAAACAAACAGTTCTTAAGTAATATCTAATTTTTGGAGGTCATTTAAATTTCTGCTAAGATTTAAACATGATTACTGCTTGTTGTATGTGTGGATGAATGTATATGGATGCTTTTAAAATCTATCAAAATAAAATCAAAATAAATTGCATGTATATATATATATATATATATTTATTCATATATACACTTTCGTCTATTTTTACTAATATTACTTTTAATATATATATATATATATATATATATATATATATATATATATATTCTAGAAATGATTAAAGTTATAAGAAAGAAATAACGAAATAGCTAAGTTAATAATAATAATAATAATAATAATAATAAAATTTAGAAAACTAATTTAACTAATAAAAAACATATTTCTAATAAATTAGTTGGAATTTCTTAGTACTATTGCTTAGGATTTTAATATAAAAATAGTTAAAAAAATCTGTTTTAAATATTTTTAATAATAACTTTTTTAATTTAAAATATTTAGTTGAAAAACTTAGTAAAGTAATAATAATAATAATAATACATTTTAACAAAAAAATTTTATGAGATTGCTTGAATATTTGGGATTTTAATTGTAAAGCTTATTCTAAAGTATTTTTTACATAAAAATACTTTTTTTCCCCTAAGAGCATGTTTATTAAAAGTAAATAAATAAATAAAATGTAAAAAAATATTTTAATTGATAATAATCTATTTATTAAAAATAGATTTTTTTTTTTTATTTTTAATTATTGAATTAGTAAGGTTGCTTATTATAACTCTTTGGGCTTTAACAAAAAATAAATCTATTTCAAAACAATTTTAAATATAATAAAGTTTCTACTTAAATATTATCGAAAAAAGAACTAATTAAAATAATCCTCATAATCTAATTGAGTTGTATATTTAAAGCACAGTTTGGTACCTTTATATTAAATACGATGTAACGAAATTAATACATATTTTTGATGCATATAAAATATCTTTCCTGTAAAATAAGAGCCCACTAGCGGCCGAGAGGTTCTGTCCTGTAAGCTGATAGACATGAGCTGACGGGCAAGATCCCGGGTCGCGGTCACCGGCCTAGTCTTTCAGACTTTTCCATGTTTTTTTCCAAAAGTTGTGTAAATGCGGAATAGGACCCCTTAGAAAAGTCCCCATGGAGGGTACCCCCTTAGGCCTATAATCATTCATATATATATATATATATATACATGTATGTATGTATATAAACTTTTAATATTAAAAGTGTTTTAAAACACTTTTAATATTAAAAGTGTTTTAAAACATTTTTTTTTTTTTAATCAAAACACGAAACATTAGTATTAAGCAATCTTAACCAATTCATTAGAAATACATGTATTTTTTTATTAGTTAAATTATTTTTCTAATCTTTTTAGTTAATTTTTTAAAACTTATTTTTATATATTTATTTATTTACTTTATTTTTAATCATTCATAGAAAAAAATAATCTTTTATTTTTATTATTATTAAAAGCATTTAAAAATAGATTTTTCAATTAAAAACTCAAATAGTTCAATTAAACAAATTAAGTGTTAAAAAATTTCACTTTTGATAAATAAAGTAGTTTTTAATATATATATATATATATATATATATATATATAATAAAGATGATCTATTAAGCATAGTAGAAGCCAAGCAACAGATACAAGATCACTGAAACACCAATGACCAATAAGATTGAAAAAAAAAAAAAAAAAATATCGGTGGATGAAATACACTAATGTAAAGAAACCAGATCTATTAAATAACAGCCTGCAAAACAAACGAATCAATAGAGTAAAACAACAAATCTTAACTTAAAACCATAAACTTATCAAAATTAATGAAAAAACAAACCAAGAAACACAAGATAGGAAGAAGGAGGCAGGCGGCAAGACTTGTGATATATATATATATATATATATATATATATACTCTGTGTATTGTATTTATACATATATACACATACACATACACACACACACACACACACACATATATATACAAAGTATTTTGATACAAATTAAAAGCATCCATATACATTCATCCACACACACAACGAGCCGCAATCATGTTTAAAACTTAGGCGAAATTTAAAAGATCTTTAAAAAAATTAAAAACTGTTCGTTTAATTCGCTATCAGCTTATCTATAACCAGAGAGGAAACATACCCAACTAAAAATGAGAATGGCGGACTTTCAGAACCCGAATTAATAATTTTTCTTCCTGACAGCTTCTAACAAAAACAGTTAATCCTTTTAATCGACTGGGGGAGGCGAATTGCGCTCTCTTGGACGATACCAGTATAGTCTATTGTCTGTTTCTTGGAAAAGAGGCAAAGGTGAAGTTAACAGGTGTTCTGTTCGGAAAACGCACGTTCGCAAGTAGCACGATACCGGTGATATTTTTCAAAAATCGCTTGACGGCGAACGAACAGGCTGCTTCAGATCGTGAAACGGGAATAAGCGCAGCAGGCGCTACTAAGCGGGAGTTTGCTACAGTTAGAATTCTCAATAAAGCCACTTGAACAATAAAGGAATCAGTTGTTGTAAGTCCTGAAACCTGAAGAAGGTGCCACCAAGCGGGTCTTTCATATGGTTGGATTTTTCAAAGATCGCGAACCAGCTGGTCGCCGAAGGCGGCTAGTTTAAAATAAAATAATAATAATAATATTTCTTTCAAAATGTTTCTATTCTTTATAAAAGTAACTTCCTTAATAATATGCAAAAAAAAAAAAAAATATATATATATATATATTTTAAAAGAACTTTACGATAAGTTCTTTTAAAATATTTTTTTTTAATGAAGAGTCTCCTTAAACTTATATCTTCACTTCGAAATTAAAATATAAAAAAAAAATATTAAAGGTTAATAATATTTAAAAAATATATGAAAGATTAACATATAAAAAGGTATTATCAAAATATTTTCTGATGTTAAACCTTTTAATAAAAGGATATTCAAGATGCATTTTTTAAAAGTATATCATTGTGTATTAATGTTCTCAAATATCATGAACTTATACTTATGATAGACAAAGAATGAATTATTTTCATACGTAAATGAAGAAAATCCTTTGGTTGTTGATCTGTTTTGCCACGCTTTGTGAAAAGTTCGCACAGCGATATCACGCTCCTCTCCCACGTGCTTGTCACAATCTCGATCGAACCGATATCGAATTTCCTACCACGGAGAACAACCCAAAGTGTTCAACCCATATTTAAAAGAACTCAAGATGACATACCATATCTTAGACAACTGTAGAAGGTTTAGAATATTTTATATATAAAGAATAGTTATAAGATATAGTGGTGTAAACCGAATATTTCTTTCTTTCAAATTGTATCAGTAAAGTTGTTTCTGTTGTTTGTGAAACTACTTTCCTTAATAATATACAAAAAAAGGATTATAAAGTTTAGTAAAAATATTTTTTTTTTTTAATGTCGAGTCCCTTTAAACTTATATCATCACTTCAAAATTAAATTATAAAAAAATATTAAAGATTAAAAATAAAAATTAAAATATGTTAAATACCAAAATAATTTCTGTGTCAAATCTTTTAATAAAAGGATATTCAAGATGCATTTTTTATTTTTTTTATTTTTTATTTTTTAAGTATAATATTGCGTATTAATGTTCTCAAATATCATGAGCTCCTAAATTTATACTTCGATGAATAGAGAACGAATTTTTCCATACATAAATAAAAAATTTAAAAAATCCTTTGGTTGTGGACCTGTTTTACTACGACTGACGTAGAAATCACACAGTGATGATAAGCCCAGCGATCTTACCAGTAGATTTAAAATTTCCCTCCACAGTGGACAAAATTTCCATCTTTTTCCCTTTTTTATTTCTATTTTTCCCTCACCTTTTCCCACTTATCTGTTGTGAAAGCATATACAAATAAAAATTCACCTAATGGAAGAGAATTATAGTTTCACATGACTATGGTACTTTTGTAATAGTTGATTATTTAAAATAAATTTATCTATACATAAATTTTTTTTTTCAAAATTATGAAGTATAAAGACAGCTTAAATGAATTTTTAAAATCTAGGGAACGGTTACGACCTCCTTCCCTATATCTGCTGGCGCCCTCTTTGGAAGATTAGCACATTTTCCCGGACATTGGTATCTATAATACTAAAGACGCTTTTCCAAAATTTGTAAATATCGTCGACGTAAATTTCTCCCTACATTATCTATCATATGTGACTTATTCTCTCCACTCCTGATCCAATGATTTGATGTTGACATTTTCATATAAATGTAAAATATGCTTTCTTGGTAAAGGCACGAGTGATTCTGAATCACAATCTAAAACATTTGATGACTTTTTTAAAAAAGTATCAGAGAATACATCTTCTTCAAGAGGAAATTTATTTTTAATCTACCTAAATGCTTCAATATAAAATACTAAACATGATTCTTTTTTCCGATTTTTCAAGTTTGCTGAAAGATTTTCGATATTCATTATTAAATCAGTCGCATGGAGACAAAGTTAATTTTTCTGAGGGGCAAGAGGTTTGCTTTGAATACTATAATTTCTAAGCCCTAATATATTCAGGAGCTATAAAATTTATTGTTATGCGCTTAAAAAAATCCAGAACCTTTATATTTCAGTGTTTTACTCATTCAGTTTTGACATTTGATAATTTGTAAAAATGTACGTTTGATATAAATCTTTGATACAAGTCCTTCCGGATCAGTCGAAAGAATGGACTGATTTCTTTTTTTCTTATTTTTGCTGCCATTTTGATATTACATGATCGATCAAGATAATTAATAAAGTTGATTGAGACATTTCTAGGAGTATCTATATACCAAGTTTAAATAAATCGATTCATAAATGCGTTTTTTATGTGAATTTTTCAAGTGGTTGCAACTTGAAACAAAATAACGGATCAATTTGATTAATGAACTCATCCACGATATTTGTAAAATAAGTCCGTTGTCCTGTTTTGTTCGATTTGAGTGATTATTTTGAGAGTTATCTCAATGACAAGTTTGCAAATGAACCCACGATTTCAAAAGACCGCGATTTTGAAATTTGATATCACATGCGATCAAGTTGTCAAATGCACTCTTTTAAGAAATTTCTAAGATAAGTACAGAGTCTAACTTCCTTTCGAACTGATTGAATACTCAGAGCTTCAACATCCTAATTAACAATCCGGAGGATTGTTGAAACTCGCCTTTCTTTCACACCAGTCTTTTATTTTTTCAAAGTGATTTTCTTATTATTCCGACGAAAATGAACTTAAAGACAATTATTATAAAAATTAAGCGGTATGGAAAAAGGGGCGGGTACTAACAATCCTCCGGATTAAGTTGGTAGCTATGAATAAAATACTTAAAAAATTATCGGATAACACATTTTCAAGAAGCCGCATCATTTCAAATGATCCCATGATTCGTTTAAAAGATTCATTTGATAGAGTCGTTCAAATCGGTTCAATACTTCGGAAGTTATCGTAATGACACATGTGCCATTATATAGATAGGTAATTTAATTGTTTGCAATTGGTCGATTGCTGAAAGAAAAAGAAGAGAAAAAAGGAACCAATCTAATAAGAATTTATAATACCCGTCTTTCAGAAAAACAGGAGCCATATTTATTCTAAACGAATGTCTAATTCTAATAATATCCCTAGCTAAACTGTAAAATTAACAAAATCATCATGACTAATTCTATTAATTTACCTTTGAAATAAAGATTGATTAAGAATGATATTAAAATTTAGTAAATTATGAGATTTTGTAGAAACAGCTGAAAATTTCAAATAATTACCTTATTAAATTTTATTTAGTAAAATGAAAAGTATAAGAAGATTACGCTTTTAATTAAATTTACGTTCTTTTTTTTTTCTTCTTGTTTTTCCGTTCTTTTTTTTACCCAAATTTATAATTTTGGAATATGTAAGAAAGTAAAAGAAATAGATGAATGACTGAAATATTTGAAACACTCAGTGCAACTAAATTTAAGCAATAATTTAATAGAAAAGAACATTAATATACTTTATATCTAAAATAATAATAATAATGCATCCCAAAAATACTTACTCGTATTGATCAAGTTTATCCCCGGATAAATACAAAGATGAAATTAATAATAATAATAATAATAGTAATTTAATTGCTTTAATTGCTTGTTCCGTAGTTTGACAGTTTGAATCGCGCAGCACGAGTGAAATTAGCGTCAATGACAAATCAAAATAGCGCCATCACACAATCTCGTGCAAAATTTGGAACAGCTGTTGCATGCCAGCCAATATTCTAATTAATATTCCGTAAAAGTTTTAGTCCCGCCTTTTTTTTTTTTTTTTTTTTTTTTTTGTAGTGTTCTTTTTTTTTTTTATCCCAATTACATTAAAAAAAAAAAAAAAAAAAAAAAAAAAAAAAAAAAAAATTCTCTAAATATTAAGTAGCGTGAAAATTGGGAGGCGGTACTAACACTTTTATGGAATATTCAAAGCTGCCAACCTAATCAGGAGGATTGTTGATACCGTGCCTTTTTCCACACCACTTAATTTTTAGAGTAATTCTCTTCAAATGCATTTAAGATGAATGAACAGGGGTATTTGTGTTCCTGATTTTTATTTTATTTCCCACCAGTAATCACGAATTGTATTTTTGGCTATATTTAATTGTGTAGGGGAAATGGAAAAGGCTGAAAGTGCCAAAAAATAAAGAATCGATTTTTTGCATGGAATGTGTTGTAAACGACATTGCCAGTAACCTAGAGAAGGTCCAAAGTGCCAGAAAAATTCCTACTAGTTTTCTAGAGCAGTTGCAAGGAGCAGCACCGTGAAAGTGTCCGCTGGCCGTCAGTGGGAAAGGCTGAAAGTGCCACCAGCCATGATGAATGTGCCATTTTCTACCGGCAGGGTAGGAGGGGGAAGAAAACAAACAAAAAAAAAAACGATCTTCGCAGCCGCGCGCAGGCCGGAAATGTCAGAAGACCAGGTGCTTTCGTTACAGTGCCTTTCCATTGCAATAGTTGCTTTTGGCGTGTGCGAATAACAAGTGTTTCGTAGTTCCTGCGTTTTCGCGTACTGAGAATAGTTTGTGCGCTTTTGCTGTTATAGTGTGTGTTTTGTGAAAAGTTTACGTTTGCTGTTATATCAAAATGAGTGAAAATCAAACCCCTCCGCCGAAGAAAGCCCACGTTCGAAAAGAGAGGAGGAAAGCACGAGAAAAAGGACTGCCTTATACGACTAGTAAAGGAAAAAACGTTCCTGGTAAACCTACCCCCCCCCCCCCGATGTCGCCACTTGCTCATGTAAGTACTTTTGTAAAAACTTGACTCCAAACTACTTGTAAAAACTTGACTTTTGAAAACTTGACCATAAACAGTTACTGTTCATGGATTTTTACAAAGTTAATGAACAAAACCAAGGTACCTACATACTAAACCATATACAACTTGTACCTGTCGGCCGTAGGCGTCATGGAAATTACGATGACCCAGAGGAAAGTAGGCGTTCTTGCAGTTTTACTTATTGTGTGCCAGATGGTTCGGGTAAAAATGTTCAAGTGTGTAGTAAAACATTTCGTCAGATTTTCGGACTAACTCCCAGGAAACTGCAAACTCTTCAAACAAAAAAGAAACAGGGTTGCTTGGTTTACAAAGATACTAGAAGTCAGAATCCACATTCACATGAACATAAAGTTAAGTTCACAGAAAATGATCGAAAACTAGTTCGGCACCACATTAATTCGTTTCCCAGAAATGAAAGCCACTATTCCCGTAACAGAACAACAAATGAGTTTCTATCCCCGGACCTAAACAAAAACCGTATGTTTTTATCTTTCAAAGCCCAAAATCCAACAACTAAAGTAACTTACAAATACTATGCTCAAGTTTTTCAACAAGACTTTCCCAAACTAAAATTCAAATGTTTATCAACAGACACTTGTAAGAAATGTGACTTGTTTAAAGTCGAAATTGAAGCAGCTGTCAGTGAAAAAGCCAGAAATGCCATAAAAGTAAAGCAGGAGTTACACCATAGAAAAGCAGAAAAAGCACAAGCGTGTATGAAGGAAGACATTGTATCATCACAACTACCAAGTAGTAATAATAACTGCTTATGTATGGACTTGCAACAAGTAATGTTTGTACTAATGCTCACACACAGTGATATTTTTTACTGTCGGCAGCTCTCATGTTACAACTTGGGAATTCATGTGAGTAACCATGGGTCTGCATATATGTGTATGTGGCAAAAAGGGATTGGTGGTCGAGGGGCCAATGAGATATCATCTTGCTTCTTTAAGGTTGCCACTTCTGAGGCCTTGTTAACAAGAAGAAGGTTAGTTTTATGGTGTGACAACTGTGGAGCACAAAACAAGAACCAGTTCCTCTTAATGGCAGTAATTTACTTGGTAAAAAAAGGGTTTTATCGCTCAATAGATTTTAAGTACTTGGTTAGTGGACATAGTTACATGAACTGCGACCGGGACTTCGGTCTCATTGAAAAGCGGCGCAAAACATGCAAAGCAATGGTCCCAAAAGATCTTGAACATGTTGTTGCTACTGCATGTGTAAAAGACCCCTTTACTGTCGTTTCGATGAAATCTGAGGATTTTATTGACTTCAAAGAGCTTGCTAACAAGTACCTCAACACTAAAAACCTTGGAATCAGTAAAATTTCAGATTTTCGAATTTCGCACAAGAATACTGGTATTGTAAAAGTGGCATCAGTTTTGGCAAAGGAAAATGATAATATGGTAACTTGGGACAAGGTAGATGTTTTAAAGAAAAATGCAAATCTTGAAGACCTTCCCGATCTGGATGAGTTACCAAAAATTCAGTTTAAATGCAAGATATCTCAAGAAAAGAAAAAGGATCTAGAGGGAATGATAGAATACCTGGAGAAAGAAGAAAACAAGGCATTCTACAGGGCCATTGTTCATGGACCTCCGCAGCTTGCAGTGGAGGAGCAAAAAGACGACGACAATCAGGAGGAAGCAGAAGACGACTTCTAGAGGACTACTAGAAGAAGGTGGGGGATAGGAGAGAAGAAAGAGAGAGACAATATGTATATGCGAGTCTTTTTTATTTTTAAAACATAAGTTTATTTTGTAATATCTTCTAAAAATTTGACATTCTAAAGTAAAAAACATAAATAGGGAAAAAATTAAAAAAAGTAGGCCTAACAAATTAGTTTGTATTTAATTACTTTTGTATTTAATTTTGAAATACATTAATTTGTTTGTAGTTGTTTAAGGTTTTTTTAAGGATTCCGTATTTTTTCAAACCACTATGAACATTCATCCTTTACGTGTAATGAGCGCTGGACTTCCAGCCTTTTAACTAACAAGGTATGGCACTTACAGCGTTTCCCAAAAAAAGATATGATGGCACTTTCAGCTTTTCACATGCAAAATCAAGTTATATATGTACAAAAGAAAAAAAAATATTGAAAAACAAAAATAAAAATATCTTTTGTATTTTTAATAAATTTTATACGTTTTTAAAGGATAAAGTAAAGTTTTAGGAAGTTTTTATTGAATACTGAAAATTTTACTTTGTGGCACTTTCAGCCTTTTCCATTTTCATTACACAATTGCTACACTACTAAAAAGCAACTAATAATATTACAGTTGAAAAATAAAAAAACTGGTGAGAAATAAAATAAAAAAATCCGGAACGCGAACACCCCTGAATTAAGAAGAAAAATACTCTAGAAAAAGACTGGTGCAGAAAAATAGCGGAATTAACAATACTCAGGATTATGTTGGCAACACTGAATATTTACAGTATGTTGCATGAGTATAAACGCACCTTTTCCTATAACCAGAAATAGAAATTTTAAATTTTTAAAAGGAGGAATTTGACTTACAGTTATTGCATATGGCTAACAACTGAATAAAATGCTCTGAGCACGTATGTTTAGGCTCATGCAAGCTTATGTAAATGAATGTTTAAGCATTTTCTTATTTTTCACTGTTTTTCGTTTGTTGCGCGAAATTAAACGCACTCTGTATTTTGCGTTTAAAATTTAACACAGCTACCGGAATTAAATTAAAACACAGATAGGCGTGTTGCTAAAGTTCTCTAAAAGCAGTTTTAACCCGTTAGTAGTCGCTAATTGGTCGATTTGCCGCCCTTCCTTCAGTGTGGACAGATTTTTTTATTCAATAGCCACCAAAAATTTTTAGAAGTGGCATTTGATATACATAAAACACGAATAAAATCAAAGAAACGTCGATCACATCACTTCTTAAAATTATTGGTGACAGTTAAATAAAAAGTACGCAACTACTAACGGGTTAATGCTTGAGTGCGAAATTTACGGAGTTTGTTCAGGATGGCAAGAGGGAAAACTTTGACAGTAGACGAGAGGATAAAAATCGACTTTATGCGTGATAAAGGCTTTAGCAATCGCTAAATTGGGCGTCGAATCGAAAGAAGTGAAAGTGTTGTACGAAACTGTATAAAGAAAGGAGCAAATTATGGGAAAAAAGCGTATAAGAAGCCAACAGGAAAGCTCACCAGTTACGACAAACTTCGAATACGCAACGCTGCAAAGAATAAGAATATTTCCTGTGCGGAGATAAAGGCTCAATACAAGCTGGGTGTTCATCGGACAACCATATGGAGAACTATCAAATCTGCAATATTCATTAAATTTAAGAAAATGAAGACGAAACCTCCCCTCACTCAAAGCACAAAGATGTGCGGTTGGAATGGGCAAGAAAATGGATTTTAGATCGACTAAATTGGAAAAAAGTCATCTTCCCAGATGAAAAAAAAGTTTAATCTCGATGGCCTGGACAGATTTCATAGCTACTGGCGCGATTTGAGAACCGAAGAAATGTACTGTTCAAAACGTCAATCTGGAGGTGGGTCTGTCATGGTGTGGGCAGCCATAGGTTTTAAAGGGATTTTCGAATTAGAGTTCGTGGAGAACACTATGAACTCTGTAGATTACGTCCAGATGCTCACAAGGAACCTCAGCCGTCAAGCAGTCGAGAAAGCTGGAAAAAATTATATTTTCAGCAAAATTGTGCATCTGTACATACAACACATATCGTGAAAAAATGGTTCCGTGACAATAAAATTAAAGTTCTGTATTAGCCCTTAGAACGTATGGGGTATTCTGGTCGCCGTGTTTACGTAAACGGAAGGCAGTTTAACACGAAAGATGAACTAAATTCGGCCATTCTATTAGCTTGGAAGACAATCAGCTTGGATGACCTCATGCCACTATATCAGTCAATGCCAAGGCGTTTATTGGCTGTTCTAAAAGCCCATGGTGGCTTTACAAAGTATTAGATACAGTATTTGTTACTCAGTTATTTATTTTTTACATGTGCGTTTAAATTCATGCAACACGTATTTTTGTCATAAATTCAATAAAATTATTTTCTAACATTCATATTGGTCTTTCATTGTTTTTACTCGTACTTTCATTTCTTGAATCATACACATACAGTTTGCATCAAGAGTCACCTATTCATATTTTTTTATTGCACTTCTATCCCATTCTAATTCTTAAAGCTAAAAGTGCGTTTATATTCATGCAACGCACTGTATTAGGATGTTAGCAGGTATGGTTGTTGGTACGTAAATTTGCTTCTCTTTCATACATTATTGGAAACTGGAGCGATCTGTCATCTGTTCAATAGTTTGTGAGAGAGTGGAACAAGAAGTTGCGTATTCTTCATGCATATGTTAATGCGCAGCTTCTTGCCATGCTCGATTCGAAATTAATCTGTTCCGTGAAGACTGTTGCCTTTCTATATTATTTATCAAGAAGAAATCACTTTATGCATTCAGAAAACGTATTCAGATCATATTCTTAAAGCAGTTAGAATGGATACGTCGGATTTTCAGTCTAAAATCATATTCTCATATCTCTCTTACGTGAAGGAAATTTTTTCCCTAATTACTTCGTTTCCTTTTTTTCCCTCTAAGACCTGGAATTTCACTAAAAAGGGAAAATTTTCCCCGAAGTGAGAACAATAATGGGGACTGGTTGTTTGTGAAAACCAAAGCTGCTGGTATACAAGCGTTGACATTCTCATTAGATTTATCTTGCAATGTTATTTGCATGAAGGTCAAAAATACGACTGCAGCAATTGTGTGAGGGAGTGTGAGAAATGCATTCAGTGACAGAGTGCATGCTCCAAACTAACTAATTCTTCAAACGTAAATGTGCTACGTCGCCATCTTCTAATCTCGGTTCAGCCATGGATGTTTGTGGTGTTTTTTTTTAGGTGGGAAATATATAAGTAAATTGTGAATTGTTATTGTGAACTTATGTAATACAGATCAATTGAGACACCCAAATACAAATACCTAACCCTTCATCTTATAGCTTCCTATAGTAACTTTATTTTGAATGTCAATAGAGTTGAATAACCCTTCATCTTATAGCTTCCTATAGTAACTTTATTTTGAATGTCAATGGAGTTGAAAAATACATTTTTATTAAAAATATGTGTTTGAACGGTACATATTTCTTGTCTTGAAATCTTATAACTTAATTTTTTTTCATTACTTATTTATAAATAAAAAGTTTTTTTTCTTTTTCAAAATACTGATAATACTGATTTTTTAAAATACTGAAATAATAGATTTCATATTTTGTATAAGACTGATAAATAAATTGGCTTAATCAAAAACTAATACATGACAAAATAGTACAACACGTAAAAATTTTATTGTTAGCAAAGTAACAAATCACTAATGATAAACAATTAAATTATAAGGTTTGAAGACAAGAAATATGTACCATTCAAACACATATTTTAAATAAAAATGCTTTTTCTTTAAACGCTATTAACATTCAAAATAATCTTACTACTATAAGAAGCTAAGAGTTTATAACAAAACATATTTACATTTAAAGAACCTCCAAGCAAGTTACTTAGGGGCGTGCGCTCTGTTATCGAATGTATTTCTCACACCCACTGATAGAATCACTGCAGTCGTATTTTTTACCTTTCTGCAACTAACCTTGCGTACTAAATTTAGTGAGAATGTCAACGCTTGTATGTAATAAGCTTTGGTAAGAACTTTCCAGGAGATTTTGAAATTTTCGGAAGAAATCTATGTAATTTTTCAACTCTTCTTGTCTTATATTTGTCGATCCAATAAGTTTATAGCCTTGCCAACAATAGGGGTTTATTTCTACGCGTAGGGACTAAAATTTGTTAGCATTTAGGGACATTTTGAAGGTACCCTTTCTCCTGTAGATGAAAGTGCATCCCTACGGACCTCTTCAGCACTGAAGTAAGGACTTATTTTTAAATTCAATGTAGGGACATGCAACATTTGTGTTTGAACGTTGAGTTTAATTCTGAAGTAAATGATCAATTAGAAATCACATGCAGCCATCATTTAAGGCATCTGGAATTTTTTTCGTTGTTTCAATACTTTCATTGCACCTGCACATTCCGGTGTAATGGCAGTGTTAGTTAACACATGGGTTTTTTTTTTTTGCCCGTTACACCGGTATGTGATTTTGATACATTTTGTAATTAGTTGTTGTAAGGGCTGTTATTAGAGTTCCTAACTTTTATAATTTATTCACGAGTATTTTTAGCCCCGCCTTCTTTTCGGACCAGAAATTTTGTAAATTATTTCTCTTTAATATGTGACAACGATTTAAACCTTTCAGTCGAAGTGCATAGCTGACAATATTTTAATTTATTCCGGAGTACTTTTAGCCCCGCCTTTATTTCGCACCACTTTATTTATAGAAAAAAAATCTCCAATATATAACTTTGTTAAAATAAGAAAAAATTACTTTAAAATAATAAGTGGTACAAAATAAAGGCGGGGCTAAAAATACTCCGGAATAAATTAAAATATTGACAGCTATGGCAGTGTTCCCGCTGATGGAACACCTAATTTTAATTCTCAAGTAGAAAAACTCATCCCGGAAATTTTTTAGCAAAATTTACATTTATAACACAGCAAAAAAGGCCCTTTTTTGTTAACGTGAAAATTTAAAATTTCTTCTATTTTAATTATGTTCGTAAATTACGGTGGCAGTGTAATTTAAATGATTCGAATTACCTTGCGCTGCAAAGGGTTAAAATACTCCGGAATAAATTAAAATGTTGGGATCTATGAAACTTTTACGAGTTTTTGTTGTCGATAATGTTTATTTATAAAGTGATTTATTTATTAAATTAAATATTATTTGACTTTAATAAGGTTTACTTACAGATGTTTCAAACCGAAAATTTTTCGGAAAAGAACAATGCTAATTTTTTTATTTTTAAAATATTTATGATCAGCTATATATCTAAAAGCCATTTTTAAAATTAGTTTAGTAATTTTTAAAATAAATTAAATAGTGAACGTTAAAGGATTAAAAAGAAGAAAATAATTTTTCAATTTTTCCGCTAAGAAAAAGAGGCAGGGCTAAAAATGCTCGGGAATAAATTATAAAAGTTGGGAACTCTGGTTGTTATGCTAGTTGTTAGTTATACATATTGTATTATGTTGTGTAGTTATATGTAATAGATGAGGTTCTTTTTAAGTTCCAGTGAAATTGTTTCTCGTACGACCTATAATTCTATATTTAATTTTTTTATCTATATTCTATATAGATTATCTGTATCATGTATACAGTCGGCAGCAAAATTATTTGAGCACACATCCACACTTTTCATATATTTATTTTTAGTTTGATCGCTAATTTTTATCAACTTACTTTTTTATAAACAGTATAAGACTAAGATCATGACTCGACAAATATTTTCTTAACAAAACAGTATTAGCATCTTTTATTTTGTTGCCGACTGTAGATCTATGTTATATTATTTGTAATTTACATTAAATTTTCTAAATTCAAAACTTGCATTATTTAAAGTAATTGATCACGGGATTGATGAAACTTCTTAACACATTCACGACCACATGTTTTTGTCTTTTTGAGAGTAAGCTCTGCCTTTGGGCGTTATTCTTTTACATTGCATTACTTTAAATGAATATTTTCTGTATTCAGATCTCTAATATAAATGCACATTCGTTACAATTATACTCTTTCTAATCAAAGTGTTTGTATCCATAGTGCATTGATTGCACAAAAATGAATATTGAATATATTGTCCAGAAATAATGTAACCTATATAACCTAAAGAATCGCCCACTGGCGGAGTTTCAAATTTTCAAATGACATGAATTCACGTCAGCGGTCGTGAAAGTGTTAATCTCTTCATCCTTTCTTCAAAATTGCAGTGAAAAATTCAATAAAAAGCAATTTGTTTATACTTCCTTTTAAACATCCTCACATAAGGAGAGTTGATGAAACAAGACTTTACGCAGATATAAAAATTTCCGATAACTAATGTGTATAAAAATTAATTTTAAATATGGGGAGTTTTTTTTTTTTTCTTTCGGAAATGAGCTTCATCTGGGGAACAGTTGGGCTTAAATCTGTTGAATATTTTATTTTTTTATTTAATTTAGTTTATAGTAAAAATTGAGTTTTTTTTTTTTTTTTTTTTTTTTTTTTTTTAACTATTGATTTGGGAAAGTTTAAAAGCCTGATTGGGTAAATTGACTATTGACCATCTGTCTACACTGAATGTGTCCAAAGCCTGGACAATGATCTCTACCTTAACAATGACAGCTGGTGACAGCACCCTCTATTTGCTGTTAAAAATGTTATGATGTTATAAAAATTATGTTTTTATTTTAGTTTTTACTTTCCACTATATTAATTTTCGACTTATTAATTTCAGTATTAAATTTCGTATTTATATACTGTTTGAAGAAATAGGTAGCAATAATTTGCAATTTTAATTAATAGCAAAAAATACATTAATGAATTTATTATTTTTGAATTCCCATCATACTATAGGAATAGTAAATTTGGGTAAGCGTATAAGGTTCAACCTCGGGATTTTGATATTTTTACACGTTTCTAAGGTGTGAAGAATCCAAAAATCACAAAATTGTTGTTGTGTGTCTATTCATATGTTAATCAGAATGTTAATAGGGTTGTTAGTTAGTTTTTTGTTAGTCTCTGAACACATTATTTCAAAAACAAATAACCGTAGAGATGTTGGACAAGTTTTCAAATATCATTTATCATACATATTGGCTAAGAATCTTCTAATTTATTCTATGAAAATTGTAATTTAGTTATTCCATAATTATTTCAGGAAATAATTGCATTGGAAATAGATGGAAATAGATGGAAATAGAGGGGATCTGAGCAGCGTGCGTCTATGCTAATTGATCGAATTTTCATTTTACTAATTCGCTGAATAATACTTTATTTGCCATATGAAAGTTTAAACATATACATTTAACAAGACATTTCGCGGTCCCTTAAATGAATGTAATTTTAATTTAATGGAAAATATTAGTAATACTTTGCAATGGTTTTTTAAAGAAAATCATTGAAAATCACTGCAAAGGATTACAGAATTTTTGTATTAAAATAAATGGTATTTATTTAAGGAAATGGTGTTCAAGTGATATTAATAAAGTGTATTCAATATATTCCCTTCCTCAATAATTTTAATTAAAAATTTTACATTTTATATTTTTACAGTTTTTATTTACTTATTCATTTATTTTGTTGATTTATTTTATTTTATTTTTTGTTGGTTTATTGTCATGTTTCCACTCGCAAACTTTTTATAGGATATGCAATCTTTACATAACTCTTTAAATCAATCATTTTACTTTTATTTAATATTTTGTTTTATTCTTACAGCGTTACACAGAATTAAAGTTAAATTAAATTAAAAATAAAAAATCCCCACATGTAGTTTACTTAAACAAGTAGAATTTACTGAAAAACCTTTACACTATTGCACATCTGAATTGTTTTTCTTCTTAATTGTCAGCTAATGGAAACTGCAAACAGAAAAAAATAAGTTGAAAAAAAATTCTTTTTTGATAACGTCACATTAAATTAAACTAAATCTGAATTAAAGGGATTTTTTTAAGGCATTTTAGCGATTCCTTTTTTTTTTTTTTTTTTTTTAGTCTGTTTGTTTTTAAGGAAACAGGAAAAAATTTACTCAATCCAATTTTTTAAAAAATATTCTTAATTAAAGAAATTGTTTAGTGATGCTGAAATAAATCGATTTAAAAATGAAAAGAATTTTTTTTTAATCAGTGATTTTTTTTAATAAACCTCAATATCTCCCCTTTTAATTCGTACTATTACTCAATATATATATATATATTTATATTTCTTTTGAGAAATTAAATTTTACAATAAAACTGTTTTTACGTCTGAAACAAGGTACGTACGGATCTGTACTTTTGTAAGGACTCTACAATTTTTATACAATGCCTCTACATTTTTTATATAATGAAAATTTATTTAATATCATACGCCTATTTTATCAAAACAAATGCTATTAAAAGTTAGTGGGGGCAAAAAATAAGGACCATATTACTAATTTGTCTAAAACTTTCAGCCTGTCATAATAAATTGTCCGCTCAGCATATATATTTAAAAGTAGCATTAAAAAAATTGACGCTCAAATGTACAAATTTGACGATAAAGTAAAATCCACATTTTAAATCTTTGCCGGTCTAATTTAATTTCACTTTCTGGTTAGTGTTGTCAAATTTACACTTCTTTTTCTTCTTTTTTCTTTTTTTCCCACCACTAAATTTTAATTCTAACAGTTATTTAATCACGTCCACGGTTATTCGACCATTATTTGTAACAAACATTATTCTTAAAATGTATGGTAATAGATACATAAAAATGGTCCCTAAATTTAGCAACATTGTTTAGAGAGCTTTAGAATGTCATGGTCGGCAATGGGTTAATTATAAATTCAATTGATAAGAAAAAAATAGCTAAAAATAGTGTGCACATAAAAATCAATTAGAAAAAATAGTTGATGCACGGTTCAAAGTTCCCTATGGGATTAGATATTGTTAAGGGTATTTAAATTTATATTTAGTGAAAATTAGAAATTTTATTCAGGTACACTAAGGGACAGAAAAAAAAAGTCGCAATGAAGAAAATTTGAATATAAATTTTTTACTTGCAATAATTTCAAAACTAATCATTTTGAAACAAATAAAACTGTCATGTTTGCAGAAAGCCAAAGTGATAAAATGAATCTGTGTACATTTTTAATTAAGTAATTCTCTTCATTGTACTATACAAAGTACTCAACCAAATTCTACATAAAATTTTCTTTTTAGATTGTAATATATGTATACTTTGCATACAATTGTGGTTTATTATGTAAAAAAAAAAAAAAAAAAAAAAATATATATATATATTTTAAAATAACGTTTAAAATAAAACTGATCATTTATTAAATCTAAAAAATTACTAAATAACAAAAAGTATCCAAGAATGAGTATTCCATCTTTATATGAAATTACTGCTTTAACGTTTAACTGTATAGTATTACACAGTTTTTTTTTTTTTTTTTTAATATAATTCTGAAAACATGTATTGTGCCAAACATCGTAAATATACTTTTCCTAGTTCTTGCAAAGTTGTAGGCTACAAATTTCGAATTCCCTCACTCCCCTTTAAAAACTAAAAATTTTCCATCAACTTGAGATCAAGGCTATTTCCAGGTATGGTAAAGAAGAAGTTTTGCGATATTTTTTGTGGGATGTAACGTAAAGTGAAAAAAATAATAATAATGTTTGTTTAAAGATTAAATTATGATCATTAGGATGGATAGTTTTGATAATTTTTATCAAATAAACTTAACAGAGATGCTGTGTGGCAAAGTGTATATCATCTTGAAATATCCATTGTAGAAAATTCTGATATACCTCAAAAATAGTCGGGTAAGCCACCAGTTTTACAATGGCCGTGTTTTTTCTGAGCTAAATTACCCCTTGAGTATTAAAATTTGTTTGTCTCCTTGAAAAGTTATACAAACCCACACCATAGTATACGAAGAATGTGTTGATGTTATTATAAACACTTTCCGTTAACTTGGTTACTTTTTCGTCGTTCAACTAGCTTGTTTCCGTCAACTTTAAATACGTTAAACTTGATTCATCAGAGAAGACCATTGTAACCCAATAATAACTGACGGTTTCATAAATTTTTTGTCCCACTGAAGTCTTATTTTCTGACCTCTTTTCGTTAATAATAAATTTTTCGCAGATCTTCTGGCTTTCAAACCTGCTTTGTTTAATCGTCGGTGCAATATTTTCAAGAAATCATGTTGTTAAACACTTTTTTTTATTACTTCTAGGTTCTGAACATAATGCAAATCTAATTTTTAAACATTGTCTTTTTAATTTGCGGTCATCTTGCTAGGACGAGTACCATTGCAGCCTAGAGAAAAAAAAAAAAAAGTGTATATCTTGTCAAAAACCGTCTCTCCAATGATTCGTTAATATTTAAGTATTTCACCTTCTTGCAAATAAAAATATTTTTGCTTTTCATTCTAAAGTTAATGCTTTCTGTCATATTGTTAATTGTCTTTTCCATGCAATTTTTAAAATACTTTTGAAAATTTACACTTTCCTAATTAGTATTTATTTCTTTTGGATACTTTGCACGGTCCTAAATTTTCGTTAGAAAAAACTTTCGAAAATTTGCTTTTTAAATCATAAAATTGATGGTTGCCGAAAGAAAAAAGGAAAAACATCCAAGTGCAGACTTTATTTACTTATTTTTTCTCCCTTTAATGTAGAGTCTGTTATGTAAAAAAGAGTCATAATAACAGAACTTTTTTTTTCTAAGAAAAACATTTCTTTACACTTTCACGACCGCATGTTTTTGTCTTTTAGATAGTCTGTTCCGCTTGTGGGCGTTATTATTTCAAACTACATTATGTCAGAACAGGGTTTTGTGTATCCATATCTATATTACATATGAACATACATAATAATTACACTCTTTCTAGTGAAAGTATTTGTATTCCTACTATTTTGTTTATATAAATATGAATATAAGGAATATTCTTAAGAAATATAGTAACATATAAATTGCGAAAGAAACGTCCACTGGAGGAGTTATAGATTTCTAAATGACGTGAATCTACGTTAGCGGTCGCGAAAGTGTTAATACAAAAAGGCATTTTATGTATGCTCAAAAATAATCATATATTCGAATTAGGAATAGTTGAATTTTTCGTCGATTGTTCATAATTTTGCATGTTAATTACCTCTTAATAATTAGTTTCGTGGAAACAGTATATTTCTTTAAAACAATCCTGATTAAATAATAAATAATTACTTAAAATCTAAGTCTTGTTTATGATAGTTGTTCATTAATAATATAAATAGTAATTCTATTTTAGGCTTCCTAAAATAGTTAAAACTAAACGGAAGTCTGTGATGTAGAAAGGAAACTTCTCTATAACGATTTCTGTCTAATTATTTTTAGACATTGTTTACCTTGTCCCTATAAAATTTGTTTTGAGAATTTGCTCCTGTAATTACTCACACAAAATGAGTCATGTTTGTACAGTCGGCAACAAAATTATTCGAACGCTAGCAATAATTCCTATGTAAAAAGAGTACACTTAATACTGTTTTGTATAATCAATCCTTATCAAATTATGTTCTCAGTCAGTCTAAGAACATGAATCTACAAGGATTTATTTAACAAAACAGTATTAAGCGTAGTTTTTTTTTATATAGGTAAAAAAATGTACGGTATTTAAACAAAAAAAAGATACCTTAAAACTACGGTATAGGTATTTTTTTTATTAAATTAGAAAAAGTACGGTATAGCTATATATGTATATTTTTCTATAATTATTGCTAGCGCTCCAGTAATTTTGCTGCCGACTGTAACATAGTCCTTTTCAGCCGATCATTTTAATATTCCCATGAAGCTATGATTATTGAAACCGTTTCATTTAATTTCTGTCTATAATTTTATGCTATAAGTTTCTAGTGTTTTTTTTTTTTTTTTTTTTTTTTTTTTTAATGACAGCTGTATATTTTTAAAACTGAGTTCTTTATATCAATAGAAAATTACTTTGTTTTGAAAAACTTGTATTCCTATTTTTTAATTTCGCTCTCATTTCAAAAATCACAAAGCGTGTGTTTATTTCTGATACTCACTTTTCCCAAAAGTGATTCATCGTGTTTTAATTTTTAACCCGTATCACTCGTATGTCCCTTCTGAGGGGACATTAAAAAAACGAGCCGCGCCTTAAGGTGTTCCTTTGAAAATGAAATGTTATTTTTTCAAAACATGTAACTATAAGCTACCTTTCGACTACCGGAAAATTTTAACAGAAATATTTATTTTATTTAATGATGAAGAAAAATATAACAAATTATTGCAATTTTTCGGTAGCCAAAAGGTAGTAAGTTGGAAACTATACGTGTGATGTTTTAAAGGAACGCCAAAAGGCGTGTCTTCGGAAAATATGCCGAAAGATTAAAACACCATCGTATAAAAAAAATTTGTAATTTGATGCCGTGAACATGTGCTGCCATTTGTCATTCCCGAATGGAAATGATGCGGCCGTTATTCAGTTTTCAGGCCAGAATGACGACTAAATCTAGTTTGAGTCAAGCGAGGGAGATTTTGAACTGTAGTATATAAATACTATATAAATACAATCCTTAAAAACACACTTATCCACAGTTCATCCTAAAGATATCCCTTTCATCCACATTACATCCTAAAGATGTCTATTTCATCCTCAAGATGTCCAATAAATGTCCTGGAAAGAAGATGCGTTTGTATCTTCTGAGGCGAAATTAGGAGTGTAAAGGAGTGTTCTATAATGAATAAAATAAGAGATGATTACATCAGAGGGGAATTAAAAATTAAGCCAATCATACATACTATAATGAACTACAGAAACAAGTAGAGAGAACATTTAGAACGAATAAGTGCCGACTGCAGGCAGCCCTGACCAATGGCAGCCTTGTAATATAGGCCATGTAGGAGAAGAGAAAGAGGATGGCCACGTAAAAGATGGATTGATGTCGGAACTTCATGTAGCCTTCAACCGTGTTGATGATGACAATGAATAACTTCCTAATTAAAACGTGGAATTTCTTTCATCAAAAAGTAGAAAATTATTTAAAAAAAAAAATTGAGGTTAGAGTGTGCACTGAGATTAAATAGGCTCTACAAGCAGAACCTGATTAAGGGGGAAGCACACATTATTTATGCTTACACCGTTATTTTTTAACAAATACTTTCCTCCTATAATAAACAGAAAATTCTGATAAAAAATTATTTTAAAAGAATTCTGGTGTCTAATAACGGTGAGTAAATTAGATTGTTTTACACCGTTCGTTTTTTATAAAAAATATTTCCTCGTCAAAGCGTGGAATTTCTATGACATGAAGTAAAGAATAATTGTAAAAATATTCAGGTGAGAGCGGAGATAATGTGTGCTTCCCCCTTAATCAGGCTCTGTCTACAAGAGATTAAACGCTAAGCCTAATGCCAAAGCAGTTGCCTATTGATAAGTTCCCCTATTGTAGTCTATGACAGGGGGCACATCTACGGACTAATCAAATGTTTGAAACATTATGAATATATGAAAAATAGTGTCTTAATTAAGTATTAATTAAAAAAAAAAAAGAAAGAAAAAAAAATAGTAATAAGAGTAGCGTTGATCCATAAATCTTTAATTTACTGCACATAAAATAATTGTAATTGCCATTTTGTAAACTATATATTTCTTAAGAATGTATAGGTACTCAGTTCCTGATTACGATCGGGGCACACAGCCATCATTATTTTTTAACAATTACGTTCGTCTTACAATAAACAGAAACTTCTGTTTAAAATAGCTCTTGATTCTCCGAAACCATCACATTAAAAACACGAAAAAACATAATAGAAACGGGGAATTTTGATCGTAAATAAATGGTGAGAGTGTGACCTATCATTAATCAGGTTCTGTAAGTTCTTAAAACTAAGAAAAGACCGTACAATTAATGTTTTTGTTTCTGAATTTGATATTTTTAATTCATGTGTTTAAATGAAAAAAAAAAAAAAAAAAAAAAGAAAGAAAGAAAGAAAAAAAAGAAAGAAACGAAACGAAACAAGAATTAGAAATGATAGAAAATTAAAATTTATAATTAAAATTTATATTTGAACCCCATTGAACATCATATTTATATAAAAGGTGTATATTTATATTTATATTAGGCGTACTTTTAAATTTATTATAAAATAATTTCCTCTCGATCTACGATCAAGATTTTATATTTTAGTGTATAAATCAAATATCTTTCAAAGACTTGAGTCGAAAAAGAGGAAGTCAACAAAGTTCAGATTTTCTCTTTTTGGTAATTAAGGGTTTTCGTGACAGCAAAACTTAAAGTTTTAGCACATCAAACAAACCTTGTCACGTATAATCGATTTATTAACAACATCTCCCTCCTAATAATTCAGAATAATTTCATATATAAGTCTAGCGTAATCATATAAAATTAAAAATTTTTAATACAGCACGATATAAAAACTCATTTTCATATTTACCATTTCTTTAAATTTTATAATGTATATAAGCTTAAATAAATTAAAAAATGCACAGTTTACTCTCACTTTGTTATACATTCTGTTTCAATCAAGATGTACACGAAAATGAAAATTATTTGAAGACATACATTTTTAAAAATATTAAAAGAAAGAATTCAAATTGATTCGAAAATCTAAATCTATTACAGTTTCAAAGATTTATTTCTACCTAGGGGTGAAATAAATCCAATTGAAATAAAGGCCAAATATCAAAAATAAAAATTTTTAGTTTTACTTTCAAATAAAAACTGGCCCACCAGCAGCCGAGATGAGGTTTTCTCTTCGAAGTTGGTAGACATGAAGTGCCGGTTTCGATCCCAGATCTCGTCGATCTAGCCGTTTGGAGTTTTTCGGAGTTTTCTCCGAAACATGTTTGAACACGGTCTAGGATCCTTTAGAAAGGTACCCACAGTGGGCAATCCTCCTTAGACCTAGGAGTCTTATTCAGTCAACTGGCCTTAATCATAACATCTAACAACATCTAATGGAAATTTAATATAAAATATGAAAATATGAAGCATTATGATATCGATTTTAATAAAATTTTGAAAAAATCTTGTAGATAAATATATAGTGATTACTACTAAACGTTGATGCTTATAAGAAATATAATATGAAAGATGCAGCAAGAAAGCTTTAAATTTTCTTGTTGCTTCCAAACTTAATTTGTGTCTAAATTATAAATTTTGGAATAAAAATGTTAATTATTTATAATCTGAACCGACCTAAAAACAGAATAATTATACAAATTCATCTAACCATCCCACTGCCTTGATAAAATGGCAAAATTGTAAATGTTACATTCACAGCGCGATTTAATAATTTTCTAAACTGGAGGTAATAGCCTGAGATTAAAAATGTAACTATGTATATAAATAGGTCAATGATTACGTAATTATGTTCAGTAATAAAAGCATTAGTAAAGGTGATAGTAATAATAATAAGTGAAAAGATAATCTGTTGTGTCACTCACACAACCCTCTTAACTGAAATTTAATACCATTAATACAGATTGGAGATTAAGGGGTAAGATAATGAGTACTGCTATAGAAACTTACGTTAAAACATCTCAAATTAGGTTTCGGAACAGCTTTATTTCACAAATAAATCTGTGTGAGAGAGGCTACGCCCCCTCCACTACCCCTCAACTTCCCGTTTCATTATTGTACCTATATTTATGCAGAACTAGCCGTCTTCGGCCACCAGCTGTTTCGCGATCCCTGAAAAATCCGACTTTACGAAACTCCCGCTCGGTGGCGCCTGCGGCGCCTTTTTCCCGTTTCAGGTCTAATAACAACTTATTGATAAATAGTGAAAATAGCTTATTGAAAATTTTAATCGCAGTAAATTCCCGTGCGGTAGCGCCTTCGGCGCCCTCTTCCATTTTCAATATCTGAAACAGCCTGTTCGCTCACCATGTTATGATCTTTAAAATTTCTGACTTTAGCTAAGTCCCGCTCGGTGGCGGATGCGGCGCCTTATCCCCGTTTTAAAACTTACAACACCTTCTTCGCTCATTAGAATTTGAAATATTGAAATTTTAAAACGTTACAGCGCCATCTGGCGGTAGAAATTTCTGTAATCTACTGTTCAATTCCAAATAAACAAAGCTTTCAAATGATGTATTACTTATGAAATTATTTTAATTAGTACCTTCTCGAATTCCACTTTCGATAATATAAAAGTACTTTAAAATATCTTTCGAATGCTGTATTAAAAAGAATTTAATCATTATTTTAAAATAAAAAGTAAATTTATAACTTTTTATTTTAAATTTTTGCCCCTTCTTCCCCTGCTTCAAGCTTTCCTAATAATTCTGCTCTTTCAAAAAGATTCACAATCGAATTATCAGCTATTAAAACCAAATACTACGAAATTTCAACGGCATATCTCAATTTAAAATGCTGAAAAATATAATCTTTTCCCAATAAAAATGTATTTTTTTTTATTCAGATATTTTCATGAAAATTGAACAGTAGCTTTATAATATGCTGTCTAGGCCAAATATCAATTTAAATGTAACGTGAATTAAAATTTGAAAAAGTTTGAAAATTGCAATTTTTATCTCCACTATGAAACACGTGATATCTTAATTGGTTACATTTATTTCCTTGTTTATCGCAGACAGTTGTCTCGCATGTGTTTTGTTTCCGATCGAGACAGCTTAGAAAATCGTTTGCTGATAGAATGTTTCTTTTTAAGCAATTTTTCGATCGACATGGGTCGACATTTTAATTAATATCTCCGGATCTAATTAAAATTTCTAAATTCTGTTTTCACTATCCCCTCGGGAAGGCTTCTGAGCACCTGTATGTCAAATTTTATACTTCTGCGTTCAGTAGGGGCTGAACGTATAGATGCTCAGACAGACAGACATCTTCTTTTATTATTATAGATTCAAATCTGTTAATGATGATAATATAAAGGTGTACAGAAGAGTTCAAACGTTTTAAGCAACACCTGAATGTCTTTATGTATTTTAAATCTCTTTTAAACTTTCATTTAATTTTTGTGGTGTTTAAAATCATCTTCTTAAAATATACCAATATTCAGTTTTTTCTTGAAGTAATTATTTTTTTTTACTTTGTAAAGTTGCATAATGAGATTTTTTTTCGTTATTTAAATAACATTTATCCAGTGATGCTTTCTAGAAAATATAAAGCATTATCGGACATGAAAATGATTAGCTACCTTTAAAAAAAAAAAATTCATGAGAGAATAACTTTGGAGAAAAAAGGAACATTTATACAAGAGTGATAAATATTAATGATATTGACTATTCAAAGAAATAACAAGTCTTATCTTTAAGCTCTTTCATCTCAAGGGAAAGATTAAATGCATATAAATGAAGTGATTGAGGAATGAATAACGAAAGAAAGAGGTGTACTTAGGTATTTTTATATGCTTAAACTATATAAAATAGACATATTTTTTCTCTGTTTTCACACCTAGTAAAAAAATGAAAAAAAAAAAAAAATCTAAACGTAAATTGAGATGCTTTAAGCAAATATTTAATCTATTAAGGCGCAAAAAATTAATTAATTTGTTTTCTTTTTTCATATATTGTATGGCATTCTAGATCAAACGCAAAAGCATATAAAATTCTTAGTTCTAACAGTAAGATGTTTTAATCGAGAAATGTTAATTTAACCTTTTCGGGAGCGGTGAGTTATATTATAACCCCCTCCCCCAAATACATAATTCCCAACTGCAAAAAATCATACTGCATTTTTTTTTTTTTCATTTTTTATTAAATACTTTACAAAAAAAAAAAAAAAAAAAAAGAAAAAAAAAGATAAAAACACTATAACGAGACAAATATTTCATTTTTTGGTTCTTCATTACGGTGTAATATTTTACATTTATTTCACTTGGGCGTAAAGTTGACTTTAACTAGGTAATTCATGAGATCTACACTAATTTTCTGATTCTTTTTTTTTTTTTTTTTTTCTTTTTAAATCTAGAACAACGTCAAAAAGTGAGGCTTGCTGTTTAAATTTGGAAAATAATCGGACTTCACATTGACGATAGTCGTAGTTGATGGGTTAAACCGTTAAACTATTAATATCATCGGTAATATTAATCCTGATAACATGCTTATAATATAAATTGTTGTTTCAAATGCTTTTGTTTTAAATGGCTAAAACATTTGAAACTTGTTAGCATTCTATTTATTTATGATATTAATACTTAACTGAAACAGAAAACTGCTTTGTATTACAAGTTTTTTTTCACGAAATATGTATCCGCAGAAAAGATATTGACTGATTGATTAAGCAAAAGAATTTCTTTTTACAAGTAATAAGCTTAAATTGCCTGTATAACATTATAATATACTTACTTGTCATATAGGAAACATGATATTTTTGTTGAGAAATGTAACCAAAACAGTAATAAGTACAAGTTTTTATTCATTACATCAGAGCTGCCAACCTAATCCGGCAAATTGTTAGTACCGCTCCTTTTTCTACACCACTTAATTTTTAGAGTATTTTTCTACTTAATTCATCATAGATACATTTGAAGAGAATTGCTCTAAAAATTAAGTGGTGTAGAAAAAGGGGGCGTTTTTGAATAGGCGTTAACAATTTGCCGGATTAGGTTGGCAGCTCTGATTACATTTTCATAGCTGCCAAGTTTTTTAATTTATTCCGGAATGATGCTAGCCCCGCCCTTTTTTCCACACCGTAATATTTGTAGAAAATTTTTCTTCATTATTTAACTACGATTAAACATGAAAAATATTAGTTTAAAAAGATTCCGGTGAGAAAAAAGGGTGGAGCTAACTGCATTCCGGAATAAATTAAAAAACTTGGCAGGTATGCATTTTAACATCAGGATATCAGGGAAATTTTCAAAATCAACTGACTTTAGGAGATTTAATTTTCTGAAATCTGCCAACAATGTCCCAATCAGTGTTGCCAGATCTGGCGGATTTTTATTCAGTAATCACCAATAATTATGAAAAGTGATAATTGATATACATATCAGTCTTCAACGTGATTAGGCAAATGTTACAATTAAAAATTATTGTCGATTATTGAATAAAAATTCTGCCAAATCTGGCAATACTGGTCCCAAAACCCGTCACAGTTAAAATTCGTAAGGTCGCACGTTCTTACATTTGCAAGTATATTTTATTATATTTTCACCACTAAGGTAAAGATACCAGTGTTCGCCACCCTCACAAAAGGCATGTTAAAATAAGCGTTTAATAACATCCATGAATTTGAATCCGCCCGCACTAGATTCCCTAGAACCAGAAAGTCTAGCTCGATTGGATCTAAATTCGCAGATGTTAATTAATGGTTATTTTAACACGCCTTTTATGATAGTGGCGAACACTGGTGTCATTGCCATATGTATAAAAACAAATTTTACTTATTAGCGAAATAATTGAGGTCTATGAGCTACCAAGTTGTAGTCAACGTTACACCACGAGAACAATAACTGGCTAAATCTGTAGCAGGAACCTTTAAAATTAAAAAAATTACCTCTTACTTTTTTTGCTATAACATTATCTAAAATAATGTTGTTTTGAATAGCGATGACAATACAATATAACGCAAGCAAAAATGTAGGAACGCAGCGAACACTCAATTCGCTATAGCAATGCTGCTTATTTGGACATGGTAAGGATAGTTGTCCTTTAATTGAATTCAAAACTGTTGTGTTTCTTCTATTTAGGGGGGGGGGGGGAGCTACTAAAAAACATATCTATAATATTAAAATCAGACTTTTGTCTGTAAAATTGTCAGAATAAAAAAATTGCGCGATACCTACACGTTTTACACACCATGAAAGCGGAAAATGACTCTGTGACTCTGAGAAAATTTTGTCTGTGTGTGTGTGTCATGGTGTCTGTATGTCTGTAACGTTATTTTTGTCCGGGTATCACTTGAAAAGGGCTGGACGAAAATCAACGGCGCTTAGCAAAAACTTAGATATTTACCCGACTTAAAATTATACCTATCAATATTTTCGAAATTCCCCTCCGTCCCCCTTGGGAGGGTAAAAGTCAAAAACACGTTTGTAAGCATAATTCGCCTCCAAATTACTTCGCAGTAAAGCAATTGCACATGGGAAAACTAGCCATCAGTAAAAATAAAACATTATCTGCAACTTAGGATTTTTCGATTTTTAAGGGAAGGGAGGAGGGGGGTTGATTTTTGGCTGGAAATTTCGCAAATTCTGGATTTTTGAGTATAACTTTACCAAAAATGGAACAAAGATGTTGAAAACAGCTATGCGTCTTCTTCAGGATATTTCCAAAACACGTTTTTGATTTTTTGTGATTTTTTTTTTTTTTTTTTTGGGGGGGGGGGGTATACGTTTATAGTATGCGTTACGAAGAGCAAATTCGAGACACCCCTTTTAGGGCTAAATTTGTCCTGGAAAATTTATGAGAGCTGCAGTCACAAAGTTTGGTACTTGGATTGCTTATATGTATCTGAACCCTAAAGTAACAGGATTTATTGAAATCCCCCCCCCCTTTTCCCCCTGGGGGTCAAGAAGCAAAAAATCGTTTGTAAATTTAACTTGGCCCCAAATTGCTTCACGGTGAAGAAACTGCACATAAGGAGACTAGACTTAAGTATAAATAAAACATTATGTACGATTTTTGATTTTTGATTCTTGCTTTCAGAAATTCAGGATTTTTGAGTCGAGCTCTACAAAAAATTGTACAAAGGTATTGAAAACAGCCATGTGTCTTCTTTGGACTATTTCCAAAAACACATTTTTTTTTTTTATTGGGGGGGGGGGCATTGCGTCTTAGGAAATCTATATGATCTGCGGGATTTTGCAAAACATCGAACTTACCCGCTGTGTTAGGGAAAGTAAGAAGCGGGTAAGTTGCTGTGGAAGTCAGTGGGGACCCGGACCTCCTCAATCTGCGAGTGGGAAAACCTCTACCGACCACAGCGGGAACTTTAACGTAGGTTATTTATTAATAATGATATGCAATTTTGACAACTTATTTAAATAGTGCCCAGCAAAAGGGACAAAGCCTGCTAGTATTTCTGTATTTTTGTAGAACATGCATTTATTATAAATGAAATTTTTTTTTTTATATATCAATACAAAAATTTGTGTTATTCAAAAATGCTAAGTACTTTTCCGAAAACCAAAAAACTATGGTGCTCATAGATGGGAAATTAAAAATGATTTATTCAACATTAAATTTGGGAAGGTAAATATGATTCCCCTTTAGAGAATTGCATTAAAACATTCATAATTGAAAAAAAAATGTACGCAACAAAACTTTAGACAATAATTGCCACGTATATGGATTGACTTTTTTGCAGTCAGAGGCAAAAATTTAAGTATATTTCTCATGATTTATGTCGTACATGAATCAGAGCCTGATTAAGGGGGATGCACACATTATTTATACTTACACCGTTATTTTTTAACAAATACTTTCCTCCTATAATAAACAGAAAATTCTCATTAAAAATTATTTTAAAAGTATTCTGGTGTCTAATAACAGTGAGTAAATTGGATTGTTTTACACCGTTCATTTTTTATAAAAATATTTCCTCGTCAAAGCGTGGAATTTCTATGACATGAAGTAAAAAATAAATGTAAAAATATTCCGGTGAGAGCGGAGATAATGTGTGCTTCCCCCTTAATCAGGCTCTGGCATGAATGTTGCATAAATAAAACAAAATCGAATGAGGGCAGAAATTATTAATACAGTTTTTTTTAAGATTCAAAACAAATCTGCCTTTTTACTAAGATTTCTGGTTATATCTATAATGTCAAAGAAACATGTCGATCAAGCAATGATCGGGAGCTTCGATGGATTAAAAATTTTTAAAAAAAAGCCACACTTTGTGTAATCGGTATCGCATATACCGCGATTTTAGTGATACATTAGAGAAATATTATCCAGCTGAGTAGTATATACAAATTATTTAATCAGTAATTTTGAAATGTAATGTTGCGACCACACTTCCGCGCCTAAAACAGAGAACGATTCTAAGGACTTATCAAAAAGGATGTCAAATCACACATGATGTCATCAGCGATGCCAAAGATAATGTCAAATCACGCAGAATGTATCACAGAAGGATGTCAAATTTAATGGCAGGTTAGATTTTGGTAAACAACCGGTTATTCCACGTTCCTTTATCACTTATTTTTTCCAATAAAAGTGTTATCACTCCTATATTTACATTAGAAACATTGATACAGCACATGGTAGAGGCTCCGATGCTCGCAAAAATGCGTGGTTTATCTACATTGTTGTTTTTTAAGCAGTGTTGTTGCATTAGAACTGCTAATATTAGAAGTACGCATAATAAATTACAAACGATTAATAAACATGATCTCATATGTGCCAACATTTTAATTTATCCCGGAATATTTCTAGCCCTGCCTTTATTTCGTACCACTTTATTTTTAGAAAAATTTTCTCCAATATATAACTTCGACACAATAAGAAAAATTTATTTTAAAAAAATAAGTGATGTGAAATAAAGGCGGGGCAAAAAGTACTCCGGAATAAATTAAATTTTAGGCATCTATGTGATCTTACCACATATGACTATTCTGCAGATTTAAAAAATATATGTATATTGAAAATGGCCATTCATTTTACACTTGTAAAAAATGTTCTTTACATATAGTAAAACATTGTAGAACCATAATATACGCAAAATATTTCTTCAAAATGCTCGCCTAAATAAACTTTATTTTTTGTTTATTTTATTAAGCATTGATCAATACTGACACATTATGTTAAAAGAACGTAAAGAAACCTATATACTACTGTATGCAACATTTAGGCATTGTGTATCACATGTGCAATTTTACTTCAAAAACGCATTTCGTTAAATACTATACAGATTTTAGTATTAAACATTAACATACTCATAATTATATCAACAAATTTAGATTGAAGAAACACTAAGTGTTTTCTAAACGCATCGTCTCGAAACTATATAGCTATTTTATTCTAGAATTTTAAACACGTAGCTGCATAGAGTAGAATAGCTGCAAACATTAGAGCTTTTTTGCTACTGATATTTTTTATTAGACTTATTTTATAAATTTGAATAACAGTTTTAATTGGCTAAATAATTTTTTTTTCTTATAAAATTAAAAGGGTTAATAAGAAGAGTGAATGTTGGTAGCTATATAGTAGAATAAATATTCACTTGCAGCTGCTGTCATGTTATTACCAAAAAACAAGTATCTCTAAATGCTTTTGCTAAACCACATATGTTAACAATCATGATTCAAGAAACGTATCGCGAAAACAACATGCAATGTTGCTTGACTGTTTGTATGCTCGGGAATGGAAGAAAATCTAACTGAGACAATCATCCTTCAAGTCTATGTAAGATAAACAATATAACAAAGGATAATACTGTTAACACTTCATTGAAGAGCGCTCATGCCATTTACTCGTCACATACAGTCCCTGGCCAAATTATTAGACGCACTATAGTTTTTTAATAATTACATGTTTTGCAGCTCAGAGAATGGTTTCCAAATGGATAACCGCATTCATTTTTATGGAAGATGGAGCTCCCTGCCTCACAGAACGGCCTGTTAAAGATTGTTTGGAAGTGCCAAAAATCCCTTGTTGGATTGGCCGGGTAATAGCCCAGATGTGAAACCTACTGAAAACGTGAGGGAGCTGATGACGAGAGAAGTGGCTAAAGGTGTGATCATAAACAAAACACAACTCTTAGAAAAGGTCATTCATGTGTGGAATCACCATCCTCAGATGCATAATTGAAGCTCGCATAGCTGCTAAAGGTGGTTCAACAAAATATTAACATTTAATTGCATTAATTTCAAATTTTTTCAAGAGTTAATAAATACATATTTTTTCTATAACTATAGTATTTTATTTGTGTTAAAAAACTGGTAATAAGGTGGATAATAAAAAAAAAAAAATACATTGTATCTAGCAAAAACAATAAAGCTGTATAGTATCACCTGATAATTAAGATTTTACATAGAATCTTACAGTGCGTCTAATAATTTGGCCAGGGACTGTAATTACAATTTCCAACTTCAAACATCCTTTTCATAAATTTTCTTCAAAGTTTTATTTCTACCATATCCTGCTTCTACAATTAACCAGAAATATATATATATATATATATATATATATATATATATATATATATATATATATATATATATATATATATATATATATATATAAGACTTATTCTAAGCTTGTTCTTAAATTCTAGTGGCTTTTGATACTAAATATGCTTATTTACCTTGTCCAGAGCTGCCAACCTAATCCGGCAAATTGTTAGTACCGTCCCTTTTTATACACCACTTAATTTTTAGAGTATTTGTTTTCTTAATTCATCGCAAATATATTTAAAGAGAATTATTCTAAAAATTAAGTGGTGTAGAAAAAGGGGCGGTACTAACAGTTTGCCGGATTAGGTTGGCAGCTCTGCTTGTCCCTCAAAAGATTAAGGTCTTCACAATGCAAAATATTTTTTTAACAATGATTTGAAAATATTTTAGTATGTTTTTTTCTTTTTCTTTTTTTTTTTTTTTTTTTTTTTAATACTGAGAAGAAATTACATATTTAAACTTTTGACGTCGGGTAAAACTATACACAACCAGAACGATGAAGGCAAACAAAAGTCGATCTTCTTCAATTTTTAAGTATAAATGTCGTGGTAAGTTAAATGAACACGTCTACAGTTTTTACACTGTTGCGAATTTCATGGTAAATGTAGAGTCAGTCATATAAAAGGATATTTCCCCTTCCACCACTATTTTCTAGCAAGAAACCCTACCACTATCTTATTAATCACAAAAGTCTGGTGTAGAAATGTGTTAGATATCTATGAATAATTTTGAACAAAGACAAAGGGCGGGGCTGAAAATTGTTGTTAAATAGTACAACTTGTCTATTGACGACCACTAGAATGTAAGGCATACGTGTTAAATCCCTTATTGACGACCGCTTGAGTTAAAGGGTTAAAACACTAAAATCTAGTAGTAAAGTTTAAATAGAGAATGTGATCAATTAAAAAATAATAATAATAACAACAAAGTAAATAAAAAGAGACTATAATTAGTACGCATAATAGGCCCATTTTATATTAATTCTGTAATTTAAATTTCAAGCAGATTATTATTATAGAATGAAACAAAGTTGCATTGTTCAAATTATAAAATGCAAACAGCATCATAAAATTAAGTTGTGTTATTTAATTATTTAACAGAAATAAATATAACTATGGCTTAAACTAATGTTCTTTTTTTTTCTTTCATTAACTCCAAACCGGTTTCATGCAGCAAAAGATATTATTTTAAAAAGACCAAGAAAACATTTTATTATTATATGCAAATATGAACTATAAATATGTATTAGAATAATACATTATTCATAAATATTCATTAGGTGGCAAATAACTTTTTGTTGTGCGTTTTCAATGGAAAGAATTGAGTTACATACGATGAAGCTGTTCTTAAATGCAACAAGGAACATCATCACGTGACAACAATCCTTTAATTTACACATAAATTAAATGTAACACAAATTTGTAAAGCTTTACATTAAATACATTTACTAAGTTCTATTATCGTGCAAAATATTTGAAAAGAACTCAGTAATGTATTCATGAACAAAATAGCGTTTCCTGCATTTTGTGTGAAAATATATTATAGAAGAAATATTTTAGGATTAAAAAATTGCTCTACAACAATCAAATTTTAAAAGTATAATCAAAATGCATGGAAACAAAATAGAATATTAGAAAACTACATTTATTTTAATAAAAATCTTGCAAGTGTACAAAAAAAAAAAAAAAAAAAAAAAAAATCTAACTGTCTTAAAATTTTCTTTTATATTTTTCTAAACAAATTATTTATTGAAAATTATTACTTAATATTTACAAAGAATATTTTTCATGACAGAAGCTGTCAATTTTCATTTTGGAGAAGTATTGCATAGTTGCCAACATTTTAATTTATTCCGGAGCATTTTTAGCCCCACCTCTATTTCGCACTACTCTATTTTTAGACCTATTATCTTCAGTATATACATTACGATACAATAAGAAAAATTTACTCTTAAAAAAAAAAAAAAAATAATAATAATAATAAATAAAATAAAAAGGGGTATGGAATAAAGGCAGGGTTTAAAATGCTACGGAATAAATTAAAATGTTGGCAACTGTGGTATTGCACTAAACGTAGAAAGAAAGTTAATTTTAGGCCTTACAGACAACGAATATATATATATATATATATATTTTCCCTTTCTATACAGTGGTTTCACTTCTTTAATATTTAAGGGGAAAAAAGGGGATAAAATTCTTTTAAATTATCATAGATCTGCGGTACAACCATTCGTTTTAAAGGCATTGAGAAGTTCAGTTCAAAAATACGCTTATTGCAAATTTAGAGATAATCTGGTGGTACATTTCCTAGGGTGAGGGAAAGAAATATTCTTTCATGTACAATTTTTTTCTAGTTGACTATTACATTTACTAATACTTCTTTCTGATATCTATCACAAAGATTCGCTAAAAATAATTCTTATATCACGCATTTATACCATATTTTGTCCTATACTGCAAAGCTTAAACTTTTGATGAGACGTAGACAGCTCCACCTGTTGAGTTAAGTGCACCAAAAGCTAAATGAACACATTTAAGTCAAGGTCCAACTAAATATAAAGTTATATTTAATTCTGTCTGTGAGATACAGACTAAAATATTACCAGACAGGCATTTTTTAAAAACTGATCAAATCCATGTATAAATTCATCGAAAACCTGAAGTCGAAAGTTGCCACGAATCTAATACTTTCTTCCTATATATATGTGTGTGTGTGTATTGCATTCAACAAAATAAATATTAGTTGACAAACACTAATAAGAATATAAATTAAAAAAAGATAAAATTGAAAAACTTAAATGTAAGTATCACATTGGATGAGCAATTGTTTTTAACACGTGTATAGATCAAATTGATAAAACATATAAAACACAGCACTTCACACGTTAAAATCCAAGTCAAAAGACTTAGTTTAAAAATTTACAGTATAAAAGATAAAATGAACATCACGACGTTTTGTCCAAGCATTGTTGCTTGTAGACATCTTCAGGCTTAGTTCGCTTACTGCCACCATGGGTTGCCATACTTCCGCCAATTCTCTAGAATGTGCATAATTGATGGCGCGTTTATCGTATTTTATTATCTGTATTTTTTCTTGTATTTCAAGTTTAATCAGACTTGAGGGGTTTGCTATTATTTCAGCTTGATTCCATAAAGGTTTAGCATTTTTATTTTCTAATATGTAATCTTTAAGAGCTGTGTTTCCGTACGGGGATCGTAAAGAATATTGATGTTCGAAAATGCGTTTTTATAAACTTCTTTTTGTTTTCCCTATGTAATAGACAGTGTTATTCTCAATTTCAATAGGTATTTTATAGACGCCTTTTTGGGGAGGGTTAATCTGATGTTTAATTTTTAACAAACTTTGTAATTTTTGTGTTTTAAATGCTAAATTATAATTGTTGTTCTTTAATATATTTCTGTTTGGGATAAATTGTTTATGAAAATCTATTGAATCGATGTATTTATAGTTGTCTTTTTTTATTCTAGTTTGATTTAAGGTAATTTTAACTTGATTATGTATTTTATTGAAAATTGATTACACCACTTTCAAATATCACTTTTGTATATGTTCTGGAAGAACTGGTGGCTTCAATCGTAATTGAGGTGTTTAGTAGATAATATTATAATTATGTGAATATTCTGAAAATGATGAGTTGTAAGGTTGAAAAAAATTTAACTAAAACCATGCGCACAGCAATTTTGTCACCCAAATTTGCTTTGTAAAGGAAGTTATCACAACTAATGGCCGTTTGACGTTTAAAGGAGACAATCAAAAATTTTTGAACCGCAAATTTAACTTTATTTCTGTTTTTCAAAAAAAAAAAAAAAAAGGGAAAGAAAAAGAAAGTTATTTAAGAGGTTCGTTCCCTTATCTATTTAATTATAAAATTGTAACAAGTTCAGATCAAGTAAGTAAAATTTGTTAACATGATAAATTGCTTACTGTAAGTAATATATAATTCATTATTAGTCTCTAGTGAGCTTAACATAATTAGAAAATTCATACTTATCATTTACCGTCAGAGCTATGTCGCAGAGTTGTCAACTTTAAAAAATTTATTGCGAAACATTGCTAGCCCCACCATTATTTCGCACCGCTTTATTTATAAAACATTTTTCTTCAATATCAGGGTCTCCGCTTTTTTTTTTTTTTTCAAGGCACTTTGAGAAAAGAGAAAATACCTTTTTTGCGAACACTATTTTTATTCAATAATTTCTGTATTCTTGAATCACGACGCATTACTTTAATCAAACAATAAATATTCCTCTAAAAAAGTGTTTGCAAAAGAGGCAGGCGTAAATTTCTTATACTTGAAAGTGTCCTGAAAAAAAAAATAATAATAAAAATAATAATAATAATAATAATAAATTATACTTTTAAAAAATTAAAGAACATGCTTTTATTGAAATGTGAACTAAAAGGCCCAAAATATCTATCTTTATTGTATTCAAATGCAGGGTAAGAAAAAATCGTGTCAGTGACACACCATAATATTTACATCTTTAATAAAAACAAGTAATATAAATAATTTAGAATTAAACAAAAACCATTTTTAAAAAATCTCCCCAGACTGGGCTCGAACGTTAGACCTTTAGGTTAGTAGCCCGGAGCTTTACATCTCAGCCACAGCGTTCACGTGGGGAAAGTCTTTTTTTACAATATAGATTTTTTGTTTGCTCCCAGAGCGGTTACAAACATACATACAAACATACGTACAGGTGAAGCTAATAAAAGCGTGTTAAAAAAGGCGGAGAATACGACCCCATTAATATCAGGTGTCGTACATTGCCATTTTGCCAGGACACCTTTATTAATGTAAAATTCCTGTTTTTTTTTTTTTTTTTTTTTTTTTTTTGCCACCACTAACTTTATGCAGAAATTTTTATAATAATATGTCGTGATTAAATAGGGTAGAGATTATAGCATAAAAATAGTTGTAGCAATAAAGTCGAAAATCTCACATCCCTGAGAGTGTCCTGAAAAAAAGGCAAAGAGAACAACCCCCTGTAACTACGATACAATAATTGAAAAAAAAAAAAAAAAGAAAGAAAAAGAAATCACTGTTAAGATAAAAGTGGTGTGCGAAGAAGGTGGGGCTAACAATGCTCCGAATAAATTATAAAAGTTGGAAACTCTGTTATGTGTATTAAAAAATAATAATAATAAGACATTAAATAAGGACAAAGCAATATTTAATAAAATATGACCACTAATATACAACAAAATATAAATGAATTAGATAAACAAAATAATAATAATAATAATAAATTTTAAATACTTTATCATTCAATATAAACTTTTCATGTATATGAAAAGGAAATGTTTATATTTTTAGTCTTTCTTTCTTGCAATCCTTTCTTGATATCCATACTGTAATCCAATATTATTTCAGACATTTATAAGCTTCACGTTTTAAAATAATTTTCTTATGACAACATTTGTTACGATTTCACTGATTCTGAAAGCATAGTCTTAGTATATTCTCAAAATATACTTCTAGTGATAATAATTAGATAAAGCTTCCAAAATAACAACAGTTGCATTCCTTGACAGATATCGAATCGAAAGATAATGCATTTGTTTAATAGGTATTGTCAAAACAATGCGTGTGTTTATTGTTGTGCTTCAAATATAGAATTTGAAATGAGGATAAATATTTTCCACTTGTATAATAATATTCCAGTGCATTCATCCACTCTCATCAGTGTAGGCAGGTAAGCCGGATTTTTTATTCAACAATCATCAATAATTTTAAAAAGTGATATTTCATATATATAATGGACGAATAATCTTCGATATGATTAGGCAATCGTTACAATTAAAATTTATTTGTTATTATTGAATAAAAATCTTCCAGATCTGGCAACACAGCTTATCATAGATGCCCACGTTTTAATTTATTCCGGAGTATATTTAGCCTCGCCGTTATTTCATACTACTTATTTCTTATAGAACTTATTTCTTATTTTATCGAAGTTATATAATGAAGAAAAAAATTCTATAAATAAAGTAGTGTGAATAAAGGCGGGGCTAAAAATACTCCGGAATAAATTAAAATTTTGGCCTCTACGAATTTATGCTTAAAATCTGGGTAAAATTTTCGAATATTTAAACTCTTATATTGCATTAAATATATTGTATTTTACTTAAGCTAATAATAATAACAATCTATAAAACGAAATCTCCAATTTAAAACCACGAATAATTATTTCAATTATATGGTGGAATTGTAGTCAAATAAGTTTCTTTTCCATTTAGCACGTTAGATCCACGTGAAAATATCACTGTTTTTCCTCAAATCAATTAAAGTTAAAAATTATTATATATCGAATGAATATCGCATGTTTGTTTCATAAGTCAATCGAATCCTGCAGTTGTGAGTATTATAAAATTTCGCGATTATATCTTTAAGTTTATTAGAAAATTTATATAAATACTGCATCTTATTTATAGCGTTATGTATAACTTTTATCTTGATCCAAATGTAATTTTCTGTAATTGCTGCTGTAATTTGTATATAAAATAAGATATGGTATCAAAGTGTAGTAAAGCTGTATAGTATCATCAAGTAAACGCTGATGATTTGCATAACTACCGATATTTTAATTTATTCCGGAGTACTTTTAGCCCCGCCTTTATTTCACACCACTTCATTTATAGAAAAAAAAATTTCCAGATATAACTTCGATAAAATAAGACAAAATTACTTTAAAAAAAATAATAATAATAATAATAATAATAAGTGGTACAAAATAAAGGCAGAGTTAAAAATACTCCGGAATAAATTAAAATATTGGCAGCTATAGATTTGTAGTTGAAATCATTTAAGTAATATAGAAACTCAGTAATTAGGTATGAAATCAGTTCTCTATTTTGTTTGAAGTTCATTTTTAGCTTAGTTCCAGTTCATTTCTGTATATTTTTCTTACACAACTAGGTTCTAGATTGAAATATTCAATTACATCCCAGTTCATGATTTAGTAAGAGGATTATAATTTTTTATAATATATCAAAGTTTAATTTCATTTAGTTATTTTGTTATGCTCAAAAATACGAACTATATTACAAAATTACTCAAAATGCCTGTGAATGTCATGCAAATAAATGTGTTCATCCGTTGACGGTCATATAATTTCATTGAGCTGCTGTTTTTGGTTCCCATTACTATACTTCTCAACCATCTCATTAATAACCCATACTTGCCAACATACTAATTAATATTCCGTAGTATTGTTAGCCCCGCCTTTTTTTTCACACCAGTATCTTTTTGGAGTATTTTTCGTCTTATTTAATCCTAACTGATTTTGGAGAATATTACTCTAAAAAATTACTAGTGTGAAAAAAAGGGCGGGATTAACAACACTACGGAATACTAATTAGGATGTTGGCAAGTATGATAACCGTACAATTGTTAATTCCCCTTGAAAAAACGCCCATTTTCTCACACCACTATATTTTTAGAGTTATTCTCTGCAAATGTCGTTATGATTAAATAAGACTAAAATTACACTAAATAATTATTGGTTTGAAAAAAAGGCGGGTACTAAAAATTGTACGATTCATAATGAGATGGTTGGCAAGTATGCCATTACAGTATAGTTAATGGTAAACGTATGACTTTTCTACCTTTTCTGACTTTTTACACGTTCTGCGATATAAAAAATCCGAAAATCGTAAAATCCATATAGTACCCGTCTTTAGATCAGGCAGATTGTCAGTTAGTTTGCTAGTCTATGTTGAAATTATTTTATGATAGAATAATCAAAGAAAGAGGACCAGTTCTAAAACACCACTGATGATAATGACAAAATCATATTGTTTGACAATATTCTTATTTGAAAAATTGATAAATTATTCGAAATTTAAAATTTTCTTAACGTATCAGAAAGGGGCATAAACAACAGTCTATTAGTTCTGTATGTTATCATGAATGTTTAGGAGTGTGAATTAATACACAGTTCAGAAGAAAATTTGAAGATAAATTTAGTTTTAATTATTTATTGAAGACTGTGCTTTCACAATTTCTAAGCGAAATTTAAGCTGTATATTTGCAAGTAATGCTTGTTTTTTGTTTTGCAATACTAGTAATGATTTGCAAAAACAATTAATTTTTTACTGACTTTATTACCAATACTCATCAAATCATATATAGAGGGGAGGATTCTTAAAAGAATATTAGATTCTTTTCTGAACGCCTTTTTTTTTCTGTGTGTTCAAATCATATTTTGAGTAGAGGATAGTATTAATGCTTTTTTGAAGATTTCTTTGCGAATAATTTGTTCCCGAAAATTGTTAGTATGCCTTTTTTTTCCGTATTTTTTTTTTTTTTTTTTTTTTAATCTAATTTAACCGTATTTACATTTTGGCAGCATTGCCAAATTTAGTGGCTTTTTTATTCAATATCTACAAGTAAATTTCAGTTGTGACGGTTTCGTTATCATTTCGAAGATTAATCATTAATCGTCTACAGTAAATAACAAATATCACTCCAAAATGTTATTGGTGTGTATTGAAAAAAAAAAAAAAAAAAAAAAAACGTTACTGAATTTGGTTACACTGAATACCGCCAGAGTGTAATTTACACTCCTGTTCAAAAGATTAGAAAGATTTGCAATCGATTAGTTTTCTTTTTCTTTTTTTCTTCTTTAATTTAAAAACCTATCCCTTGATGAAAAGAATTTAAACAGTGGATATTTAATGAATTGGGTCTTCCTCACGTTTTTCAGTGAAGACAACATTTAGGGGACCGGTAACAAACTGAGCAAAATCAATAATGTTTGTGATCACCCTGTATGATTAAAAGAACACAATGATCTGTAACTTTAGGATATGTTAATAAAGACGCAGTACAATTTGTGGATGAATTTGTGTGATGATAGCATGTTAAATAACGGAGATATAAGCATTTATTTTAAAATTCCCAAAATATTTAGCATGTTTTTTATTTATAATATAAGGAATTTTAAACAAAAATTATTCCCACATTCAGATAAATTGAAAAACCACTTTTGAAACAATATACAGAAATCAGAATAAAAATATCTTAAACATCTCATAAATATGTGCATTTTTATAAAAACCGTCTTCACTGCACATGCGCAAAAGATAGAAAAAAACTATTATATTGGTTGAAAGCTAGATATAATGGGCAACTTTTGTCAAAAGTTCATTTCAATAGATTTAAAATTCAGCAAATTGTTGGAAAAAGAACGAGCTAGATTTTAGGTATTATTCGGAGTGCGGTATTTTTCGGTATTTTCCACATGCAGCGTAATTAATTTGAAGATCGAATTATTTCAACCACGCTCCAAAAGTACATTTTTTGTGAAAAACCATTTATAAAGTTGTAAAGTTGTAACTCTAACATATTTTTGTTTATATACTAAGATTTGTGAGATCATAAGGTATGATTCTATTGAAGAGGTAACATCAATCACGCAAAAGGGAAAAATTTCTTCTTTTCTTGCCACCACTATTACGATACAAAAATATTAATGGCATATTTATTGCTATGTTTGTGATTAAATAAGACAATGATTCTTGTTAAAAAATACTGGTGGAAGGAGAAATTTTTGTGAGTTTTGACTGGTGTTACATTTTTCGTGTAATTACCCTTAGCGGTTTTTTACAAAAAAGAACTTTTGCAATTTTTTGAAATAATGAGATCTTCAAATTATATACGCGGCATGTGAAAAACCCCTTATGAAATTTCAACTCTTGGAAAAAAACCTAAAATCTAGCTCGTTCTTTTGCCGACACATTACTTAGTTTTTACTTTATTTAAATGAACTTTTGACAAAAGTTCCTAATATACCTAGCTTTCAATGAATGTATTAAAAAAAATTCTATATTTCGCGCATGAGCAGTGAAAACGTTTTTCATAAAACCACTCATAATTCATGATATTTAAGATGTTGCTATTCCGATTGCAGTATATTGCTTCAAAGATGTTTTTTCAATATGTCTGAAAGTGGGAATAATTTTTGTTTAAAACTCTGTATATTACAAATAAGAAAACATTCTGATTTTTTGGAAGTTTTAAAATAAATGTTTATATCTCCTTTATTTAATATACTATATTCGCACAAATTGTACTGGGTCTATATTAACATAACCTAAAGTTACAGATCATTTTATTCATTTAATCATACAGAGTAATCACAAGCCTTATTGATTTTGCTCAATTTGTTACTGGCCCACTAAATGTTGTATTAAACTAATGATCACTAAAAAAACATGAGGAAGACCAGTTCTTTAAATACCCAATGTCTGAAAGCATTTCATCGAGATATAAGTTTTTAAATTGAATAAAAAAAAAAAAAGAAAGAAAGATGATAGTTTGTATATCTTACTAAACTTTTGAGCAGGAGTGTATATAGGAGAAAATTTCATTACAATACAAATGGTGTGAAGAAAGTGCGTGTATTAACAATGCTCTGGAATAAATAAATATGTTACGGCCAGAATGTTATGCGTACAAATTGAATTTATGGAAGGTATGTGTGAAAAGTGCTCTTAAGGATCGAACTTACATACTTTTATCTTATCCTCATAGGTACTTATCCTTATCCTTATCTTATCCTTACATACTTTTATCTTATCCTCATACTTTTATCTTATCCTCATTTATCTTATCCTCATACTTTTATCTTATCCTCCTTTTTTCTTTTCTTTTTTTTTTTTTTAAATATTTTATGGTGTACTGTCGCTGTTTGTGACAGTCATTTTCCATAATCATTTCCAGTGTATTAAATAGATTAACTATTACCTTACAAATCTACCACCAAACTAAGAAAAATATAAAGATAAAAAATTTACTCTCTTTTTTAATTTAATTAATTAATTAATTTATTAATTTATTTTTTCTTTGTTTCCATCTACTAATAGTACACTAAAAAACTGTTTCATTAAATCCTCATCAATTACTGTGGTGAGAAATAATATATTATTTTTATTATTTAAATATTTAGGAATTCATCTTAACTAGCTAAAATAATGCATTATTATAATTCATTAAATTCATTGACCCCCAGGAATTTCTTTTGTGTTCCATCTTCTGTTAAATATTTCTAAAAACTTAATGAAATAATCTGAATTAAACATCATTAAATATCAAGTAAAATTCAATAAAATTGAAAATTCTAAATTAATAAAGAAAAAAATTTTTTTTTTTTTTAACTAACAAACTCTATAAATAATCTCTATCTATTTTTCTAACTTGTTTCGTTTTTCTATTCCTTTGCTTAGTTGCAATATTTTATAGTATATTGACATAACTATCATCAGCTGTTCAGATTTTTCGATACTGGTATTTTTTTATTAAAAACAATTATAAGCTTTTGTATCAGCTTTTATGATTAAATATGATGAAATTTTGTATAAAAATATTATATCGCTATATAAAATATTAGAAAGGTTTTCAGATACGCATTGCATATTTGCCAACATCTTAATTAATATTCCGTAGAGTTGTTAGTCCCGCCCTTTTTCTCAAACCAGTAAATTTTTAGAGTAATATTCTCCAAATGGAATTACGATTAAATAAGAAGGAAAGTTCTCTAAAAAGATACTGGTGTTAAAAAGAAGGCGGGGCCAACATTAATACGGAATATTATTTAGTATATTGGCAAGTATGGCAATGCTATTATAGTTCGCAACATTAGAAATTTTCCGGTATCAAAAAACTACTAAAGTTCATTATTATGCTTCGTATAAAAAATTCTCATAACACACAATGAAATAACATCGATTGTTTTTACAGTGCTACTTATAAATAATTTTACTATATAAAATAATTATAAAAATTGCAATATGGTAACGTATTGTCATAGCTGCCAACTTTTTAAGTTTATTTCGGAATGTTATTTGATCCACCATTTTTTTCACACCGTAATCTTTCTACAAAAAATTTCTTCGATGCAATTACGATTAAATATGAAGAAAATTACTCTAAAAAGATTACGGTGGGAAAAGGGGGCGGAACTAACAATATTATGAAATAAATTTTAAAAGTTGGATACTACATAGTTAACAACATTTTAGTTTATTCCGAAGCCTTATTAGCCCCAACTCTATTTCGCACCACTTTATTTTTGAAGTCTTTATCTCCAATTTATAATTACGATACAATAAGAAAAATTTACTATTAAAAAAAAGTGAAATGGAATAAAGGCGGGGCTAAAAATGCTCCGGAATAAATTAAAATGTTAGCAACTCTGCTACTATGTATTGTTTATAAAACCCTATGCTCTTTTAAAAACATCGTAGAAAATAGGTATTTTAAAATGCATAATTTTGCGGTATTATGACGTTTAGAATTTGAATGAATGCAAAATGTGTGCAACAGTAAAAACTATCTATAATAATAAAAGAAGGTGACTGTCTGTCTCTCTGTGCATCTATACGTTCAGCCTCTACTGAAGGTAGAAGTACAAAATTTGACATACGGGTGCTCAGGGGCCTTCCAAAGGGGATCCTCAAAACAGAATTTAAAAATTTTAATTAGTTCCAGAGATATTAATTAAAACGTCAACCTATGTCTAATTAAAAAGCCAGTGGATCGTATTTTTTATCCTCCAAGTAGATTTTTCGCATTCCTCTAAAGAAGAAGCACAGAGGGAAAATTTCGCGCGTTTTTGTAAAGCGATCGCTGCTCAACGATTCGATATATTGGAAATACGCCTGTACCACGAGAAAGAGCATTTATAACCAATTCTTACGATACATTTTTTTTTTTTTTTTAATATGGATTTTTATATTTAAAAAAAAAAGTTTTAAAAAGTGGCCAAAATTTCTCATTTTTCGATCGTCTTTTTTGAACCGCCCTCTACGAAAGACTATTTATCCCATTTCTTAACAACTGGTATATTTTGAAAGATCATTTAACCCTCTTTTGAACCATATAACCATTTTAACAAAATACGGATTAGCGATCCAGATTTTTAGATTTGACGAAACATCGAATTTTTTCACAAAACATTTTATAACTCAAAATCTTTTAGAGAAAAATTTAATCTTTCTTCACAAAATCTTTTAATTTTTTTTTTTTTTTTTTTTTTTAACATATAGAAATCGATGAAACGAAATTTATCTCAAAAGATTGAGAGATTATTTCAAAAACTCAATCAGTTTTCATTTTTTTAATTTTTTGCATCCTATGCTTTTTCATGAGATTCTTAATCCAGCTTCTTGCGTTTGCCGATCGAACAGTACATGATATTTTGGTCACCATGGCAACTCTCTTGCAACTTCGCAGACAAAATCTTGAAAGTGGAGAGAAAGAAAAACATCTATTACTGATTGAGGTCACATGTGTCTTGACTGGGATTAAAAATTGCAAATATAAAAAATTTTCAGTGTTTCTCTACCGCGCACAAAACATACTATACATCGTGAACATCACAAGACAAACTTAAAGTTCCAATTTTATCATTTTCCGTCATTAAACAAAAAATTTACATTTTAATTGCAAATTTAATTTTATTAAAATTTCAATGTTTCAAATTCTAATTATGATTAAATTATTTTTAAAACATCATTCGAAAGATAGTTTAAAGTACTTTTATATTATCGAAAGTGGAATTCGAGATTTCACCTGATTTACATGTTTTAAGGTGTCCTGATTAGGTTTTCTTTTGTATCTCAGCTACTAATCGAAATAATTTCATAAGTAATACATCATTTGAAAGCTTTGTTGATTTTGAATTGAACAGTAGATTACAGAAATTTCTACCGCCAGATGGCGCTGTAATATTTTAAAATTTCAATATTTCAAATTCTAATAAGCGTGGAAGGTGCTGTAAGTTCTAAAACGTGGATAAGGTGCCGCAGGCGCCACCGAGCGGGACATTGCTAAAGTTAGAAATATGAAAGATCATGATATGGTGAGCGAACAGGCTGTTACAGATATTGAAACGGGAAGAGGGCGCCGCAGGCGCTACTAAGCGGGAATTTACTGCGATTAAATTTTTCAATAAAGCTATTTTCACTATATGTCAATAAGCTGTTTTAAGACCTGTAACGGCGAAAAGGTGCCTCAGGCGCCACCGAGCGGGAGTTTCATAAAGTCTGATTTTTCAATGATCGCGAACCAGCTGGTCGCCGAAGGCGGCTAGTACTAAATATATATAAAAAAATACATAAAGGATGTAAGTATGTGTATTTCTTTATAGTTCAAATTACCATTTCATAAATCAAACACAAGCATTAATTTTAATAAAATATGTCCTTAATGGATTTTTTTCCACGCACACATTTTTGAATCAGGTCTGCATCAATAATAAGAACATTTATCTTTTGAATACCTACACTAGTAATTTTATGCATAATATCGGAAATTAATAGAAACTATGTATTAACATTATATTAAAAATATTTTCTGATTGCGTGTAGAAGAATGATAAAATTTAAGAGCATGTAACCATAAAGACTTCCACGGATAATATGTTCAGCAGTATTAATCTTTAGTTTATGTCATAAAACGTCATTTTTATTCATATTATTATTGAATTTAGTTACGTTTAAGATGAAATAGTTTTTTCTATACTTTTTATAGCCCCAATTACAACTTAAATATTTTTTTATAATAAAAGTTATTACATTATTCTATGAAATATAGTATTATTAGTAATAGTTTTGGTTTTCCGAGGTAATGGTCAAAACTAATGCCTTGACAACAATATTGTACTGAAATAAAGGAACTAAAATTGTATCCATGGTTTAAAAAGAAATAAAATAATGAAGGAAAAGGGAAGTAAAAAGACAAATTTCATTACAGTTGCACCAGCGTATTTAGAAAAAGAAACAAGACTTTTCACTGTAAGAAGAATTATGATACAAACCGCACTTACACATGTCAGTTGGTTAAAAAAAGGATTAAATAAGGAAATACACACAAACACACACACAAATATATATACACTGAGGCCAACATTTTAATTTATTCCGTAGTATTTTGAGCCCCGCCTTCATTTCGCACCATTTTATTTATAGAAAAATTTTCTCCAATATATTACTTCAATTAAATAAGAAATGATTACTTAAAAAATAATAATAATAATTGATATAGAATAAAGGCGGGGCTAAAAATACTCCGGAATAAATTAAAAAGTTGGCATCTATGTGTATATATGTACAGGGTGTCGCAATACTGCAGTGACAAACTTTAAGAGGAGATAGAGCACACATAAAAATTCAGAACTGCATAGGATCCGGACACCTCAAACATTTATGAACCGAGCATTTTGGGGTATTTTTTAACCAATATGATTGCTACAAACGTAGAGCCAGAGTTCCCAACTTTTATAATTTATTCACGAGCATTTTTAGCCCCGCCTTCTTTCCGCACCAGAAATTTTGTAGATTATTGCTGTTTAATATGTGACAGCAATTAAACAAGAAGAAAACCATTTTATAAAATTTCCAGTATGAAAAAGAGGCGGGGCTAAAAATGCTCGTGAATAAATAATAAAAGTTTGGAACCCTGCGTAGAGCAAAACTTTATGTGAATGTAGATGACAGCTAAAGAATCCAACGAACATATACATAGCAACGAATAAACTCAAATTTTATATTAACGGTTAAAAGAGTGGATAAATTCTGCTGTTTTTGACATATTGCCATGTACGTGTATTCCAGTACGTGTATTATCGACTGCTTATGTGTAGTCCGGCTTTTTGTTTATTTGTAACTCCGTTACCTTGTAAATTCTTAAGCTTTGCACAATGGATGGATTTTAAAATCCATCCATTTACAAAATCAAACACAATATTCGTATTAATACAATCAGTGATTTAAGTACATCGATTAGAAACAATATTAATACTATGTATAAGTTTTTATGTAATCATTTGCAGAAAAAAAAGTTAAATTTCAAAATTTAAATGTTACATGCACATCTATTAAAAAATACATCCAAACATCAGGTTCTTAAAAGGTTATGATGGCATTTGGGGGCATAGGTTCCTATACAATTCTGCATGCTTTTTATACACTGATGGAAAAAAAAATCCCAACACCAGGAAGGAGCTGTGCTAGATAAACAAAATTTGGTAGGTGTGTTTATACATCTGAAAGATGACGTCGATTCAAATTTCGAGCTACGCGCATAAGTGTGGCGCTAGTAGCGAAACTATGAACATGCAAATGAGGTTTGCTTTAAATAGGCGCTGTAAGGTTCGTGATCGTAATTTACTGTTGAGATTTGACGTAGTGGGTTAATGTTAGTCAAGGATGCCTCTAAGAATACGAAGAAACCATTATCAACAGCTCACTGAGTTTGAACGAGGTCGTGTAGTAGGGCTACGAGAAGGTGGGTTTTCTTTCAGCGATATTGCAGAAAGACTTGTCAGGAATGTACCCACTGTACATGAGTGTTGGCAGCAGTGGTCAAGGGAAGGTACTGCCTCAAGAAGACCGGGCTCCGGGCGGCCACGAGGCACTACTGAGAGGGAAGACCGCGGTGTTCGGCGTATGGCTGTGGCTAATCGTACTGCGTCTGCAGCTGAAATTCGAGCTGCAGATGGCACCACAGTGACACAACGAACTGTTACAAATCGGTTACTTCAAGGACAGCTCCGAGCCAGACGCCCTGTAGCGTGCATTCCACTGACTCCAAACCACTGCCGTTTGCGACGTGAGTGATGTCAAGCTAGAGCTCATTGGAGGACGGTGTGGCGATCTGTTGTGTTTTCTGATGAAAGCCGGTTCTGCCTTGGTCGTGGTGATAGCCGTGTGTTGGTTAGAAGGAGGCCAGGTGAACGCCTGCTAGCGACCTATCTGCGGCCTAGACACACAGGGCCTACTCCTGGAATTATGGTTTGGGGAACAATTTCGTATGACAGCAGGAGCACTCTCGTGGTTATCTCACGCACCCTGACTGCAAATTTGTACGTCAGTCTAGTGATACAACCTGTTGTGCTGCCCTTCATGAACAGCATTCAAGGGGGTGTTTTCCAACAGGATAACGCTCGCCCTCATACCGCTGTTGTAACCCAACATGCTCTACAGAGTGTCGACATGTTGCCTTGGCCTGCTAGATCACCAGATCTTTCTCCAATCGAGCACGCATGGGACATCATTGGACGACAACTCCAGCGTCATCCACAACCAGCATTAACCGTCCCTGCATTGACCGCCCAAGTGCAACAGGCAAGGAACTCCATCCCACAAACTGATATCCGACACCTGTACGACACAATGCATGCACGTTTGCATGCTTGCATTCAAAATTCTGGCGGTTACACCGGTTACTAATGTACCAACATTTCACATTTGAAATGGCTTTTCTCGCCAATGGACCTGTGATCTTGAAACTTTAATCAATTAAATATGTTACCTAGACAAATGTATTGCTGAAATTTCATTACTGTACAATAATTTTTTCTTGGTGTTGGGATTTTTTTTTCCATCAGTGTATATACCAACTCTTCTTAAAGTTTGTCACTGTAAATTTTGGAACACCCTCTCTATATATAAATGAATAGGAGACAGTAGGTGTAGCGGCGTTATATCAAATCCCAGTCAGTTAAAGTGTTAGTCGATGGATGGCATGGTGGTATTGCCCAAATGAAAAGGAGACTTTAGTTGTAGCAGCACTACATCAAATCCCAGTGAGTTAATGTGTAAGCCGACGGATGGCATGGTGGTATTGCTAGATGCACATGCGTAGTTTACGGTTTCACATCAATATCCTCATTGCGGGAGAGTCATTTCCGCAGTTCTTTGCATGATGGATTTCTCCAGGTCAGCACAAAGTTATCGGCAGTGGAGGAGCTCATACGACAGAATCGCAGGATCCCTACACGTGAAATTGCTGTTGAACTGCCGATAAGCAAATAAGCAAATGAACTGTGCATCAAATGATCCACAAAAAGCTTTATTTTGGCAAAGTTTGTTCACAATAGGTGCCCAAGCATCTGTCAGAAAATCAGAAGACGGAGAGAATGGGTGTTTGACTGACCCATCTGTTGAGCTATCAACTCCCTTCCTACGAATTGGGATCAGTATATTGATGGCAATGGCGATTATTTATAGTTGTATCATTCTACATGAACTGTAATTATAATATTATTATTAAAATTGCTTCACATATAACTTTAGTCTCCTTTTCATTTAGGCACACCTTATATATTAAATAGACTTCGATTGTATGAATGAAGGTCAATTTACTACGCTAGAATCCGTGAGAATTAAAAAAAAAAAGAAAGAAAGAAAAAGAAAGAAAAAGAAAAATGTTGAATAAATTGTGGAAAACGATAAACGGATAATTGAGTGGAAATTTAAAGGACAACAAATACAGTAAAACCTCTCTAAGTTGGACACCTACGGTTCCAAGAAAAAGTGTCCAACTTAGAGAGGTGTCCAACTTATAGGGGTTAGACATAATGTTAATGGATACATTCCGTTCCAAGAAAAAGCGTCCAACTTAGAGGGTTTGTCCAACTTGAGAGGTTTCACTGTACTACTTTTATTTGTTTATTTTATTATATATATATATATATATATATATATATGTATATATGTATATAAATAAGATAAGTTTTAAATATAAGATGGAATAAGACTTGAATTTTTAATATATAACTAGAACAGACTATTTACAAACTAATGCGCAAATGCAGCTAAAGGAAATATAAAGCCATAATAAATAAGCAAAATAAACAAGGATATATGAAAATTAATCCCAAAATACATGAGGGCCTTCTTCAGGTAAGCTCCCCCATGTAGGGAAGAAAATATGAGAGGTTTCTGACGAAATGTTGACTATTTAGCCAAAAAATATACGTTTGTAGCCCCCAAATTCTCACAGATGGAAGCAAGACCATACAGCAAACGAATTTAATTAACACAAAGCATGAATTAATAAATGAAGCATATAAGCAAATACATCAGAATAAAATACAAGAATATAAATATTAATGAAAATAAATACATACTAGACAAACACGAATAGTCAAAGGAAGATTGAACACCCCCCCCCCCCCCCCCATGTTAAACATAGAGCCCGCTTTCAGTTGGTATGGCCACTTAACAGCGCTCAAATGTCGCCCGAAATGGATAAAAAAAAATCTTAAGTAAGATTGTAATTAAGAAGACTGAAATGTTTATTGAGTAGAAAAACAGGATAGCGGTTGAGAGTTAATATGTTTTAGAGATTTTTTCGTCAACGTCCCTCATGTGTTTTTGGATTAATTTTCATCTATCCTTGGTTATTTTGCTTATATATATATATATATATATATGAATATATAAATATATAAACAAATGAATGAAATTAAATCCCAAAAAACACTTAGATCTTCATCAGGGAGGCCCCTCTGTGTAGGGGTGAACGAGAAGTTTCTGAAAGGATAGTAGCTATAAGCTAATAACTATCCTTAGCCCCCAACTTCTCACTAAACAGAAAACCACCAATAACTGAAGAGAAATCAAACATATATATAATGTATAAAACTACTAAAACAGTTATAAAATTATCAACTTGTAAAAGTTACAAGATCACATCAATTCATTTAAAAAATATACAATACACTAAAGAATTACTGAAGGTAAACAAGGAAGTATAAAATGAAATAAAATACAACCCTTCATCTTATTTACTTCAGTAATTCTTTATTGTATTGTATATTTTTTAAATGAATTGATGTGATCTTGTAACTCTTACAATTTGATAATTTGATAATTTTTTTAGTAGTTTTATACATTATATATATGTTTGATTTCTCTTCAGTTATTGGTAGTTTTCTGTTTGGTGAGAAGTTGGGGGCTAAGGATAGTTATTAGCTTATAGCTACTATCCTTTCAGAAACTTCTCGTTCACCCCTACACTGAGCGGCCACCCTGATGAAGATCTCAGTGTTTTTTGGGGTTTAATTTCATTCATTTGTTTATATATTTATACATTTATATATTCCTACATCTAAGTTTTGCATTTCCTTTCGCTGGAATTTTGCCCATTGGTTTGTAATTCTCCTCTTGGTTTTTCTAATCTGTAAAACTTATATATTTATAAATTTATGCCAATAGTTTTATATATATATATATATATATAATTTTAATTTAATTTATTATATATATATATATATATATATTAAGATATTAATTTAAAAAATACCTAAAATATTTTTTTTTCTGTAAAACATAGAAAAATTTAATAGATAATTTATCAATTATTTTTTAATGAACTACAGCTAGTTTAAAGTGTCAATTAAATACATTACAGTTGATTAAATACTCCAGTGCAAAGAGTACCAATAATTTTCTACTTTACTTAAACGTCGGAGAAATATTGATATATTTTTTCCCCTCTTAAATTTCTTTAAAAAGAAGTTCTTTAATTAATGATTTAAGAAAGTCTCATAAACAGATGTTAATTTTAATTAATGTTCTCTTTAATTAAGGTTAATTGAGCAATCATTGATTTTTTTTTTTCTTTTTAAGAAAGAGTAATTGGCAGACAATGTTACCTTCTTAATCGTCTTACTAATCTCTTTTAAAGAATCTTTTGATTATTAATGATTTTCTAGTTAAGTATATTGGTACTAGAGCTTAGTTTTGGTAAACAGACTCTTGAATTTGCAAAAAAGACTAATTCAAATATCGTTTATATGTAAATAGAAAAATTAAGATATCATAAACGAATTTCGATAATTTTATCTATGTACAGTTTATGTAATCATCATCATTATTTATTTTTGTATTTATGACCTCTTTTAAGTTTATTGCACAAGCTAAATAAATATAACATCATGAATTAAAAAACAATGTTTTTTTTTTTTTTTTTTTTTTTTTTTTTTTTTTTTTTTCTGTCATAGTACATATATAGGGTACATTTAGAAAAAAAAAAAAAAAAAAAAAGACAAATATAATTTATACTTTATCATCTGATTATCTTCTTTGTTTTACAATTTATTTTAAAATTAGCTTAATTTCAAAAATAAAATAAAATAAATTAGACTAATTTCTAGATTAATTGAATGATCGGGAGATACATAAAAACTGGATTACAGTAAACCCGTATAATAATAATCATAATCAAATTTAAATTATATTGTTTGATACAATTATAAAAATAAAGCGTTACAAAATGTAAAATTATTATTTCATAGACCATTAACAGTTAGACTAATACAAAAGGAAGTAAGTGAACATAAAATTCATTTCTGTTTTTGTCTTAAAAATAAACAAAAATGCACAAAAAATTTGCAATATAATGTTACGGAAGAATAAAAAATAATGTTGTACTAATCTGTTTCTTTTCTCTCTCTCTCTCTTTTTCATTGACTATTAGATTATTTGGTCCATCTCTATTTTTATTGTATGAATTTGTGTCGAATTTCTTATTTCTACGGCAGAAACAATTAAATTTTTGAACAACTTTTTGTTCAAAGCTGTTGGGCAATTCCGTGTGATTCACGTGTTTTTACAAAGCTAAATTCTTTATTTAAAAAAAAAAATATATATATATATATATATATCACTTTTAATAATAAAAAAAAAAAAAAAGAAATGTCGACGTCTGAGTCCCGGAGAAAATTAGATATATCAGTTTTTTAAATTTAACATGAATATACGATATACAGATCTAAATAATACAGATCTCGTTGTGAACAACGAGACTCATATTACAAAAAAAAAAAAAAAAATCAAGTTTTGTGAATTCATAAAAATTTAGAATTTCCCTCTTTAAGCACATCAAATTAAAAGAAAAATTTATACATTGTATTTGTATGCATGTGAAGTCTCACGTAATCTCTTTTGGGTTCAAGTAATCGAAATCGCACTGAAGTCACCTATGGAGTGTTCTTTTGGTACAGGTAAGTTACCAGTCGAATCTAGTTTTAGCTCGCAATGCTTACGGAGAAAGTGTAAGGATATCCATGGATGAGTTAGGTTAGTGCAAGAGAATGTTGCCAGTCAATTTAGTTTACCTTGACGTTTGGTTCCAATAAAAATGAGGGAAGTGTTAAAAGAAGTTCCGAAATTTTCGGTGTTTAGTTGGATATCGATTTTTTAAGATTTTTTTTAAGGAAAGGTTTTCTACATGTTTTAAAGAAAAAGCTAATCGTTTCTCCAGTTTATATTTTACCCAGAGCTGCCAACATTTTTATCTTTTAAATCAGAATTGACACCAGTATTTTTAAATGGAATATGTTGTATATATACTTTCAACGATTTATATTAATGAAAAAAGCTAAAAAAAATTTCCGGTTTGAAGTCTCCTTTGAAAAATGGGAGACTTGCAGAGCCTGATTTAGGGGGAAGCACACATTATCTCCACTCACACCGGAATATTTTTACAATTATTTTTTACTTCATGTCATAGAAATTCCACGCTTTGACGAGGAAATATTTTTTATAAAAAATGAACGGTGTAAAACAATCCAATTTACTCACCGTTATTAGACACCAGAATTCTTTTAAAATAATTTTTAATGAGAATTTTCTGTTTATTATAGGAGGAAAGTATTTGTTAAAAAATAACGCTGCAAGTATAATAATGTGTGTTCCCCCCTTAATCAGGCTCTGGAGACTTGGCACCTATGACTTTAACCCTTTCAAGGGAGCTGTTTACATAACAGTGATGCCAGATGGTCGAAAATTATTTCCCCAAACAGGTCTTAAAATTTCCCCAAATCAAGGGTTTTTTTCGAAAAAATCCCCAACAGGTTTTCCACTAAAAAGGGAAAAAAAAAACATTTTTTTTCAAAAAAGAATATCAAGCAGATTTTTCTGATTTGAGCTCAGATTTTTCCCCAAATGAACTCAATTTTTGAAAAAAATCCCCAAATAACAGTAAAGCTATTGAAAGTCTCTAGTCGTAGGGATAAATTATTACGTTGCCAACATTGACAGAAAGTTGAAGAACTCCCCAGATTTGTCCCCAAACATTTTAGAATTCGAAAAAAAAGTCCCCACTAACATTTGGTCCCCAAAATTGTCCCCAGAAGCTTCAAAAATCCCCAAAATGGGGACAAAATCCCCAATCTGGCATCACTGTTACATAACTCAAACACAAATTGTAATTAAGAACTGCAAGTGCAAATACTGGCACCGGATTTCTTCTTTTTTTTTTTTTTTTTTTTGTATAAAATGTTTATTTTATAACCCAGAGGAATAACTTCATTTTTTTTTTTTTTTTTAATATTGTTGGTGATTTCTGGTGGCTGTTGATTTTAAATCAAAATTTGCTTGTCACTAAAAGAGTAAAAACGAAATTTTCAAAATGAGGGAAAAGGATTTTGGATCGTGCTTTTTAGATGTGAGTTTCAATTACGATTTCTAATTGATTTTTAAAGCCTACCAAGCTTAATCATTTGTAAAGTGCATCATAAGCAGTGTCACTACACTGCTTATGACAAGTTAGAAATTGAGATTACCAGTTTTACAGCAAGTTTGGTAAGACATATTAACTTTATAGATTCTTTAAGATTATATTCCGTTTCAAGCTTAGTTACGAAAAAGTTAAATCCGCGTGTGAAAGTGCACCTTACCATTTTCTTAAGTAAAGAAAGTTAGCTTTTATTCAATTTGTTTTCATTGAATTGTATAGACATTTCTAGTAGTTAAGAAGGGTTAAAATCAGAAAGCTGTAAATCAGTCACTACATATTGTGTGAAAAACATTCCCAAGCCATTATCTGTCAACATATATATATATGGTAATTAATTACGTTAAATACTATTTTCAGTGTGAACCGCGGTTAATTGATGTGTGACTCACATTGCATTTGCTGGTTGTCATGTTTTGAAATAAATTAACTGAAAAATTGGCAGCAGCCAGCCAAGTGTTGCCTTTTTTTTTTTCAAATTTATTTTCAACACTTTTCAGAAAATCTTCGTAATATTAAGGACGAACTTCGAAATTCAAAAATTAAAAAAGATATTATAAAAAAAGAAAAACTATATATATATATATATATATATATACATTTTTTTTTTTTTTTTTTTTTTTAATAAACAAAGTTCGAATTTATTTAATATTTAATATATATTAATTTATTGCATTTTAGTTCATGAATTATTCTGATGTGTGGTTTTTTTTTTTTTTTTTTTTTTTTTTACTCTTAATGCTGAAATATTATTGATTTAAATTTAGGTGAATATGTTTGTTTCTATTAAATTTATAACATAAATATTTATCCTACTTCTCCAAAGTTAAACGTAAGCGAGGACTTGTTCACCACTTTTAATTATCACTTATTTAGAAATGAATGTCAAAAGATGTTAAATAGCAAGTTAAATTTATGTTATATATATATATAAATATTTGAATTACATAAAAAAATTATTGAACAAACTTGGTGAAACATAAAGTCCTGTTCATACCAACGAAAAGTAAACTTTTATGGCACTTACATTAATTTCTCATGCGCGGCATTTGAATGCAAAATTAAATAATTTTATTAATAAACTTAGATTCTGATTTAAACATTGATAAGAACAGAGATTAAAAAAAAAAAAAGTTCCGCTTTTTTACCACCAGTATTTTCTTACAAACATTTCTACCCTATAAAATCACAAAAATCACAGCAAATGTATAATGCAAATGTCTGTAATAAATACCGGTGGCAGAAAAAAGTAGAACTCTTTCATCAGTTCGAAAATGATAGATGTTTGTTCTATAACATTTCTAGACGTAGTGTAACTTAACTATGCAGTATCGTCAATTACATCTTAAATATCAATAACATCGAACAGAAAAGTCTATATTTCACTTTTTTTGTAGTCCTTTTTATTATCCATGATTTATATATCTGAAACTGACACACAATATATTTAAATTTCGCAATTTCGCACTTTAAAAAAGGAATTATAGAACTTGAAATACTTCGGATAATTTTCAAACTAGTTCCCTAATATATATATATATGTATTTTTTTTTTTTTTTTTGTATGTGTGTTTTCCCGTAATCGTATGATGAACGTTCTCCATACAGAAAAATATACAGTGATTTCATTATGCTTAGTGAGTGTAAAGATATTGAAATATTACAAAGAAACCGTCTACCAACAAAGAAGTTTATTATTATTATTATTATTATTATTATTATGTCTTTGTATACTGACCGTGCAAAATGCGTCTAATAAAAAATGTAAAGCAATATATCACCATACTTGCCAACCTAACCCAGAAGATTTTTATTTCCCGCCCATTTTTGTACACCACATCATTTTTAGAGTAATTCTCTTCAAATATTTTTACGATTAAATAATATTCTAAAAAAAGACTGGTGTGAACAAATAGGCGGAAAGGGCGGGACTAACGATCTTCCGGGGTAGGTTGCCAAGTGCGTATCATCATATCATTCTCACTTAAAACAATAAATAAGAGGACTTCCTGTTATAAGCTGTTTTTGAAATATTTTGATAAAAGCATACCCGCCATCTATCTCATCAATAAATGGAAGAGATTTAGTACCCACCTTTTTTTTTTTTCACAACAGTCTTTTTTTTTTTTTTTAGTGTAATGTTATACTTAATTAATCGTAACTACATTTGGAGAAAATTACTCTAAAAATTAAGTGGTGAGGATAAAAGGGACGTATACTTCATAATTAGGATGTCGTCAGGTATGTAAAGGATATAGATACACACTTATAAACTGCAAAATTTCTGAGTTTCTTATTCAAGGGAACCCAAAATATGTAATCGTAGCAAAAGTTCCGTACTGAAAATGTGACCACCGGAACAATATTTTCTCTACCATATATAAACAAATAGAAAATAATTAAAGATAGGGGAGCGTGGGACTAGTTGTCACAGGGTAAGAAGTAACACGCAATTTACGAAAGAGTTTGTAACATTTGTCATTAAATATTTTTATAAACATAATTCTTATCACGTGCTTTATAATGTAAGTACAATCGGTGCTCCACAAAAATGGTAAATGAGAGGTTCTGTACTCGTACTTCCTTTTAGCTAGTTAGTGGGGGGGGGGGATATTTCGTAAATTTTGATTAAAGGTATGTTTATAGCTATTTATTTAGGCTGTGTGTTGAATTATAAAATGCATGTTTAATTTTTTGTATAAATCGTTATATATTTTTAAAAACAAAATGTCCAAAATCATACGATGGGGCAAGTCGAAACAAAATTTTCGGGCAAGTTATAACATGTTATAGGAGTGGCTTGTGGAGATGCCTACAGCCAGAGCTCGAAGTCTACGCCCATGTTCAGGAAACTTTCAAAAATGAAAAATTTTTGGCTTCTTTTGCCAATACTATATTTATACAAAAATATTTTCTGTGTTTTTGTATTCTAGTATCGGGATTATTTAACCACGAATTCGAATCACGATTTAATCATGAATTAGAAAATATTGCATAAAAATAGTGGTAGAAAAAAGCAGAAACTTCTCATCAATGAGAGTGTTCTGAAAAAGGGCGGAGAATTTTAGCTCTGCTAAACGCTCTCTGTGGCATAAGAAAGGGTATAATGCTTAATTTGCAAAATGCGTGCACACATTAAGTGCACACATGAGAGGGAATAAAATATAATTTGCTTGAATTAAATTAAATTTCGACTAAGATTGACTACTATATTGATTTTATCTTTAATTCTATCTTTATTTTACTATAATCCATTTACTATAATTCATTGTTAATATACCAAGAAGGTTATAATTTAATACTAGTTATTAATTGCTTTTTAAATAAATTAATAAAAGATTGATGACAAAAAACATTTTAAAATGTTGTCGTTTTTATTGTTAGGGTTCCCTTTGTATCCTTTACAATTTGCCCCACGTGTGTTACAATTTACCCCAAATCCGGGGCAAATTGTAACAGGCAAATAATTTTGAAAAAAATACTTTTTGTGCTAAAATTAGCAAAATTAACGAAAGTTTTTTTTTTTTTTTTTTTTTTTTTATGAATATGATAGATGAATATGCATGCCATGGAAAACAGCAATTATAAACACGAAAACGTAAACACATTTCAAAATATACTTAATTTTCCAAAAACTGTCACAACTTGCCCACGCTCCCCTACACATATTTGATTTCAAAAGCCATCTGTATCAAAATTCAATTGCGGACATAATAGAACACAAATAAGTGCGTTAAGAAGACCAGATTTTTAAAAATTGAAGTCGATATGGTAGTGCGTGTGTCCACAAATTTCGAGAATAAAATAAATAGATCACCTTAAACTGTAAAGTTTTAGTAATTTTTAGGTATGAAGTACCTGAAATAATTTATTCCAACTTTTTTATTATCCGTATAACAAATTACTGTAAAAAAAAAAAAAAACAATAATTCTCTATCCGGCGTCCATAAATGTGTTTTAATTTTTTGGGGACAAAGGTATTTTTCGAGGACGTCTAGTAAGCCTAAATTGCATACATCCTCCTCTATGATAAGAATTAGATCTTTTAATTATTAAATTAAAATTCTTTAGATAAAGAAAAGCCTAAAAAATACGCTTCATTTACGAAAATGGTTTAAAATCAATATGATTGTTAATATGCATGTTAGCTTTAAAATAATTATAAAATCATTACTTTACGTTTTTCCTTATGGCACTTATTCCATTTTAATGGGAAAAAAATAGCCTAAATAAACAATAATATTAACAGACTGTATTTGCGATCATCAAGCATTAACATCACATGAGAATTATGCGAACAGACACAAACTAATTATATATTATTTTCTACAAATAAAAGAGTATATTGGGCTCGTGAAAATTTTGAACATCTGTTTTTTTATGATATACACCTTTTGAGATGTTGAGATCACGATCTGACCACTTTTTGCAAATGTCTGCCTGTACATGTCCTAGTACGTTACCAAAATTTACACGAATAAACCAATGAAATTTAACCAAAGTTGACATTTAATTTGACTTTGACTGAAATTGTTATTGTGCATAGTTGGGGATCAATCGCTCAGCAGGTGCTGCAGTCATCTCTTTTTTATACCTTTTTATATGGTACTATAGGGGTAATTTTCCTATAAATGTACAGATTGAAACGAAATTTAAACGAATCATTGTGAACTAAATAAAAATAATAATAAAATACTAATAATCTAACTAGGAAACTTTTTTTAACATATAAAGGCATCGTTTCCCCCTCTCCGGGCGACAATTACTTTCCCTCGAATGGTGTAAATTTTCAACATGGGTATCTTTCAAAAGATATTGTCAATATCTTTAAAAGGAATGGTTAAACATAGTTCTCTGGTACTTTAATACAAATTTATATATATATATATATATATATATATTTCAATTTTAACAAAGAGAGAGAAAGAGGCCTAAGAAAAAGAAAATGTCTTAATTATCTTCTATAGAGCACAGTATTTATTTTATTATGATATTTAGTGTTATGTCATAGTTGCCAACATTTTAATTTATGCCAGTGTGTTTTTAACTCCACCTTTACTTCCTGCCACTTTTATTTTAAGAGTATTTTTTTCTTATTTTATCGTAGCCATGTATGGGAGAAAAGTATTCCATAAATAAAGTGTTGCGAAATAAAGGCGGGGCTAAAAATGCTCTAGAATAAATTAAAATGTTGGCAACTCTGGTTGTACGTATATAATAAAGGAAAATCGCCTGCATTCATCACAATACAGTGAAACTTCTATGGGAGACCACCCCTGTTAAGAGACCCGCTCCTTCAACGACCGATTTTTAAAGACACAAAGGCACCCGAGAAGTCCCGGTTCCCTTTCTTTTATTTTTCTTTATTTTATTTTCTTTTTACCGAAATAAAATAAACAAAAATCACATTCCAAATCCGTCAACAGCATGTGCAAGCGCACGTACAAGGTTATGTGTCACATTGCTGACAATCTCTCAATTTTTTTGCATTTGTTGTCAATCTCACGTGGGTAGAGAGAAAAACGGCGTGCTGGGATTTCGTACTGTACGAATTCACTTGCAAGTCCTGTAAGGCTAGAACTTTAAACGTGTCTAAAAAACAAGTCATTTTAACGTTGGAGCAGTGCATTCAAGTGATCGAGTTACACGAAAAAGGAAATTCGGAGAGGAAGTTGGCGGATATTTTTGGTTCTCGAAAAACCCAAAACAATAAAATTTTGAAATATAAGGTTGTGATTCGAAAAGAATGGAAAAACGTCGCGTTTCGGTGATTCGGAGTGTAAAGAGAATGCGGATGTAAAAATATCCAGAAACCAACGAAGCTTTAATCGAATGGTTCAGAACAGCCCCGGGCAAAGAATATTCCAAAATTTGGAGCTTTTGATGAAGCTAAAAGCGATAGAGATAGCGGACGCCCTTGGAATAAAAGATTTTTGTGGCAGCAACGGTTGGCTCGTCAAGTTTCGAGTTCGGTATAATGTCGTGCTTCGTGTGTTATGCGGAAAAGCTGCTGATGTCGACGAGAACTCGTGCGAAAACTGGATAATAGGGTGGTTCGAAAAAAACTTTTTTTTTTTATTTCAGATCGCTATAGTTCACAAAAGTTGCCATTGGTATAGACATGAAAAAAGCACTAATTATTATTTTTTAATAAATTTGTCTTCCGGTCGCGCAATGCCATCGAAGTTAGCAAAAAAATGTGAAAAACCTTAAATTTTCATAATTTTTTTACGCACGCCAGATGGTTTTAATTGCGTTCCTATGCCATGAATTAACTACTAAAAGTTTGTAAAATCAATATATATGCACTTTTTATACATTTGTTTTATATCTTCCGGTCGCGCAACATAGTACAAAATGAGTAAAATTAGTAGTTTTTGCAAAATTTTAAAGTTTGACTGTTTAGTAAATTTTAATCATACGACTTTTAGAGATGCTATAGATTAATTCTATTACAATAATATATTTAAAATCCAAGCATATAAGATAAACGTGGCTATAAGATAGGCGTGGCATACGTGACGAATGCCAGCGATGCGTGCGCAGCGCAGCCTGTCGCAGCCATTATCGTTTCCCGCTATTTTCTCCAGTCTGCTCATGCCGCTAGCTCTAGTCAGTACTAGATTGTGTTGTGTTTAAGTCCGTATTCTACTTCTGCGTTCAGTGTTTGTACTTGAATACGACAGTTATTGATACAATGGATGTACCAATGAAAGTTGACATAGGTACAATAACTAGAAAAGATTTTGAGTGCCCTATTTTTGGTCACCCACGATACTTGTTGCACAACAAGCTTCCTACGCATGAAAATGTCCTTCGATTTGCTTTCAACAGAGATTCAACCTAGCTGTGACAATAAACAACAAGAGTGTATCTTTTTCAAGAGTAGCCTCAACAGTAGCAAAGAAAATTATCGGTTTATATGACAAAGCCTCGATCCCAACTGTTACGGAGTACAGAGTCATCTAGCTAATTAGTTCTTACTACGAATCATACAGTAAACTCAAAAAGTCTTTTCATCGTGACAAAGATAAACCAGCATTCAAACTTAAACTGCACAATTTCAAGGAGAAAGAATGCTCTCTTTTTGATGTCGCGGCGTGTAAATGTGCAAGTACATAAACTTTAATTCCAAAGGTGCAATTTTTTTTTCTTCTTTGACAAATGCAGTTCACACTTAGAGGACATACACTGCACATGTATCTGAAGATTTCTTACATGAACAGACATTAGCAACAATTACGCATTTACACGCCGCAAAAAGAGAGCATCCTTTCTTCTTGAAATTGTCAAGTTTAAGTTTGAATGCTGGTTTATATTTGTCACGATGAAACGACTTTCTGAGTTTACTGTATGATTCGTAGTAAGAAATAATTAGCTGGATGACTCTGTACTCCGTAACAGTTGGATCGATGCTTTGTCATATAAACCGATAATTTTTTTTTGCCAATGTTGAGGCTACTCTTGAAAAAGATATACTCTTGTTGTTTATTGTCACAGCTAGGTTGAATCTCTGTTGAAGGCAGCAGCGGAGGACATCTTCATGAGTAGGAAGCTTGTTGTGTAACAAGTCTCTTGCGTGACCAAAAATAGGGCACTCAAAATCTTTTCTAGTTATTGTACCTATACCAACTTTCTTTGGCACATCCATTGTATCAACAACTGTCGTATTCAAGTACAAACACTGAACGCAAAAGTAGACAGAAAAATAAGGACTTAAGTACAACACAATGTAATACTGATTCGTGGTAGCGGCATGAGCAGACTGAAGGAAATAGCGGGAAACGATAATGGCTGGGACTGGTTGCGCTGCGCGCGCATCGCTTGCTTTCCTCACGTACGCCACGCCTATCTTATAGCCTTGTTTATTTTATATGCTTGGGCTTTAAGTATATTATTGTATTAGAACTAAACTATAGAATCTCTATAAGTCATATGATTAAAATGTTCTAAACAGTCAAACTTTGAAAATTTGCAAAAACTACTAATTTTACTCATTTTGTACTATGTTGCGCGACCGGAAGATATGAAATAAATGTATAATAAGTGCATATATATTGATTTCACATACTTTTAGTAGTTAATTCATGGGATAGGAACGCAATTAAAACCATCTGGCGTGCTTAAAAAAAATATGAAAAATTAAGGTTTTTCACAATTTTTTGGTAAATTCGATGGCATTGCGCAACCGGAAGGCAAATTAATAAAAAAATAATAATTAGTGCTTTCTTCATGTCTATACCAATGGCAACTTTTCCGCACTATAGCGATCTGAAATTAAAAAAAAAGTTTTTTTCGAACCACCCTACTGGATAATGAGACTACCATTAGTTTTAGCTGGGTACGCACGCTGCTAAAGACATCTTTAAAATGGATGAGGTAGGACTATTTTTTCCTGTGCACTGACAAACAAAAACATGATGATAAAATCGGCGTATTCCAAAGGAGTAAAATAAGCAAAAAAGAGGATTAGGATATCGTTTTGTGTTAGTGCAGCAGGCGAAAAATTAAAGCCGCTGATGATATGGAAGTCTCAAAAACCAATATGTTTCGAGGAAGATATAATATTTAAGTGAAAAGACATTAGTAAACTTGTCACTGGAAGTCATTGGAAGTCAAACAAAAAAAGCCTGCATGACAGCTACATGTTTTAAAGAGTGGCTCATGGATTTCGATCAAAAAATGGCCAAAGAAGGAAGAAATGTTCTTCTTGTCTTAGACAATGCAGCCTGCCATAAATATGAAACTGTTTTGAAAAATGTGAAACTTCTATTTTTACCTCCTAACAGGACCTCAAAGCTTCAGCCTTTGAACCATGGCAGAATCAAATAGTTTAACGCCTTGCGTACGGATTTATTTGAGAAAATATTTACATGTGGAACGGATATAATTTTTGGTTGCTTGGAGTAGTATGTAAAAGCAGTACATTTTACGTAAGAATTTATTTATTTCTAAAATATTGGTGACATATGTAGTATTAAGATGTCTTCAAGTAATTAGAATTGCAAAACAAAAATAAAAAACAAAAAAAGTGAATGGCGTGTCTCAGACGTCAAATGTACCTACGGGGTTAAGTTAGAATACCGACGATGCGATTTGCAAACGATTATTGCACGAATGGATGACAGTGTTAGTGCGTCCGAATCGTCTAAACAGATCACCTTAGCCGACGCTGTGGAATGGACTAACTGTGCTTGGAGAAATTTGGATTCAAAACTAATGATTAGTTGCTTTGCAAGTTGTCATACGACAAATTCCACGATAGAAAAGTAGATTTTTTCATTTGATGAGACAACGCCCATGCAACAAATAGCAGACCTATCGAAACTTGGAGAGATCGAATATGATCCGAAGGCTCTGAAGTACGAGAACAATACGTAATGTTCTGATGATTTCAACGTCTGATAGAAAAGGCCGTTGCTCAAATTAAGTGCTAAATTCATCATTAAATATCACCATTAAAATTTTAGGGTAAATGCAGAAGACATTTTTATGGTACCTACAACATATTAGCTTAAAATTTGTTTTTAATTTAAAAAGTAAATAAATAGATAAATAAAATAAAATAAAATTGAGCGGTTAAGGTCATCCTTTTACGGTAATTTTATTTTTATTGTAATTAATATTTGAAATGTGATTGTTGCGATTATTATTAGGTACGAAAATATAATATTTTTTCTTAAAATAAATGAGATTTCTGAAAATAGGTAAACACTTGCCATTAACTCTCAGTTAACAAAAAAAAAAAAAAGAAAAATGTAATAGATACATTTTATTCACGTAAAGTGCTATTACGTGAAACGTAATAACCTAAACGTAAACCTAAGCAAATAAAAGAAGTGAAAAAAAAATTCTTTTGTCTCGATAAAACAAAAGTGGTTTCAAAACAAACATATCGATCACCTGTCAGATAAAAGCTAGCAAAACACCATCACGAGAATAAAATTGTTAAGAAAAAAATCTAATAAGGTTAAAAAATACTATTTTTTTTTTTTTTTTTTTTTTACAAAAATGTGCTGTTTCTTTACGGCGAACATTGATAATAATGAAATAATGTAAGTCATTTTTTTTTCAGTGAATATAATATATAATATATACATTAATTTTTCTTTGTAACGGAAAACCTCAATTATAATATTAATGAAATAAATATACAGGGGAAGCACGAATACTTCGAATCTATTTGATTGTTTAGTTTTTAATTGTGTAATTATTCTCTAAAACTAAATACAAATAGCTTTTTTAAATACTGTATGGTGTTATTACAGCATATATTTATTCCAAAATTTTATTAAAATTATATCAATTATATTTTTTATAATCAAACAAAGTGCAATTAGGTCCAAGTTACACACTGGTAGTGTACCTTGGACCATTCATTAAAATTTACAGAAAAACTCAATTTTAAGTATGAAAATCTATTTATTAATCAATTACACACATACGAATTCAAATAAACATTTTTTTTTTTTTCAAAATCATTAATCTGTCACAATCGTATTGTTATTAAGTCTAAATTGAGTCTAAAAAGTGGAAAATATTAAATATTAACATAAAAAAGTCTACATAGTCATATTGTTATTATTGGTAAAAGTCCTCACACTTATTTATAATCAAGATTGTAACTGGATAGGTCAATTCCAAATGTTAACTTCTGGAACTGCATTTCTGATCCACCGCACAATACGACCAATCCAAGGTACACTACTTGTATTGGGTTCAAGGTACACCACTCTGTTACTAAAAACGAAATTGCTAATCATAATGTTCGAGTTGGACTTAACTTGATTACAAGCATATGGGGTTATAGCTAGAAAGCAACTTCATGATGCATAATACTCATTTCAGAATATACAATGCATGTGTGGGTATAAGAATACATAAAAGTATCTGAGAAAAATTTACTTTTGCAAGATGTATTTACTTTTTCAAGATCTCTTCCAAAAGTTGATCTTCCAAGCAAACATAGATTACACCACTGAAACCCCTAACTGTAAATATTTTAACTGCATGTGATATTGTTTATGTATCTAAATAAATAGAGCTAGAAATTGCATAGGTCCGAGGTACACTTATGGCCAAGGTACACCACTTTTCCCTATTTTAAAAATTCTGTATGAAAATAACGTTTTCTGTTATATTTTCCATATTTCCATTGTAAAAGCAATTTATTAAATGGAATACATTTTATCATTGAATTTGAAAAAATATTGTTAATCTAACTGTTCTTAGGCTAAATTTTAGCAAAGACATTATATAATACACAAAAAAACTTACGTTAAAATTTGGCAAACACAGGGAACCAGTTTCCTACTATGAAAAAAAAAAAAAATATGGAGGAGCATTTTTTTTCTTTGCAAGTTTAAGTACTCTGTGTAAACGCATATATAAATAAATTAATTTTATGTATAAATAAGTTATACATAACGTATGTATATATATGTATATATACATGGTGTCTACTAATCGGCCCCCGATTTTAAAATTAAATTACTTCTAAACGAAAAGTAGACAGAAGAATGAAGCAAACGACATGTTTATTTTGAAAGCTGTAAAACGTTTATGTACAAGTTCAAAATTTAGTTTCAAATACAACCAGCAGATGGCGTTGTAGTCCCGAAATCATACTAATATTAATAGCGCTCTGAATCCAGAGCCAGTTTTGCCAGATTAGAGACATTTTTTATTTAATATCCACAACTAAATTTTAATCGTAATAGTTACATAATCACTTTGAGGATGTTAGGATGGAATGGTTGGGAAGCACCTGTGACAGCGTCACGCATCCTCCATTACCTAGATGTGGAACTAACGGAGTGAGAGTCCCGAACAACAATTCACTGCAATGGAGAAAGGGGGGGGGGCATAAAATGCACAAAAAACAATAATAATCGTTAATATACATATATAATCGTTAATAATGTTTAATATACATAATAATCGTCTATTATGTATATTAAATATCACTTCTCAAAATAATCGGTGAGAGTTGAATAAAAGAAGTCCCCAATCTGGCACCACTGTCCAGAGCAAAAAGTGATCCGATCTTTCCCTGGAATAGCAAGTTTTTGTTTGTGCTTGAATATCACACATTATCAAAGTCGTATGGCAACAACGCAAAGTTTCCAGAGGAATATTTCGATAACAGAGTAATTGGTTTGAACTATCCACCATTGACTGAAAAAAGGATGTATTTGCCCCATATTTACCCGATCTTACCTCTTGCGACTACTTTTTGTGGGACGCATTGAAGGACACTGTCTTCCAGAAGAGTCCTACAACATCGGAGGGACTCGAACTGCTAATTAGTGAGGCATATGCGATAATTTCTATTGAATAAGTACAGAAGGTGACTGAAAATTTTATTCTTCGCTTTTGCCACCTCTGTACAGCGAAAGGTTGGGATTTTGAAAAGATTGAGATATGAGGCAATAACTCCCCACAAAGGACGAATTCGTAAATGTCTAAAACTCTGCTCTATGATTACAGCTTTACCTGTTGGCAATATTTGCAAGTAATTTTGAGTCTCATGCAAAAGAGTTTTACAGCTTTCAAAATAAACATGTCATTTGTTTTATTATTCTATCTTTCTTTGTTTAAGAGTAATTTAATTTTAAAATCAGGGTCTGATTAGTAGACACTCTGTATATATATATATATATATATAATGGTTGCGAATCTCGGTTATTTATTTTTAACTAAAATTACTACAAATTTATAGTCTGTGAATAAACATTAAAATTAATTTGATAAGCTTTATATATATATATATATATATATATAACAGTGTACGACATACAAAAAATGTTATAAAGAACATGAAAATAGCCAACTCAGTTCTGCCAGATTTTGCAACTTTTTTATTAAATAATCAGCAATAATTATAAGAAGTGATATACAAAACAGACGACTAATCGTCTATAATATATATTGCCAGACTTTGAGACTTTTTTATTCAATTGTCACCAATAATTTTGAGAAGTAATATTTGATATACATAACAGACGGTTAATAGCTACTATTTTAAATATTTATCAAATTCAGGTACAATACAATTAGAAAAACCTACATTTCTTATAATCACATTTCGAAATTTCTTATTATACTAAACATACGAAAACACCATAGCTTTTCATGGGTACATGACACTTTTTCGCGCTGTTTTGGTCCAAAGGAAATTCTGGTCCCGCCGTTTTGGTCATACTATCTTGGTCCCACTGTTTTGGTAACACGTTTTAGTTACGATATCAGGGGTAATCAACGTATTACAGGAAAAAAAGAGAAATTATTTTTTTCATACTTCGAATTCTTGCTATTTGACTTGAAAATACGGGGGTAGGCAAGTCATAATTATTATTATTATTACCGGGTTGTTCAATAAATTTTGTTGTTCGATTTTATTATTGGATTCATTTTATTATTCGATATAATCTCTTTTAACTTCAATACACTTGTTCCAATGATCTTCTAATTTATGGATTCAATCCTGAAGGTAGAATCCGGAAGACCGTCGAAATACGCTTCCGCGGCTCATATTACCTCTTTGTTCGATGAAAATCGTTTTCCACGTACGAATTTTTTGAGATGACAGAACACTCAGAAACCAGAGAAAGATATGTCTGGCGAATAGGGAACAGTTCGTACTTTAAATCACTGATTTTCGCAATGGATTTTTAAGCTGTGTGAATTATATTTTCTTTTGCAAAACAAGTCTTTTATCACAAATTTTTACACCCAACTGGTCCAAAAGTTTACAATAGTAATCTGCGTTTATTGTTTTATTAGTTTGAATGAAATTCACAAACAAAACACCTTTAGCATTCATAAAAACTGATCGTGACACTTTCATAGCTGAATTATGGACTCTAACTCGCTTTGGAGCCAAAGTACGGAGTTCACACTACTCCTAAGCCACTTGATTTGATTCAGAATCATTGTGGTAGACTCAGTCTAGTCTACAGTGATAAAACAGCGCACAAAATCTTTTTTTATCTTTTCTAAAACGCTCCAAATGTTATTGAAAAATTCGCATTAGAGTGTGTTTTTGTTCCATTGTTAGCGAATGCGGCACCGACTTAGCACATATCTTTCTGTAACCCAAAACGTTGTTCATACAGCCTCATGAGACGCCTAGTGTTTCTACTGAAACTCTCTTGGTTAATCGATGATCTTTCATAATCATATTCTCAGACCCTGATTAAGGGGGAAGCACACATTATCTCCGCTCTCACCGGAATATTTTTACAATTATTTTTTACTTTATGTCATAGAAATTCCACGCTTTGACGAGGAAATATTTTTTTATAAAAAATGAACGGTGTAAAACAATCCAATTTACTCACCGTTATTAGACAATTCTTTTAAAATAATTTTTAATGAGGATTTTCTGTTTATTATAGGAGGAAAGTATTTGTTAAAAAATAACGGTGTAAGTATAAATAATGTGTGCTTCCCCCTTAATCAGGCTCTGCATATTCTGCATTTTTGCTATGTTTTCGGGTGATGATGCCTTTTTGGCCGTCCTTCACATGGATTGTCTTCAAGACTTGTATGACCACTTTTAAATGCAGCAACCCATCTTTCTATTGTTCGAATTGAAGGTCAAGAGTTCCTATACACTTTAAACAATCGTTCATGAATTTGTTTTGGCGCTACACTTTTGAATATATATATATATATATTACAGTACGATATTAGATTTTTTTCATTGTACAAAAATACTTTCACGCATCAACTTTCAACAAATATACGAATGAGTTGACAGATCTACATTAAACTTCACACGTGTTCATAAAAAAGTAGTCCCACTTTTAGAAAAATTAAACTATGAACCTACTAGTGCCATCTCTTATTGAACGTCAAAACTTATTGAACAACCTATTATTATTATTATTATTATTACAGTTGTTGTTGTTGTTTTGTAACAAAAAGTAGTAGTAACAAAGAAAAAAAAAAGAGAACAGGTTTAACATTTCAAGATTTAGATTTGTTCTTTGCATGTTGGAGTAAAAAAGGCAGCAAGTACATGTGGAAACTTCGGGCAAACGAAACTTTAGACGAATATTTACTATTGGAGGGTTAAATATCTACAACCACTGCAGGGATGGAACACGGGCGCAGAACTCATACCGGTACTTGTTTAAGAAATTTCGCTACCAGTAATATCATTGATTATGAAGTAGAAAATTTTGTTACATTGTTAGTGGTGTGAGTTCTGCGCCCGTGTTCCATCCCAGCCATTGTTAAAAATGGTGTAACTACAGCACACATAGATAAATTTGGAAGAAATCGATGCTTTATCCAATCATCTCCTAAATGTTAGAGTTTAATAGTAAAAGAAATGTAAGGAACCTAAATAAAGACATCGGGATATTTGTACAGGTTTGCTAGAGTCATTGTCTACTCTGTCAATCTGGATATATTTGTTGAACACCGAAAATAGTTATCAGTCACACAGAATTGGAAAAGCGTTTTCTTACATTATAATACCTTACAATACTGCTTAAGGAAATTTCGGTTAAAATACTCTCGCCCCCCCCACCTCTTTTTTTTCCCCCCAAATACAATGAAACGATAAAGTTCCCTTTTACTGTCAGCGGGAGAAACAAGTGTGAAACAAACCTTATGGTGCTTCAGAGATTTCAATATGGGCTTTGTTTTCAGTCGTTATGGAAACATATCTAAGAGATATATTTATTTTTTATAAAACATAAGAAAAAAAATTTTCCATAACATTTTCTAAACCTTAGCACCTGCAATGTGCACAGGTGATTAAATACTGGACTTCTTACAATTTTCATTTTTAAAATAAAATTTTTAATATTGAAAAAAAGTAAATCATAAACATATACACATAGTTAACATAACTATATATGGACAAATAAACATGCATTTTATTATTATTAATATAACATACTTGCCATCATCATACTTGCCAACCATCTCATTATGAACCGTACATTTTTTAGTACCAGCCTTTTTTTTCACACCAATAATTTTTTAGAGTAATTTTAGTCTTATTTACATTTGGAGAGAATGACTCAGGGGGCGTTAACAATTGTACGGTTATTAATTAGATGGTTGGAAAGTATGCCATCCTCCTAAATAATATTCCGTAGTATTGTTAGCCCCGTCTTTTTTTCACACCAGTAAATTTGAAGAGTAATATTCTCCAAATGCAATTACGATTAAATAAGAAGAATAATTCTCTAAAAACATATTGGTGTGAAATAAAAGGCGTGGCTAATGATACTACGGAATATTAATTTGGATCTTGGCAAGTATGATATAATATAGATTTTAAAATGAATTGCTCTTAGATTAATGATAAAAGTTAAATCCCAATCAAATCGAATGAAATGTAAATCCCCTCTCTCTCTTACATTTATTTATTTATTTATTCATGTACCAATTCAAAAACTTAATAAATGATCACAAGTTTATGCTTATGAAAAAGAGTCTGTGAATTGCACTCTGTCACTAAAAGCAAATCATATTTAAAATTTTAAGATTTTTCTTTATTTCTTTTTCTTTTTCCCTCTTTAGGGCGATAGGACTATTTCTTTTTTGCGTTTTGTCGCGATTTATTGTATTACACATTTTTTTTTTTTAAGATAATATTTAATTTAGAAAACAAAAAGTGCGCGTGTCGAATGAAATTTAATGATACTGGATAATTTAATGTAATTTAATTTATTGAGACTTCAATGATATAAGAAAAACTGCTTTAATAACTTTCTTACTAATAACAAACAAAACGGAAACTGCATAAAATTGTATTTGGAGATATTTTGTGTATTTAAACCAATTAAAAAATATATAAAAGGTAACAAACCACTTTAAAACACGTAGATACAATATTTTTTATTAAAAACGACACAAAGCTTTTCACTATTATAACAATAGCATCATCAGGTGTAATTGCGTTACATAGAACCAGCAATATATAAACAACAGAAGTTCAAACGTTTTAAAGTTGCGGTTACAATAACAATTTTTTTTTTAAATTGCGGTTTTAATAAAAAATATTGTATTTACGTCTTTTAAAGTGGTTTGTTACCATTTATATATTATATATACACGTGAAAAGTTTTCTAATTTTAAACTTTTAATAGTTTTTAATCTCAATTAAAAAATGTTTTGCACTTTTTCCTTCTCGCATTAAGTTAAAAAATATTTAAGAAAAATTGCACTAAAGTAATGGTACATTTTGGACCTCTTTGAAGTTTGGCACTGAGGAAGCTTGGACATTTTTCGCAAAATCTTGCCATGCGCTGTTGCGATAGATAATTTAATTCATCCCCAGAATAACATAAAAAAAATTTAAATCCGCTAAGGATACCTATATTACCTGTAACAAAAAAATTTTAACAAATGAAATGTTGCTAAGGAACGCAATGCAGTTACTGCATACCTTTATATAAATAAAACATGAAAGAAAAATCATGCAGTACGCATTGATTAGTAACACTTTCCAACTGTACGCAATTGTATCGAATAACTTTTAATATTCTTTGCCTACTTTATCACACAACAGACAGAACAACTGAAAAACATGCAGATAGACTAATTGATTTTAAAATTACTCTTAGGCATTTTGGAAAGTGTTAAAAAGGCTTAACGCAAAAGAAAACGCAGCCGTCAGATTATAATTACAGCTTTTAATCTCTCTGAATATTTTAGTGTAGCCCTGTAAATCTGAAAGTTAATCATATCATGTTCTATACACAACATCATTTTAGAATATTAATAATGCATGTCAATGTTTTTATGATTTTTATAGCAGAAAGATTTTTAAATATAACTTTTAAAAAATTCTGTCCTAAAACGTAATACATTGTTTTTTTTTATTGTTGTTATTGTTGTTGTCCCTGTAAACAAACTAGTTGTACAGGACCAATTAATGGCATTTTATATAGGGAACATTCCATAGGGAACTTGAGTGTATAATTTTTAAAAAATTCTCAAAATATTCACGGATGAGAGGAGCCGGAGACAAACAAATAGAAAGGTAGACAATCGGACAGACAGATGCACAAATTGAGATCATATTCCCACTAAAAATATAAGAAAATTTTAAAACGCTCATGTAAACAAAAGTGCAATTCCAGCAAATTATTATTTATAGCTCTTAATGTAACTGATTATTTTTGTGTGGCCCTGTAAATCTACTGCTAACCATACTATATTACATAGAAGGCACTCTTTTGTTGTTACGAATAATGTATTTCAATTGCATTAAGCTTTGTGGAGAATAAAATTATTAAAATTTGGTTTATAAAAATAACTCTCATACAACACAATGCTTTGGAATACTTTCAAGTGCCCCTGTACACAAACCAGTTAGAAATGTACTCTACTTTACATAGGAAACATCCGATAGGGAATTGATTAACATGTTAAAATTTCATTGAAGTTTCTATAAATTAAAGGTATTAAAATATGGTTTATAGAAACTACTCCCATAGAACACAATGCTTTCGAATACTTTTGGGTGTCCCTGTACACAAACCAGAATAGGTATTCACTCCATTTTCAATAGGGAACATCCGATAGTCAATTTGAATAAAATATATCGGTTTAAAGAAATTCCATGAATATTTACGGGAATTAGAGCGCAGTAAAACAGACAGAGAGACAGACAGACAGAAAGAAGAACAATCAGACAGATACAGAGATTGAAATTATATTCACACTAAAAAAATGATAGAAAGTTTCAAAAACGCGTAAAGTAAACGAGAGTACAATTCTAGCAATTTTTTATTAATAGCTCTTAATATAACTGAATATTTTTGTGTCACCCTGTAAATCTAATTATAACCATGCTATATTCTATGCAAAACATTCTTTTGTGCATATAAATGACATATTTCAATTTCCTAAAACTTCGTAGAAAGTAAAGACATTAAAATTTGATTTATAGAAATAACTCTCATAGAACGCAATGCTTTGGAATACTTTTAAGTGTCCCTGTCATAAATCAGTAGCGGTATTTCCTCCATTTTATACAGGAAACATCCAATAGGGAATCTGAATAACATATTTCAATTTAATTGAGATATGTCTACAGTAAAGGTAAGAAAATATGGTTTGTGGAAACACCTCTCATAGGACATAATGCTTTGAAATACTTTCGGGTGTACCTGTACACAAACCAGTAGAGGTACAAACTCCATTTTCAATAGGGAACATCAGACCGTAAACTTGAATAACATATATCAGTTTCAAGAAATTCCATAAATATTTACGGGAGTTAGAGCTCGGACAGACGGACAGGCAGACAGACACACGGACAGGCAGATACACAAAACTGAAATCATATTCACACTTTGTGGAAACTAAAGTTATTAAAATTTGATTTATAGAAATATCTCTCATAGAACGCAATGCTTTGGAATATTTTTGCGTGTCCCTGTGTATAACCCGATGGTGGTATTCCCTCCATTTTATACAGGAAACATCCAATAGTGAACTTGAATAACATATTTCAATTTCATTAAGATATGTCTACAGTGAAGGTATTAAAATATGATTCATAGAAATACCTCTCATAGAACACAATGATTTTGAAATACTTTCGGGTATCCCTGAACACGAACCAGTAGAGGTACAAACTCCATTTTCAATAGGGAACGTGCGATAGTGAACTTGAATAACATATTTCAATTACATTAAGATATGTCTAGAGTAAAGGTATGAAAATATGGTTTATAGAAATACCTCTCATAGAACACAATGCTTTGAAATACTTTCGGGTGTCCCTGTGCACAAACCAGTAGAGGTGCAAACTCCATTTTCAATAGGGAACGCCCGATAGTGAATTTGAATAACATATTTCAATTACATTAAGATATGTCTAGAGTAAAGGTATGAAAATAATGTTTATAGAAATACCTGTCATAGAACACAATGCTTTGAAATACTTTCGGGTGTCCCTGTACACAAACCAGTAGAGGTACAAACTCCATTTTCAATAGGGAACGTCCGATAGTGCACTTGAACAACATATATCAGTTTCAAGAAATTCCATAAATATTTACGGGACTTAGAGCGCGAACAGACAGACGGACAGACTGACAGACAGGCAGACAAACCGAAGTCATAAACACTTTTCAACCTTGTTGGAAAGTGTTAATGAAAAGAAGACAAAAAAAAAAAAAGTCCTCTCATGCTAAATTAAATTCTGTTTCCTGCAGAATTTTGTATCTATCACTTAGAAAAAAGAAAAAAAAAACATTCAGAATTAATTTTTCTGTGTTTTATTATTTTTAAACCAATTCAGACTTTATCAATAATTTATATTTAAATGGGAAATATTTTCTAATAAGAAAGTATTACTGTTATTGCTAACAGTACTTTTAAAACAACAACAATTTTGTCTCTATTAGTAAATTACAAATCAAATTACGATTAAAGCAAGTTAAATCGAAAAAAAAAATTAGTTAAAACAAAATAAAGTGCAACTGCATTTAAAAAGTTTAAATGTACTTGAGTATTTGTAAAAAATCAGAGGACGGAAAATCTCCGTGTCTCAATGACTAGGGAGCATCGTAATGTCGAAAAGTTTTATATATTTACAAATATGATATTCCTTAACTAATGACACTCTAAAAGCAAGTCATTTCTCCCATATCAACAAACATGCAATCATGTTAAATACATATATATATATATATATATATATATATATATATATATGTGTGTGTGTGTTTAAAAGAACGTAAAAAATTTACGGAAGTACAATTTCCTCAGGACCAAAGTATCCTGCTACGACTTGTCTTGTCATACATACTGAAGGATCTTTTCTCTGGAGAATCATGGTATTAATAACATAAAAGAATTCTTACAATAATATAAAGATATTGGTACGCACAAAATTATTGGAAGTTTTTTTTTTTTTCTTTTTTTCCTGTGAAATGAAACTTATGTATTCGAACAGTAATTCATTAATGAATTATCGTTACAAATCCTGTTACAAATATGTCTATTTGGAGCACCATTTCCTGTTTCTATTATATCTCTACCCACTAGTAATAATCGCCTGCAATGCATTATCATCCCCTAAAGCAATAAACGCAAAATTCATCTTCTCTGCTGTCAGACATCCCCGTATATTGTTGATATATTGATCATTCCCGTAATTCCCATTATTTTTTTTAATGTAATTTATTTCATCATCAATCATATCCCATTTATTATGGATAAATTTCGATAAAAAATTCCCATTTCTATTTTACAGAACATTTCTGTAATATTAATTATTACATTTGCATTTTATTTTAACTTAACACTTTCGCGACCGCATCATTTTGTTAACAGTAAGTCCCGCGTATGAGCGTTATTCTCCCAAGTTACAATGCAGGACAGCATTTTCTGTATTCACATGTATATTACAAATTGATATACATTATAATTATACTCTTTCTAATCAAAGTATTTGTATCCATAGTGTACTGATTGTAGAAATATGAATATTCGGTATATTCTTAAGTAATGAAAAAACATACAAATTGCGAAAGAAACACCCTGTGACGGAGTTACAGATTTTCAAATGACGTGAATCTACATAAGCGGTCGCGAAAGTTTTAATGTAATAGAGTTTACTAATTTTTAAAACCAATTCTAGGAAATCCTTAAAATCATTTTCATATGCATGGTAATGTTTTTCTTTATAAAACGATTGGTAATAATATTAAAAAATTTTCGCTCTTATATTTGTCTTCAATGATCTTTCTGAGTTTCGTGTTAAAGTAACAGACCTCCAAGCTTTGTAATTTATTCCGTAGTATTGTTAGTACCAGTCCTTTTTTCATACCCCTTTCCTTGTACAGTATTTTTCTCCAATATGTAATTACGATTAAATAAGTAAAATATTACTCTTCCAAAAAAGTGGTATGAAAAAAAAGGCGTGGTCTAATAATACCATGGAATAAAATAAAAAGTTGTCAGCACTGAAGTAATTTTCGAAAATTTCTTATGTTTTAAATACGTTCAAAATGAGAAAAAAAAATGATAAATTATAAAATGCTTCGAAGACTATCAAAGACTGCATCAACAAATAAAATTTCTCCATTTAACTGGCAAGTTATTCATATATAACATTTTCTATGCCTGCAAATGTAGAGAAAAGCATACTTGCCAACATCCTAATTAGTATTCCGTAGTGTTGTCAATCCCGCCCTTTTTTTCACACCAGCAATTTTTTAGAGTAATATTGTCCAAAATCAGTTAGGATTAAATAAGACGAAAAATACTCCAAAAAGTTACTGGTGTGAAAAAGAAGGCGGGGCTAACAATACTACGGAATATTAATTAGTATGTTGGCAAGTATGAGAAAAGGTATAATAGTCATAAATGAAATATAATGTAATGTTCTTGTGTTGTTAAAATATATAAAATTCAATTAAAGTTGACTTGTCTACTGAATCATTTGAAAATTAAAAGCACCATTAAATGTGAAGCAAGTGCTGATATAGGAGTGAAAATGATTGATGGATCCTACCACAAAATCATTTGCATTCATTTTTCAAGGAGTGATTATGAAAATTTATTAGTTTTTTTAAGGAGTTATTCTATAGAATAAATGTTAGCAATTTCAAGTTAAAAAGGAAATATATATATATATATATATTTTTAATTTATTAATTAATGAAAATTAAGACTATTATATATATATATATATATTGACAACAGTAATTAAAATTAAAACATTTTATTTCCTTCCACCTACAATTTATTTACAAATCATAATTTTTAAACATTTAGAATGCATCAGCAAACAGATTTATACAATAAAATATTATGTTATTAAAAAAAGAAACACTCGAAATAATTTATTTTTCAAAATTCAAATTTCTTTGATTTTGAAAGCTTTTATGAAACAAATTTGCAAACACCGTGTAATTGGTTACTACCATGTACAAACCTCATTATCAGCAAAAGTAAATAAACAAACAAAAAATCAACATATCCTAAAAATATGGAAAACCTCCTCAAATTCTAACATAAAACAACCTATGTTTTTTAATATTTATGAACACCATTTACTATATAGCAAAACATGTATATTTTCTTCTAAATATGTACTGTAATAATTTAGTTTTTAAAAAGTATGTTGTATAAGTACTTTATAATAACAATATAAAAGTTTAGGGGGTTGTGATAAGTTAATCACTTAAAAATAATGTTTCTAAGGTGTTTCTAGACCCACAATTCATATTCACTTAGAAATTTCTATGTAAAAGTATTCAAACAAAATAATTTATCTCATGACTAAACCCCTAAAAACTCCACCACAATTAGTTCTTAAAGACGTGCTGACAGCCGAAATACCTCCCCATCACATTAATCAGTGTAGACATCCTTTGTTAAAATTCAATCCCTTGGGGTATTTCTCCAATAAAAGTACTTAGCAAGAACTCCATTTATTTTCTTTGTCCCCGTATTTGTCAGCCTCGTGGGTCATAAAGCGGATGGCACTGTTGTAGAATTAAAGGAATGCAATAATGCAGAAAGAGTGTCTAACGAAAGTGATTTCTTTTTCTTTAGACTTTTTTTTTTCCGCCTTCTTGTTCTATTTTTTTTGCTGTGGAGTAATACTTCATTTTATGAATATAAGAGTTAGAATATAAAAGTTTGAATATAATAGAACTTTTATGAATATAATAGTTAGAATTCCATGATTTTTAGTATGAAACAACAAATTAAATTAGGAATTTGAATGCACAAAAAAGATAAAAGATAAAGATATTTGATAATACATTTTAGATACATCTAAAAAGTATTACACAAAATATTTTCGTACAATATTTACATAAAAAACACATATCTATCAAATAAATCTATTATTGCATTTACTCAATTCTGAAATTTATTTATTCTGTTCAAAAGAAAAAAAAAACTGTTTAATGTGAATTTATAATATTAGTTGTATCGAAAATCCTATCGATTTGAATTAGCAAAATAGCACCGGATTTCTTTTTCTTTTTTTTTCTTTTTTTTTTTTTTTTTTTTTTTCAGTACTTATTAATTAAATGCTCCAAACAGCACATTTGAAGACCAAATTATTGAGAAAATCTATGAGGATGTTAAGAAGGCCCTCAGCAAAACCAGAAGACGCAATCTTAAAATCGTTATGGGAGATTTCAATGCTCGAATTCGTATCAAACATTCAAATGAACGTGCAGTTGGTGCATTTGGAAAGAGAACACAGACTGACTAAATTTGCAGAATACGAAAAATTTCATGACATAAATTCATTTTTTAAAAAGAATCCACAGAAGAAGTGAACATAGAGGAGTTCCAATGGAGGAAAAAATGAAATAGACTACATTCTAATTGACAAGAAATACGCTTTCACTGATTGTGTCGTGATAAATAGATTTATCTCTGGTAATGATCAAAGACTGGTACGTTGTAAGATAAAGTTCCAGGTTGCATTGCCATTGGAAAGACTGAAACAGGTGTATATTCGAAACAAGAGAATTAAACAACAGCTTCTAAAAGATAAAAAACAAGAGTTCTAGCTTAAACTAAAGAACAGATTTTAGTTGCTTGAGTATACTGAAGACGTCACTCAGTTCACTGTGAATTTTGTCAATGTTGTTCTGGAATCAGCAAAAAAACTTGCTGGTTCTGAAGAAGATAAACCTGTTAAAAAAAATTTCGAAAGAGACACGACACCTTATGGAAGAGAGAAGAAAAAAGAAATACAATAACAAGAAAAATATTACTGCAAAAGTTAAATTTTCAGAACTATTTAAAACTCTGTGGAAAAAGATTGTAGAAATCACCAGGGAATTCAATTGTAACATGATCCAGCAAACCATTAAAACAAATAAAGGTTTGGAGACTGAAAAGAGAAATCTGATGCTCGGTAGGAAAAAAATTCTAGCCTTGAAGACAAAAAGTGGAAAATATCACTCGGAATCAAGAGCAAATTCTTAAAGAAGCAGCAAAGTTTTATGCAGAATGGGGAAATTGCACATTTTTCATTTTGACTTGTAAATGATAGAGCATGAAAATACAAACATTTTGATACCATTTTTATGCATATTTGAAAACCGGATGCTTTAATAAATTAACTTTAAAAGACGTAATTCTCATGTTGGCGGGAAAACACTGCGTCACGTGATAAAACCTATCGTGACGTCACTATTCACGAAATGAACTGCTCGCTGAATTTCTCCCTATAGTATTGTAAAAAAAATTCGTGCATTCAGCGAAATTTTGTATTCTTTCTTTAAAAGAAATTATTAAAACTATTTGAACTCGTTAAACATCACTTCATTCTATAATTGACACCAAGTTTCAATGAGATTTTTTTTGTACTCGCCTGCTGTTATTTATTCAAATTAAACTATAATCGAAATAATAGTTGATCAATAGAATTTTCTTAAAGATTGTTTTTAGTATGCTAGGCCAAAGATGTATCTTTTAAATACTTGTTTGTTTCATTTGATTATGTTTTATACATTTATTATTATTATTCTAGACTGAGTACAGAAATAAAATATTGGGATTGAGTATTAATATTTAACTGAATAATATGCATATTTTCATTGCTTAAATAATCTAGAATAGTATATGCTAAAATAACCTAAATTAGATTACTTTTTTAATTATGAGATGCCAGTATATCTGTATATATATCTTTTTTCCCCTTAGACTGTGTACAAATTTGTGATTAAAAAATCAATAAACAATAACAATAATAAATATTTATACTTCAGGCAACTTTGTCAGAGTCTGCAACCGAAGATATAGTATTTTAAGCTAGAATTACTTTTTTAATACATATCAATATTATAACTTAACAATATTTCTATTAAAATAGAAGCTGAAGATTGTGAATTATTAAAAACATTATAGTAATGCAGTTTGAGAAATTGAAAAGTATTTAAGGAAAATTACATGCGCTTATCATTCTAAATAAATAAATAAAATAAAAAAAAATGTCTCCGTACAAAAATATTATATATATATAATATATATATATATATATATAGATAGATAGATAGATAGATAGATAGTAACGTGTTTAGTTATTTTTATAATGTAATTACTTTTTATTTGGAAAAATTGAAGAATAGAAAGAAAAGATTAATAGAAATAGAAAGTAATAATAATAACAATATTTAGCAATAGAAACTATATAAAGTTTTTTAAAATAAAATAAACACATAAGTTATACATGATCTAGTTATAAATATGAATGGTATTAAATAATTAAAAATGTGCAGTAAATTTCAGCAATCAAACGCAATATATTCACTGGTGGACAATTGCTAAGGACGGATGACAATAACAAAGCTATTGTCATCCGTCCTTAGTCCTTAGTCATCCGTCCACCAGTGTATATATATATATATATATATATATATTAAATTCATTTATCAATGAAGCCTTAATGTAAAATCCAAATATGTTTAGAATATATCAGGGGTCGATCCAGGTAAAAATTGGGACCCATTTGTTTCCCCTTCACAAAATCCAAATATCTAAAATGGGCCCCTTCAGAAAATTCAGATTCATAACAACAGGCTTTTCTCAAGATTTATTTTTAAAAAGATGATGATTTTGTAAAAGTTTTCCACGTTAACAATATTATTTTTAATGAGTGTGTATACTTGGCTCAGTAATATGCTGTTAACTTGATAATGAACATTAGATAGAGTAACTTCTTCAGTGAAAGGTTTCGTGTGATAATTCTTTTTATCGCAAAAAGAAATAAATTTTCACAAAATTATTTTGTTTTTTCACAAAAAAAAAAAAAAAAAAAAATGCAAAAATGAGTCCCAAAAATAAACCTGGAACAACCCTTATACATAATATAACTGACGGTCTTTGCCTGCTTCGCTGGTCGCTAAATTTAATAATAATAAAAAAAAAAAAAAAAAAAGAACTTTTATTTCTTTTATATCATTTTATAAACAAAAATATATATATATATATATATATATAATTAAAAAATAAATTCATTGAAATCGCTCTCAACATCGTTTTGCGTATTCGCTGCCTGCGGCAACTTCTTTCCCTCCAGTGTGCCCTGCTTTTTTGGGTCTGGGTTCTTATTGCCCGCAGCAATGTCATTCCTGGGCAGTTCAATTTGGGTACATATCAGAAGGCGAAAGCTGCTATTTTTCAAAAACTAAGATTTTAAGGATAGCTGTATCCAAGCATCTATTAAATATACTTTAATTTTCGCACCATGTACTTTATTGCAATCATTTTTTCAGCTATATTACCACTTGATTTCGATTAGTACAATAAATAAATAAATAACAAAAGATTTTCCTTTCAAAGGCATAAAATAATAAATAAGTTTTCATAAGGCTTCATAATAAGTAAGGCTTCATAAATAATAAATAAGTTTTTATTAAACTTAAATTTTAATAAGAGTAATCCTTTATGCGATATTAACATTTTCCCGATAAAAATATTTAATTATATTTTCCTTTTCAAATGAATTAAATAAATAAATAGTTGTGTAACAGACGTTGCTAATGTAAACGACATAGAACAATATAATTCAAATAAAATGAAAGAATAAATTTAAGAAAATTAAATGGAAAAATAAATGGATAAAATTGAAATATATCTACATCTATATATATATTTGCAAAAGTTACTAAAAAAATTATAAAAAGTAAACATTCTGTTTTTTTTTTTTTTTTTTTTTTTTTTTTATAAAATAAAAATAATAAATAAATAAATAATGCAATTTGAAAACAACATTTTTTTCGTTGCAAAAACATGAAGTAAATATTAAATACATAATTAATGACTGCTCTTTAAAATAATCATATATAATTTGTAAAATAACATAATTAAAAAATTCTGGTTAAAAAAAAAATAATAATAATATAAATAATCAGTGAAATATATTTTTATGTACTATAAAATTTTAATGAATATTTTAATTATACTTAAATCTTTAAACATACATTATGAAAAAAAGAAAAATTCTCACTAAAAATCTCGCATGTAAAAAACTATCACAAATCTAGATCGCTTAGCTCCTCTAATTTATGCGCTAATAAAATCGAGGTTTCTTCTCAAAAATGAGAATATGGAAAGAGCATCTATTTTCGGAAGATTATCCGATTGCTCTTTTACAAATCCAAAATTGACATTATACAAATAAAAATAGAAATATATATATATATATATATATATATATATAACATATAGTACGGTTATGGAAGGTTTAATTTATTTCTTACAAAAGGTAAAAATTTTTAAAATAAGTTATAAAATACAGATTAGAATAGAGCGAACAAAAAGAAAAGCAATCGGTAAAAGAATGTAAACATTCACGCTTCGTGAACTGTGACGTCAACCCCCTCACGGAGCGTTTTCGGATCACGTGGTTTTGTTTTGGTTTTTAGCGATTTTAAAACGTTAATTAAAAGTTAATCTGAATTAATTTTACGATTTTAATTGGATTTTTCGGATTCCCAAGTTTGATTTTATCGATTACAATTGAAATAAATTGTTTTTCCTTCCGTGTGCAACTACCCCATTGTACAGTTCACCTGAACAACTAAGTGGTTCACCTACCTCTAACGACGTTATGTCAGCAATATTGAAGTAAGAAGTAGCTATGGTTATAAAAGTAATGAAAAATGAAAAAGCTTCAGGAGAAGTCAAAATCACTGTGGATATTTTAAAAGAAGCATGAATGAAGCAGTTGAAGTTATTTCGGAATTATTCAACAAATTTAAAGCATTATGTGATCTTCCAAATGACTGCAAAAATACCATCATAATCTTACTCTTTAAAAAAGGAGAAAAAGAAGATAATAGAAACTATCGTCCAATGAGTCAGCTCACAATTTTGTGTAAAATTCTTATAAAAATTCTTACAAACCGCTCACAGAATCAGTTAGATGAAGCTCAACCTAAAGAACAAGCAGGATTTCGAAGTAGTTTTAGTACCATCGACCATATCATACAGTTAGAGAAATTATTGTAAGAAGTAATAAATACGAACTCCCTCTGTGTGTGGCTTTTGTGGACTACGAAAAAGCTTTTGACTCCGTTTCATCACTAGCAGTTATGGATGCATGAAGGAATACTAATATCGATTCAGGATATATTTACCTTATATAAACATTTATAAAGAGGAACAGCCAAATTAAAATTCCACAAAGCGAGTAATACATTCGATATTAGAAAGGGTGTAAGACAAGCGGACACAATTTCACACAAACTGTTCAATGCAGTACATCAAGAAGTTTTTAAAAAACTAAATTGGGAAAAGAAAGGCATAAAAATTGATGGAGTGTTTATAAATCGTTTGAGAATTGCGGATGCTATTGTACTGCTTGCCTCCTCATTTGAAGATTTGCAAGAAATCTTTCAGAAATGAAACAGAGAAAACAAGCTCGTGGGATTGAAAATGAACCTCAGCAAGACAAAAGTTATGTCAAATTCTTTTGTTTCTCCACTGAAGATTACTGTTGGTATGGAGGAATTAGAAACGGCTGCAGTTATACTTATCTGAGACAAGCCCTTACGATCAACGGGTACGTCATGGAAGAAATTAACAACCGAGTTAAACTTGCGTGGAAAGCATTCGGAAGAAATAGCACTATATTCAAAAGCGACCCCCTAATTTGTTTGGAAAGAAAAGTTTTTGATCAGTGTCTTTTGCCTGTTTTAATTTATGCTTCAGAAACTTGGATATTAATATGCAAAGCTATACAAATACTTCAAACAACCCAGAGAAGCATGGAGAGATGCATAATAGGATTCACCCGAAGAGTCAGAAAGCGAAACACTTGGATTAGAAAGTAAACCAAAGTTACTGATGTTATTTCTAGAGTCAAGAAGTTAAAATGGAGCTGGTCTGGGCATCTTGCCAGAAGAAATGATGATAAATGGACCATCAAAGTCTTTTTTAAAAGTCTTATTAAAATTTTTATTTTAAAGTCTTTTTATTAGCCTTATACACAAATTGTTGTACTTTTCTGTAACTACGTTTATTAAAACTCAAGATCCAATCTCTGCAACTTAATTTTGTTAAAGTGTTAACAGGTTATGGGTCCAGCACGCTTCCACTGCGCCAGAGTTAAGTGAAAATATCGAAATAAGCCGATTCAAGGTGATCAAGATTCACTGTTTAAAACTGATCTTGGTGATATAATTAATAGCTAATTATGGAAATATTTACGACAGATAAACTTCTTGGCTCAGAAAATTGGGTAAGATGGAAATGGATGGTTCGAAGGTACAAGAAAGATAGAACGAACAAGGGATGTAGTATTTTCTCCTCAATGGTAGCAGAGCGTGGTTCCGATCCACGAACCTCTGCTACCATTCAAAGTCTTATTATGCATACCAAGAGATAAGAAATGATCGAGGAAAAGACCCCTGTGTCACCGGGGAGATGAAATTGTGAAGTTTCGAAGATCAGAATGAAGAAGAATTGCAGAAAACAGAGCAGTTTGGAATCGCCTAGGAGAGGCCTTCATCCTACAATTGATTGATAATGGCTGAAATTGATGTTGATAATGATGATGATAATATATATATATATATAAATTCTAATTAAAAAATAAAAATAAAAAAACACATGACTTACTATCTAGTAAGAGTTGAATTTGAAAGTCGCAAATTAAAAGTATAAATACAAAGTGATATTAAAAAAAAAAACACAAAAATTTATTGAAAAATTATCTGTACATGTTTTTTTTTTTTTTTCTTTTTTTAATAGAAATTACTTATTTTGGACAATAAACTTACAATTACCTTTTATAGCCATTTTTTCGTTAATTTGGCTAAATCGGTTGAAAAATCGTGGTTAAAAACATACAGTTCCCGCCGCTTATTAAAATCACATTCGTCCTCAGCTGAAGTGATTTTATTAAGCGGCTGATTTTTATATCCGGCGAACGTTCCTGCAGTCAAAGAAAAAATCTTACTTCAATGAATTTGGAAAGAAATTTCAAGAGGTAATGAATTATGAAATTAGTAAACAATATTAATTAATTTATGATAGATAATTAATTGTTCCTTCGATATAAGTAAATTAAACTCATTCCAAGATCCTATAGGCTTTCCTTTAACGAAAATTATCATTATTTTACCAAAAGTTCACGCTTTTCTTAGAAATTTTAAATCTTTTCGTTTAAACCTCTTGATTTACAGTTATTTCAAAATAAGAACTAGAATTTATCTTTTATAATTAAAATATATATATCAGTTGCAAATCAAATCAAATTTGTAACTTATTACTGCGCTCTGAAGAATATGTTCCTTGAAATTATTAAGTAGATAAGTTATGAGACTATGTGTTTCATTTGTAACTATCAGGGTTCATACTCCTCAGGGAATACTCAGGGAATTTGGAATTTGTTAAAAAAAAGTCAGGGAAAACTCAGGGAAAATAAAAATTTTCATTAAAAATCAGGGAAAATCAGTTATAAAACCTGGAAAAACAATTTTTTTTTTCTCTCAAGTTATGTTTTTCTTGTTTAGCTTCGTATCAAAATTTAAAGGATTAAGTATTGTGAAAATACGCTTGTAAATAATGATTTCTACCTGAATTTCTATCATGATCGGCAGTAATATGACATCATACAGTGGAAGTAGCTGTGTATTTTGTCCTGTCTAGAGGAGCGTTTCTTGTAATATGTCGCTAATATTTTCTTGAAAATTGTCTAGGAACTCAGGGAATTTTTTTCCCATATTTGAGTATGAACCCTGAACTATGCTGAAAGTGTAGAATTTTCGACAATGAACGATGACATTGTTGTTCTTTAGTTTCTTATTTTTATTAAAAAAAAAATAATAATAATCAGAATGTAAAAAAAAAAAAATAGTGTGCATAAATGATATTTTTGGCTGCTGAGGAGATATTTTTGAGTTTATTAACCGACGATGCTGATTTTATTAAGCGGCGGCTTTAAAAGTAGTTTGTATTGATTTGATTCTGGTCCTGGCAATTTGATCAGATTAAGCGGCTGATTTTATTAACCAGTGAATTTATTAAGCGGCGGTTACTGTATATATATATATGTATATTTTAATCCAATTATACCAATGACTTACTTGAAATCTTCAAGTAAGAGCTGTAAGTGCGTCACCTATATAGACCTGCTAACTATGCTAGTTTATCCGTAATGCATACTTGTTAACCATCTCATTATGAACCGTACAAATTTTAGTTACCGCCTTTTTTCTTTTTTTTTTTACACCAATAATTTTTTAGAGTAATTTTAGTCTTATTTAATCGTAACAACATTTGCAGAGAATAACTCTAAAAATATAGTGGTATTAGAAAAGGGGCGTTTTTTCAGGGGGCGTTAACAATTGCACGGTTATTAATGAGATGTTCGGCAAGTATGGTAATGGTATTAAATCCCGCCTTTTTTTCACACCAGAATAGCTGTAGCGCAATAGTCTTCTTATTTAATCATGAGAACATATTGCTGAATATGACTCTACAACTATTCTGGTGTGGAAAAAAGGGCGGGCCTAATACCATTACGGATAAACTAGCATAGTAACAGGTCTACTTATAAATCTCTAAGTTCATGTGGAATCTTGCCAATTTTAACATTATAAAATGACAAAATAAATTGCACCTTAAAAAGCACATTTAATTTTTTTAAAATAATAATAAATCAACAGAAAAAAACTTTCATCAAACATAGTTAAAATCCATCCTAATTAAATACACACACACACATACAAAGACAGCTTCCCTATACCCACTGGCAACAACAAACTATTTATTCCATGTAAAGATGAAAAAGTCCCTCTGAAGAGAAATTTATTAAAATTTATCATTGATTTTAATTTTAATACATTTTTCACTAGCATTATTCCTAAGTCTTATTGCATACACTTTCTCAAAATTCTATTTTAAGCACAAATGTATTCTTAGATCAACTAATTTAAATTATATATTCAAAATGAAATACTGCGAAGAAAATTATAATAGTAATTGAGATACTTAATTATTTAAAATAGCCTTATTTTAATATGTAGTAACTGCACTGCATTGAATATATTAATATAAGAAATTTTAAAAAAGCTTTTTATAAAAAATAATTTAACGTCTGAAATCGAATACTAAACGCATAAGTCTTATGTTCATATAACACCTCTAATTAACCTTTACATAAAAATATTAATTGATTATTGTTATTTAAAAAAAAAAAATCTTAGAAATTTAAATTTCAAATCATAAAAGAAAATTTTCATAGTTGAAATCGAATATTCTGCGTGACACAGATGCTTATTCAGAAATTGAATAATATTTAATTTAAAGTTCATTTTATTTCGTATCGTAAACAACAGTAGAGTAATTAGTTATACGGAAAATTCATTAAAAATCTGTATTTAGTAACTAGATCTCTCAATATTTGCTTAAATAAATTTTATTTCAGTAAATATGTTTATTTTGCAGAATCCTCACTTAAGATGGCACAAACGTACTTTTTTTTTTTTTTTTTTTTTTTTTTTTTTTGTCTATCATGGAATATAATTTGAATAAATAATTTGAACTGTGACTGTTCGTATAGGAAAGCTTTGTAATGGTCAGACGCCTACAAAGATGAAAGGCCTACTTTACTTGTGGAATATATAAATTATTTGATAGCAAAAATTACGTATTAAAAATACACGTTTCTAAAAATTTCCATACTTCTTTTTCTAATTCTCCAAGCATAAATTACACACCTGCCAACTTATTAATTAATATTCCGGAAACTTTTTAGAACCCGTCCCTTTTTCTACACCACTTTCTTGTTAGAGATTCCTCCCCCCCCCCCCGAATATGATTACGAGTAAATAAGAAAAAAAATAGACTTGTGAGAAAAAAAGGGGAGGGTACCTACAATCTTTCGGAATATAATTAGTAAGTTGGCTCACAGTTCGTACAATCCCTCGATTTTCTTATTTTTCTGCACCACTTAACACTTTCGCGAACGCATGATTTTGTTTTTTGGACAGTAAGGTCCGCCTGTAGGCGTTATTCTCCCAAGATAAAATATTTCAAAACAAAATTTTATGTATTCACATTCACATTACAAATGGATATACATTATAATTATATTCTTTCTAATCAATATATTTGTATCCATACTATATTTTATTGCAAAAATATGAATACTAAGTACATACTTAAGAAATAAGTAACATAGAAATTACGAAAGAAACGACCACTGGTCGACTTGCAGATTTTGAAGTGACGTGAAACTACGTCAGCGGTCGTGAAAGCGTTAATAGAAATCGTTTATAGAAATCTTTGACATGAATAAAGCCTTACAATATAGAAGAAAATATATTGTATATAATTATTGGTGGAAGAGTACTTGAAAAAAAGCGTCGGTGTGTGAACTATGTGGCACGTATGTTACCAAAGCGCACTATACCATACCTGGTAACATGTATAATTTATTATGGAGTACTGTTGGACCCGCCTTTTTTTCACACTAGTATATTTTAAGAGCATTTTTCTTCTTATTTAAACGTAATTACATATTGAAGAAAATTTCTCTAAAATCTGAATGTTGTGAAAAAAGGGTGCGGCTAACAGTACTCTGGAAAAAATTATAAATGTTACCAGGTATGGCTACACTACTTATTAAAAATATTTTATAATTATTAAATTATATATGGATAATTATTAAATTATACATACAATATGATTTATTTAAAATTAAAGTATATCACGAACTTTGGTTTTATATTATTGAGCTGATTAAAGGAGTTTTTTTCTTACATTTGACGTTATATATATTTTGATGCATTTTAAACATGGAATTCTAAAGAACTTTAGTTTAACTATGATTAACAATTTTTAAAACAGAAATACTGTATATTTGACGAAGTATATTTTTAGATACACTGTGGTGTGTGAAAAGTTTTTCAGTTTTTCTTTCACAAAATTTATCGTTAAAGTATTATGATGAGGTAAAATTTTTATTGGCTTATTTATCAAATATTCAGAACTACTTTTATAATCATTCATTCAACTAAAGTAGTTTCTATAGTCTCTCAGATAGAAATACATCTTTTAGAATACAATAAAAATTCAGAAAACTGCGATTATATTTTAAGAATTAGATAACAATGTGATTTATGATAAACGACCAATTGTGAAGATTATTTTTTTTTTAATAATGTGTATGACTAAAATTTCTAATATTGGGACATTTTTTTAATGCAGATTTTATGTCAAAATGTATAAGTTGTGTTCGATTGGGTTGTGATGATTAAGACCGGTTAACAACATTAGGGTCCAAGGTTTATACGTGGATTGCCCTTCCTGAGGGGAAGGGGGGGGTTAAGGGGTCATACACTGTACTTACGTGATTTTCGAAGGAAACCACGGAAAGCTCGACGAGTTCGACCAGGGATCGAACCTTGTATTTCCCGTCTACCAGCTTCGATCGCAGAAAACCGCTCAGCTACTAGTGGAACCAGAGTGTCCGATAAAACTGTTCTACGAAAAGTAGATTTTTTAAAATATTTTAGTACAACACACATTTAAAGGTACAGTAAACTTTGAAATTCACTTAATTTCATGAGAAACTTCATTTTACATTTTCGGGATAATCTTTATGTGTACCGCATATGAGATATAAAAAATATTATATCGTTTATTAAGGTTTTAAATTGGTTCAGCGTAAATTCATTTAGCTTCAGTACATATTTATCATATCGAAGTACATTCAGTACAAATTATGTAAAATTTGAAATTCACTTAATTTCACGAGAAACTTCATTTTACATTTTCGGGATAATCTTTATATGTACTGTATATGAGATATAAATAATATTATATCGTTTATTAAGGTTTTAAATTGTTTCAGTGTACATTTATTTAGTTTCAGTACATATTTATTATATCGGCGTACATTCAGTACAAATTAAGTAAACATTCAGTGCACATAGATTTTTTCGGTGCACATTTATACATATTTATGAACGTGATTTTTTTTTTATAACTAAAAATATCAATGTTTCCAGAATTTTAAATGATCTTTAGGAAACTGATTATTTTCAGTTTAATTAAAGCTTCTTATAAGCCATATAATATTCTAAATACACTTTTTTTTAGGTCATTTAAATGTAAAACACTGAGTAACTGTAGAATTTCAAACGCTTTTTTATAATATACAGGCTGATTCCTTATTGTATCGACAAACTCAGGGGTATAATAGAAGAGCTGGTATGGATCATAAAAATGTCCATCAACCGTGTCCTACCTCAAGTCGTTTTCGAGCTTCTGGAAGTAGAATGAAAGATCTAAAAATCTTACAATATACTTCATTTTTAAATTTTCAATATTTTAAGTTAAGCGCATATTTAGAAGGATCAGAAAAAAATCCTACAAAACAATATAGATGTGTTAGAATATCTGGATTTAACAATGAGTTACAAGCGTTTAAACAGAGAGAAAAAAAATGCAAAAAAAAAAAAAAAAAAATATCCACCCAAAAATTTAATCAACAATTCCGCAAAAACTGTTCTGGCTGCAATTTGTATAATTTACTAAAAATTGGTTCATTTTAACACTTTCGCGACCGCTGACGTAGATTCACGTCATTTGAAAATCTGTAACTCCGCCAGTGGGCGTTTCTTTCGTAATATGAATGTTACTTATTTCTCCAGTATGTACCCAGTATTAAAATTTTTGTAATAAAATATACTATGGATACAAATATATCGATTAGAAATAATATAATTATACTATATATCCATTTGTAATATAAATGTGAATACATAAAATTTTGTTCTGAAATATTTTATCTTGGGAGATTAACGACCACAAGCGGACCTTACTGTCAAAAAAAAAATCACGTGGTCGTGAAATTGTTAATAGCTTTTGAATAAGCTTCAAAGCTTCAAACGAACAATTTCAGTTCAATAGTGCCGGAGAAACGTAGCTGTTTGTTATACACCATTCATTTTTACGTTTTCAAAAAGAGGGTTTCTTCTCGACACGTTTTGAAATCACCTATAAGAACTTCCATTATTTTTCACTTCTTCCCGAATACCTTCCAAAAACCTAATCAATATTCCGTAGTATTGTTAGCCCCGCCTTTTTTTTTCACCACCAGCAAATTTTGAGAGCATTAGTCTTGTTATTTAATCGAAATTGCATTTGTAAAATTTTTCTCTTTAAATTTATCGGTGTGAAAAAAAAAAAAAAAAAAAAAAAAAAAGGCGGGACTAACAGCACTACCGAATATTAATTAGAATGTTGGCAGGTATGCTTTTGGTAGTGTTATTTAAATCATAATTTTCAAGTCCTCCGTTTTTTAAGGGAGAATACATTCGGAAATATATATATATATATATTTATAATTCTTCAAAATGATAATCATATAAGTTAATTTTTTTAATGGTTTTACATTTTTATTTAATCATTTAACGGGCCATGATAAGTATACTAACCACCAAAATTGTCAATATTTTTAACGGAGAAGGAGTGTAGTCTACTTCAGGTGTGGAAGAGTATCCTTCTCAAGACTGAACACGAACACCTTTTTATCAATAACTTCTATCATATTCAATCGTAATATATTACTGCATAAATATGATAGAAATTGTTGATGAAAAATATTGGTGTAAAAGTTCCGTCTTAAAACGGAGTCTTGCACTCTTGGGCCACTTTACTGCGGCTGCCACTTTTACTCTACTAAAATACATGAACGAACAAAATAAAAGAACATAGTGTCAAACTGTATCTTGATTCCATTTTTCTGAAATTCTTTTTCCATACCTGCCAACATGTACGTTATTATTATTGTTTATTTATTTATTTATTGTTACCGGAAATTTTATATCGAAATTTTTAATAAGTTTTGTTCCAGTTTTCTGCGATTAGAAATGAATATTGTTATTAGAGAATAATATCGGTGTTAAAAACCGTAAAATTTGGCATCTATGCCTTTTTAATAACGTAGTAATTAATTTTGCAATAAAAATGGCGAATTGCAGGATGGCTACAGACTCGCTTTTTTATCATGGATTTTCCACCAGTATATTTATACCATAATTTTTTACTTAATAGTGCAAACATGCTATTAAATATTCCTAAAAAATAAAAAAATAAATAAATAGAAAAGAAACGTGTATCAAAATCAAGGGAAAAAAATATAGCCCGTCACCACCCTGAATTAGAACAAAACAGTAGGCGTTGAAAAGTAGCTGACTACGTCTTTCTGATTTAAAATAAATGATTCGTGTGATAAGTACACTTCGCATGGCCTTATAAAAATTATAAATTAAATTATTTTTATGTAATAGGGTATACGGATTTCTTTTCTGAAATCATTCTCAGTTCTTAACCTGTTAGTAGTCGCTATAGACAGCGCCACCTATTACAAATTGCGCACTTATTATTTAAATGGCACCAATAATTTTAAGAAGTGATGTGATCGACGTTTCTTCGATTTTATTCGCGTTTTATGTATATCAAATGTCACTTCTAAAAATTTTTGGTGGCTATTGAATAAAAAAATCGAACAACACTGAAGGATGGGCGGCAAATCGACCAACTAGCGACTACTAACAGGTTAAAAAAATTATTTTAATATGTCATTACTAGAAGTAAATGGCCCGGTAAAGGGCTAAATTACACTTACAAATACATACCTGTCAACATCCTTATCGCTCGTATGTCCCTTCTGAGGGGACATTAAAAAATCGAGCCACGCCTTAAGGTGTTCCTCTGCAAATGAAATGTTATTTTTCTAAAACGTGTAACTATAGGCTATCTTTCGGCTACCGGAAAATTTTAACAGAAAGATTTATTTTATTTAATGATGAATTAAATAGAAACAATTTATTACAATTTTTCGGTAGCCAAAAGGTAGGAAGTTGGAAACTATACGTGTGACGTTTTAAAGGAACGCCAAAAGGAGTGTCATACTGTTCAAAATAAGAAAATATGCCGAGCGTTAAGGGTTAATTGATATTCCGTAAAACTATTAGTACCCACCATATTTTACACGTGTGTTTTTTAGAGTATTTTTCTTCTTATTTATTCGTAATTATATTTGGAGAAAATTGCTCTAAAAATAAAATGGTGTGGTAAAAAGGGCGGTGCAAACAGTTTTAAGGAATGCTACTTAAAATGGTGGCAGATGCTAATGTGTAATATTTAAAACGCAAAAGATGAGTTTGTAACAAACAATTGGATTTCTGGTTCACGAATGTGGGCGTGGGTTCGAATCCCCCTTCTGGCAGAAATTTTTGCCAACGGCTATACTATGTTGAAAGTACCGGTTCTCGTCCTTGAAATATTTAAAACGCAAAAGATGAGTTTGTAACAAACAATTTGATTTTAAATGTATCTATATTTTCAGTGTGCGTATATATATATAAAAAACAATTTCTTTTGCAGTAAAGTCGATTTATTTGCAAGGCTCTTTTTTTTTTTCCCACGACAAAGGATAATCATTCGAATACATAGTCTTTACTTTCGCTTTTTCATTCAATATCAATAGGTAACAAAGGGCTTTACTTTTCACGCTTTGTCTTTGATAGCTTTCCATAAAAGAATTTCCTGCTTCTCTCTTTCGCATAATAAGATTGTCAAATACCGTGAATCGAAAATAACGTATATTCTAAAAGGATTTGGATAGGGAATATAGAATCATTTCTTTGTTTTTCCATCTGTTGAAACATGCATTCATGTGAAAAAGGGGTTTTATTTGCAGAATGTGCAAAAGGATTTTTGTACGCATTACTTCTCAGGCATAGGTATATATATATATGTATACACACAAACACACACATATATATATATATATATATATATTTCTTTTCTTCAAAAAAAATTCTTATTACGTTTCGAATTTTCAATGAAATATATTCATATATTTTGTTATTAAAAAATAAATTAAAAAGAGATTATTTTATGATAGACTGAAAAAAGGAAAGTAAAAAGAAATGAAAAGAAAATATGTATTTTATCAAATATTTTTTTAAAAATGAATAATAGTTTTCTTACTGTAACCAAACTATACTTTAATTACTAATATATTACGTCAAACAAGTTTTTTTGCTGTCAGATAGAAAAGCAAATAAGTCGCAGTTATTGTTATATTTGAATGCAATAAACTTACCAAGTGACATTTTATTTATTTTTTCTCAGAAACAGGAGAACTTTGTTTAATGTAATTGTTTTCCTACATGTAAATTCAATGTTTAACAAACGATTTTTAAATATGCAAATGTATTTATAATTACATATAATAACTGAACCGCTCATTACAGAAAAGGGACATGTCCAGTTTTTAGCGAAAATAAGTTAATTCCACCAGCGTGTGCCTAACATATAGACGCATCTTTTCTGTAAAAAGGAAACTCATCCTACAGCTCTGCACGAGAGAAAAAAATTATGCAAAAAATAGTTTTGGACAGAAAAGAGTTATATCCTGAACATGTCTCCTTTCTGTTCTCAATGAAGTGGGAGTGACGGGACATTCTCTCTGGCTGGTTCTACACAAAGGAGACTCCCCCGAATTTCAAAGACAGATGACTAACGTAAGCCCAAAGTTCAATTGATAATATATCCTACTCTTGCTCTTCAACAACGCCTACAAATATACAGAGCAGCTTTTTTGAATAACATTAGCAGGAAACGAGGTGAGCGAATACGCTGTCGAAGTGATGACGTTAGTGGCCTGAAATTTAGTCTGCTCGGTACAAGCGAACTAGTTTCTATGCGAATTTATCATTCGCTATTTAGCTCGTTTGTACCGAGCAGACGAAATTTCAGTCAATTGACGTCACACTTCGATAGCGTATTGAAACTTACTGAAAAAGGTGAATCACTAAATGAATTAAGAGGTATGACTCATAGTGTAAATGCTATGACTTGATTATCAGCACTAGGTTCCCACTTACTACGCCAATTGTAGTACCACGTCACTTTAATTAAGAAGCTAGCCCATCAAAGACAGGAAAAAGGTTTTGATTTCTTCGTATAATTATGTTGAATGTTCTTCCAAAATTTCCGTTACTATTGTAACGTCTGAGTTTATTGGTGGATTCATCCCATACTTGCCGACATATTTATTAATATTCAGTAGTATTGTTAGCCCCGCCTTCTTTTTCACACCAGTATCTTTTTAGAGTATTTTTCTTCTTATTTAATCATAATTGCATTTGGAGAATGTTACTCTAAAAATTTAGTGCTATGAAATAAAGGGCGGGACTAACAACACTCCAGTTAATATTAATTAGGATGTTGGCAAGTATGTCATTTCCAATCATTTTTGTTTGAGAAAGAATAATGCTCATCTTCTCTAAATGCCGTCCACGAAAATAAGTATAACTGCAGAAAAATCCTATAAACATCACTAAAACGAAAGACATTAAAAGTCTAAAACAGTTCATCCCGGAAAAGAAATTACTCGCTCTTTCATACTTGCCAACATATTAATTAATATTGCGTAGTACTGTTAGCTCCGCCTTCTTTATCACACCAGTATATTTTTAGAGTATTTTTCTTCATATTTAATCGTAATTGCATTTGAAGAATATTACTCTAGAAATTTACTGGTGTGAAAAAACGAGTGGGACAAAGAACACTACGAAATATTAATTAGGATGTTGGTATGCTCTTTGGATAGAACTTTATGAATGGCCAATTCATTAAGAATTTTACCAACCACTGTAATTAATTGTAATTTAGTAGTTTTTCTATGTTTCTTCTACTTATATAATGCTGTATAAAGCAGTATATAGATTTTACATGAAGGGATCAGAAGTAAAGCAATGATTTTTGAGAAGTATTGGAACACATGAAGAAAAAATAGTTGTTAAATGCGAAAAGAGAACATGTCCATAATGCAAAAATGACTGCCATGGACGTATGTATTTTTGAATTTTGATTAAAATGTGGACTTGTGATAGGGATAGTATTAAAAATGCTGTGTGATTTTTTCTGAATTTTAAATTCACGCAAAATTTGTAAAAACAGTTTTTTGTGTCTCCTGTAAAATTAGGTTTTTGTGACATATCTCGTTTCTGCAATCAGTAATTCAACTGTCTTGTGCCTCAATTTAAATAAAAGAAATTAAACATTATTATTATTATTTCGAAATAAATAGAAATATATTTATTATTGTCGTGAAAATATTTTTCCCCCTTTTACACTGGAAAAGAAATAGAAGTATTCACCCCCCCCCCCCCTCTCCCATCAACTCGTTTCTATTTTTTAATTTTAAAATTTAGAATGAGGATTTTATATATTTTGAACCAATTGCCCTATTTAAATTTTTAAAAATACGGCTTTAGCTATATTTTGTCCTAGTTAATACGTTTACCAATTTTCGTAGCGATCGGTTCAATATCATATTTTCGTTTAACCAAATACCAAATATATTGAAGGTAAAATAGAGCAAACGATGAACACGTGAAATTTCTTAATAAAAACAGTAGTCCTGCCGTACTAAAAATTCTTTGGCTGTGTTATTATTTCAAATATGTATGTATACGAATAAGTGCATTTCAGAATAATAAACAAATAATAAAAAACTACGTAATGTTAATAAATTATCAAGCATGTTAGCTTACAAAAGGCAGATAATGGAAATGATCAAAGCAATATAAATGGCAATAGAGAATATATTTACTAACGGAAAAAAAATAATAATAATAATAAGCCGCACTGCAGAAAATTTGATTTATACTTTTTTTGTTATTTGTAGTAACTTCAAAACTAATGGTTGGAAACAAATAAAATTGTGATGTTTGCATAATACCAAAGCGATGAAATTATACCTATGTACATTTTCGATTTAAAAATTTGCTTTATCACACTCTACGAAGCACTTAATAAAAATCTACATAAAACTTTCTTTTCAAACGTAATATAATATAGTTATACTTTGTATTCTATTATGATTTGTTTTATGAAATAAATATGTTATATTTTAATATAAGAAATATAACTGTTTGTTTGTTAGATCTAAATAATTGTTTGATAAAAATATGTATTCTGCATCGGATTAATTCCACCTTTATATGGAATTACTGCTTTAATGCACAATGGTATAGTATTATAGAGTGTTTTAATATAAATCTCAGAAATTTCACTGTGCTAAATATCATAAATATTTTTTTCTAGTTATTGCAGAGTTGTAGGCTACAAATTTCGAATCCTCTAAATATTTTCGAGTGGGTTGACATTAGGACTGTTTCCAGGTATGATAAGAAGAAATTCTACGATATTCTTTATAAATTTAACTTAAAGTGAAAAAAAGTATGATTACTTATAGAATTATAGGTGTTCATGAGAATGGAACAAGTTGAATCAAATAAATGTACCATAGATGCCGAATAACAAGGTGCATTATCATCTTGAAAAGCTTTTTGCGAAAAAGTCTGAGATATCTCTACAGTGGTCAGTCAGGCACCATTTTTTAAATAGCCGTGTTTAATTTAGAGTTAATTGGTCCCTTGAGCATGAAAATTTGCCCGAATTCTTGACAAATTATGCATCTCCGTACCATAATGTACGGAGAATGTCTCACTGTTTTAAAGGTGCAACCTTCAAGTCGGTCACATTTTTGTCGTCTTACTAACTTTTTTCATCAGCTCGAAATACATTATTTAACTTGACTCATCAGAGATAACTAGTTCAGCCCAAAAGTTAACTGATACATTTTTCAAATTTTAAATGGAAATAATACATTTTAAATTCATAGTATAGTCGGATTTCCAATTTTCAAAGAAATTTCAGATTTTTTTTTTTTTTTTTTTTTAGAGGAAAGTATTACATTTGTAAAAACTTTCTATTTACTGTTCTCGATGGAATTCCACGTTTTAAGATGACTTGAATAAACACTGATAATTTTTGAAAATGTTCGTTCATCAGTTTTTGTGTCTGTATGCCTCTGGTTGTGTAAAAAAGATTTTGAAGCACCTCTTGATTAATAAAGTAAAAATTTATGTTTGGTTAAAACTTGACAAAAATTGTTGCATTTCGGTAACAGATGCAGCTATTTTGCGGGATTTTACTATTTATAGAAAAGCTAAATCTCAGCTTTTATAGTGTGTAATTGCATACATCTTTATATGGAAAAGGGTCATTGGGGAAATCTATACTGTTTTAATTTGGGTTTGATGCATGTCGATCGACAGGTGGCGCTCTTATGCTAGTTTTATTATTATTATTTATTTATTTATTTTAGTTTACGCCAAGGCCCAATTTTCTATTGCGTATACTTTATATATTGCCATGATATATTACATGGACATTACAAAAAAGAATGAAAACTTAATTTTGATATATAACGGCCAAAAAGGGACGATGCTATTTCTCAGCTTCTGTAATTTCTTATATGTTGTCCAATGTCGCCAAATTTAGAATTTTTTTTTTTTCAATAATCACCAATAATTTTGATGCGTGATGTTTGATATATTTTGTAGGCGATTAACCTTCGAATTTATTAGACAATCCTTACAGTTAAAATTTAATGGTAGATATAGAATAAAAAAAGCCCCTAAATCTGGCAAAATTGATTAACCCTTTCAGGGATGGTGGTTGCGTAGTGCAACCGCAAATTTTAATTCAAATTTGCGCAAACTGGTCCCGTATTTCCTTTTCCTTTACTAAGAAGAATAACTTTATTTATTTATTGCCCTTTTAATATTGTTGGTGATTTCTGGTGACTGTTGATTTTAAATAAATAATAATTGCTTGCACCTGAAAGGGTTAAGTCAAGTCCATTTGAAAAACTCACAGGAAACTGCATATATGACACCTGATTAATTTTTTCTGCATATTAACCAGGTAGGGTGGTGCTTTATTATTTTAGAATAATATATAAGAAAGTTTTGTAATGGCTACACTTCAATCTCATTTTTATACAAAACTGCCTTTTTAGCTTTAAAGAAGCAAAATGCTATAGAGTTTTTAAACTGCAGATTGAAATGTAGTTAATCAAGAATTATGTTCGTTTTTTTTTTTTTTATTTATTTTTTTTTTTAATGAAAAAATGTAAACATCTAATTGCACTGCGCTGAAAAAAAAAAAATAATAATTGACTCCCGATACCATTTTTGCTGATTCTTGTGTAAAATGACACCTCCTAATTCCGAATACGACTACCATTTTTCCCAGTAACCCACCATTTTTTCGGGACACCACCCCATCCCCCAATTTTTATCAATGTTCGGTAATTTTATGGCCATGAATTTGATTTGGAGAACGAAGAAGAATTAATTTAGCACTTAAAAACACAAGTAATACAATGTTTAATAAACAACATTAATAACAGATTAAAAAAATATAAGATATGTAATGCATAATTTCAGTGGCAAATCCTACCCAAATTTTTTCCCTTGTCGCAAATGTCTATGTTTTACAATTTTCCAATTCTCATACTTGCCAACATCCTAATTAATATTCCATAGTGTTATTTGTTTCGCCCTTTTTCTCACACCAGTAAATTTTTAACGTAATATTCTCCAAATCCAATTACGATTAAATAAGAAGAAAATTACTCTAAAAAGATACTGGTGTGAAAAAGAAGGCGGGGTTAACAATACTACGGAATATTAATTAATATGTTGGCAAGTATGAGCTCTGTAGCCCCTCAGAAAATATTTAACCGTTAAAACAATCGTCCCCCCCCCTCCTAAAAATCAAATTTATAGCCATAAAATCACCGAAAAATGATAAAACTAGGAGGCCATTCCTAGAAAACGGTGGGTGATAGTGCAAAATGGCCGTCATATTCGGATTCAGGAGGTCATATTACATAAGAATTTACCAAAATGGTGTTGGGGGCAATTTTTATGCCTAGCAGTGTAATTTATCGAAATTGTCATGAAAATTAAATTTATATATATATATATACAAATAATATCATTTGTGAAATATTTTATTTATTAAAAGTAACAAAATGAAAATGTATATGGTGTATATGTTCACTAGAAAAATATACTTTTTAAAAAAAATAAATAAAAGAAAAATAAATAAAAATAAAAGGAATGAAAAGAATTTCTTCCATCATATACCATACTCTACTGAAGTCATTTGTTCCAAATGTTACTTTACAAAATAAAGAAATTATTTTATTTTATTTTATTTATGTACTAAGATTTACTTGAAGAATGTTTGTGTTGAACATGTTTATTTTGTAAATCCCAAATATAACAAGGAATTTCAGATGCGTATTTCCTATCTCACTTTAACAGAAGAAGAATTTATTTATGAGATTTTATTTTATCAGGAAATAGTCCCTTTGATTCATAACAAAACATTCTAGTTACTAAAAATATGATCTAAAGTAAATAGAGACATTTCAATGAAGTGTGTATTAAAAAATAAAATGGAATTGCGCTTTATTTATTTTTTACATAACCATATTGAACATGTTTATTTCAGAAGTTCCAAATATAACAAAGAATTTCAGATACTTTATTTTTAGGTTGCTTTTTTGAGGGTTTTCATTCATCGAAAATTGTTTTCTTAAATGATAACAAACATTCATGTTATAATAAGTTTGTTGAAAAATAAATGGAGGTATTTTTATGTAGTCCATACATTTAAAAGAATAAAACTGTACATTAAATTTTTATTATTTCCGTATTAAATAGAGAACGATTTTACGTAATGCTAATACTAGTGAATGCTGAAGATCTGGTAGTTCAATTTTCAAAGATATTAGTGTTTAACATTAAATATTTTAAATTTAAAGATTTAATAATACAAAGAATATATTGGGTCAAGTAATAAGTCGTTTTTAATAATGTCGTTTTTACAATGCGGATAATATAAAACTATCGCACACCAGAAAAAGTTTCATGTGTACTAATCATATTTCACAGAGTAGGCGTGTGTTTTGCTTCTGTAAATATTTAAAATTCAATCGAAGCGAAATGGTAGATGAAGAGCATTGCCAGGGCCTGATTAAGGGGGAAGCTCGCTCATACCGGAATATTTTTACAATTATTTTTTACTTCATGTCATAGAAATTCCACGCTTTGACGAGGAAATATTTTTTATAAAAAATGAACGGTGTAAAACAGTCCTATTTACTCACCGTTATTAGACACCAGAATTTTTTTTAAATAATTTTTAATGAAAATTTTCTGTTCATTATAGGAGGTAAGTATTTGTTAAAAAATAACGGTGTAAGTATAAATAATGTGTGAAGAGCGAGCTTCCCCCTTAATCAGGCCCTGAGCATTGCAGGCTTTATGAATGCCAACTAAGAAAAAACGCGAAAGATACTGCATAGAACATTCGTGGTGCCCTCGGTGAAGATGTTCTTAATGATCGGAAGTGTCAAAGGTGGTTTGAAAACTTTCGCAAAGGAAACCTTTCACTGAAAAATGAAGTTCGTCCTGGTCGTGTTCATTTTGATCAGGAAGCGTTACAAGCTCTTTTGGTCCAAAATAATCAACAACTCAGAAAGAACTTGCAGAAGCATTAAATTGTTCTCAGAAAACAATTTGCAACCAATTACGATCGCTTAGTAAGTTTCAAAAATTTGGAAAGTGGGTTTCACATGAACTAAACCAGGCAAACAGAGATCAGAGAGTTGCCACTTACAAATCTTGCTTGTCAAGTCACAACCGTTCGTCTTTTCCGGAACAAATTGTAACAGGGGACGAAAAGTGGGTACTCTACGCGAATTTAAAAAGACGACCACAATGGGTAGACAAAGATTAGACTCCGCAATCTTCACCAAAAGTAGATTTATATTTAAAAAAAAAAACTGATTCTGTGCGTCTGGTGGAACTTTAAGAGGTGTAATTCATTTTGAGCTGTTACCAACGAATCAAACAATCAAAGGCGAGATATAATGTCATCAATTGGATAGACTTCATCAAGTTTTAATTCAAAAGGAACCCGCACTGGTCAACCAAAAGGGCGTCATTCTTCAACATGACAATGCCCGCCCACACGTCGCACGAATTACTGTAGAAAAACTAAAACAATTAGGGTGGGAAGTTCTTCCACATCCACCTCATTCCCCAGACATAGCTCCGTCAGATTATCATTTATTTCGTTCACTACAAAATTTTCTCAACGGAAAAAGATTTCATAAGGAAGAAGATCTGAAAAGCGCTATCTCCAGCTTTTTTTAATCGAAACCGGAAGAGTTCTATAAACGAGGGATAAATTGCCTATTAAAACGTCGGACAGAAGTTGTGCAAAAAGAGCGGATTATATATAATTGATTCATTGTAATTTCACGTTTTATATTGTATACGATGTATCTCTTTTGTTTTACATTGGAATTGAAAAAAAATATATACCATTGGAGATAAATACAAAATTATCATTATTTTATGATTCATTCTTCTTGCGTATTTCTTATAATTCATAATTATGGAAAGGCATCTTTTAATATTTAATTTAATTAGGTATCTATCGATATATATAAAAAAAAGTTGGGGAAAAAATTGAACTTTAACACTTTTGCGACCGCTGACGTAGATTCACGTCATTTCAAAATCTCTAACTCCACCAGTAGGCGTTTCTCTTGCAAATTGTATGTTATCTATTTCTTATAAATACGTATATGCAATATTCTTACTTCTACTATTAATATACTATGGATATAAATGCTTTGATTAGAAAAAGTTTTGCTATAATGTATATCTATTTGTAATATAAATGTGAATATGGAAAATTTTGTTCTTAAATATTGTAAAGTGGGCTGAATAATACCCACAAGCAGACCTTACTGTGGAATAGACAAAAGCATGCGGTGTCGAATATGTTAATACTACTTTGTTCAGTGAAAACACACGCCTACTCTGTGAAATATTATCTTTGCTATATTGAAACTTTTTCTGGTGTGCGATAGCCTTATATTATGCGCATTATGAAAACGACATTACTTATTACTTGACCAATATTAATAAATAATTAAAATTAAATTTATAATGTATTTTAATTATCCATTAAACGATTAATGGCAAAAATTGAAAATTTGTTGTGTGTTCAACGTTTTTCAATGCAGCGTAAAAAATAAATTAGAAATTTTATATATATACAGAGCTGCCAACCTAATCCGGCAAATTGTCAGTACCGCCCCTTTTTCTACACCACTTAATTTTTAAAGTAATTTTCTTCAAATATATTTGCGATGAATTAGGAAAGAAAAAACTCTAAGAAATTACCGGTGTAGAAAAAGGGGCAGTAGTAACATATTGCCGGATTAGGTTGGCACCTCTGTATATATATATATATTTCAACTGTAAAAAACCTATTTAAATAAATAAATAAATAATAAAAGTATTTCCATTAAAAATTATACATTTTTGAAATTGTAGAAAACATAATAATAATAAGAAGAAGAAAAAAAAAATGCTTGAATTTTCGAAATAAAAAAATATATTAATAGATTTTTTTGGCTACAAATCTATTGTGTTGCAAAATATTAAAGCGCTATAATTTTTTTTTTTTTTTTTTTTTTTTTCAGTGCATATTGATGTGCACTGAGATTCCACAAATATATTTTATTGAAAAGATAAATATTGTGAACTTAAATACGTATATATTTATATATACAGTCGAACCTCGTTAACGTGAATCTCCAGGGGGGACAAAATATTTGTTCATGTTATCATAACTAATCTTCATATAACTAAAATAACCTTCATTTTGACGGAGATTGTGGAAACAGTTCATGTTACAAGTAATTCACGTTAACGATATTCGACTGTATTACTTTACTATATTGATTAAAAAAAAAAAAAAAAAAAAAAAAAAACAGCAGTTTTTAAATTTATATAGAGAAGTAGATATAGTTGATTTAATTTCTAAAGAAATAAATATGAATATAATAAAATCAATAAAACATTATTTTTGTATACATTTATTCAAGTATTTTGTTAGATATATATATGTATATGTATGTTATAGATATGTGTGTGTGTGGTGCTGGTGGGAGGTATAATTGGATTTCTTGGAGGTATAATTGGAGGTATAATTGAATTTTTTTTAATAAAAAAAAAGAAAAAGAAAAAATCTTTATTAATAAGGAAGGGTTGTAACCACACTTGCCAACATTCTAATTAATATTCCGTAGTGTCACTAGCACCGCCCTTTTTTACACACAAGTAATTTTTAGAGTAATATTCTCCAAGTGCAATTACGATTAAATAAGAAAGAACATACTCTAAAAAGATACCTATATAAAAAGAAGGCGGGGCTAACTATACTACGGAATATTAATTAGTATGTTGGCAAGTATGGTTGTAACATCTTCTCAAGGGGTCTTTCTCTAACTGCTGTCAATAGCGGTTGCCTATATATGTATGAGCCTATATATATGATCAATGATCCACTTCGTCATTCTGTACTGATGACAGTATTACTTTACGCTACCGAAACTGCAGTCTGCGCAAAAATTTTTACATTGTCGTCTTTAATGTTGTGTCAATATTAATATTTATATACACCTGTGTAGTTGGACGTACTAAAAAGGGAGTTGTAATGAGCTAGGGAAATAAATTAAAAATTCTGCATGTCGGCTCAATGGTCGATAGCTCAAGTTTTATTGGTCGGATACGAAAGTGTATTACGTAGATCATAGGACCGAGTATTAAGTGGTATAAATGTTACACATAACGCCGACACAGATACCACTTTGCGGACTAATGCAGATGTAAATGAAATTTGTTGTAAAAACAAGTCTTGTCATTAAACAGTTACAAACCTTTTCATTTATTCCGGAGCATTTTTAGCCTCGCTTTATTTCGTACCACTTATAATTTAAGAGTAATTATTTATGTAATAGAGAAAATTATCCTATAAATAAAGTGGTAGGAAATAAAACTTAAGCTAAAAGTGCTCGGAAATAAATTAAAATTTTAGCAAGTATGCATTAAATCCATAGCTGCCAATATTCTAAATAATATATATTCTGTAGTATTGACTGCCCTGCTTTATTTTTTTATTTATTTTTATTTTTATTTTTATTTTAACACCAGTACTTTTTTACAGCATTTTTCTTCTTACTTAATCATAACTGCATTCAAAGAATATTAACTCTTTAAAATTACTGTTTTATTTTTTAAGGGCGTTACTAAGTTTTTAAAGGGCTTTCTTTTTTCTTTTTTCTTTTAAGGGCGTTACAACACTACGGAATATTAATTAGGAATGCTGGCAGGAATTTTAAAACAAAACATTTGCCCACAACAACCATAAGGGTGGTAGAAAAGGGTGATTTTATAACAGAACTCATTTGGATTTTATTTGGACGCAAAGTGACATCTTTCAAAACGTTGCAATATCTTTAACTGCAATAAGCATCAAATGTGCAAAATTTTGCCGAAATCTATTTATTTATTTATTTTCACATTAACAACCAATTATACTTTTCACTTTTATTATTTACTGAAATATTCCAAGATTTCAATTTGTTTAAGCCGCGATAATAACATAATAAAAAGAAAAAAAGAAAAATTCGTATGAAACCTCCTAGATTTTTTTAATTTAGATTCACAGGTTTGAGAATTCTTCACTTCTACAATATACAGCAGTTTTTTTTTGTTTTTTTTTTTTTCTTTTTTCTTTGATGCAAATAAATAAATAAATAAATAAATAAATAATAATAATAATGTGAAGAAATAGTGTTTTAAAATCTTTCGTTTTTGAAGTTCTTTCCCAAAATAATACATAATAGAAATTAGTAATTTACAGAAATTCAAACCATGTGCTTCTTACTTTCTGAGGTCGTACTCTACGCCCTTTTTTCAGGAAACTCTCAGGAATAAATATATTTTAAATTTATTGCTACCACTATTTTTATAAAATAATCCCTACCCTGTATAATCATGGCACATTACTGTAAATTCATCTTGAATTATTCCTGCATTAAGTTAGTGGCGCATACTTGCAAACAGCCTAATTAACCCTCCGTAGTATTGTTAGCCTCGCCTTCTTCTTCACACTAGTATCTTTTTAGAGTGCTTGTCTGTTTATTTAATCGTAATTGCATTTGGAGAATATTACTCTAAAAACTTACTGGTGTGTAAAAAAGGGCGGGATGAAGAAGACTACGGAATATTAATTAGGATGTTGGCAAGTGTGGTGGTAGCAAAAATGGTCTAAATTTCGTATCTTTTGAAATTGTCCTGTAAAATGTGTGATGAGTACGACCCCCAGTTCACTATTTCCTGATATTTAAATTCAAGTAAGATTTAGAAAAGTGTCACATTTAATTTGCATTTTAAGTGCTGGTTCATTTTCACTGAAAAGCTACATTAATTTATAAATTTTAGCCTGAAAGAAAGTAAAAATCGAACGTTGAAGGTTAACACTTTTATATACAAAATAAATTCATAAATTTTTGTAAATTATGAAAAATATTAACACTTTCGCGACCGCTGATGTAGATTCACGTCATTTGAAAATCTGTAAAAACGCCAGTGGGCGTTCCTTTTGCAATTCACATGTTACTTATTTCTTAAGTGTATACCCAATATTTATATTTTTATGATCAAATATACTATGAATGAAAATACTTTGATTAGGTATGATTTAATTATAGTGTATATCTATTTCTAATATAAATATGAATACAGAAAATTTTGTTCTAAAATATTTTAACTTAAGAAAATAACGCCCAAAGGCAGACCTTACTGTCAAAAAGACAAAAGCATGCGGTCGCGAAAGTGTTAAAAGTTAAATGCTTAAAAAACTATAAAACTACAAAGTAACAAGTGATAAAAGGATACAAAAGTTTAACGAACGAATTTTCGTTCAAAAATTTTCCTTTATATGTAAGAGATTTAAATAGTATCTAGGAAAAATAAATGTTAATTCTCATTGTAAAATGAAGCCCCCTTCTAAAGTACCTTTGGTTTATAAAAGATATATCCAGTTATAAAAACAATGGTTTTACTCTCCCGGGTAGTACGGCTTCCGCAATTATAGAAAGGTTAAAACAAAGGTTTTATAATGTATTATATATAGAAGAAGAAGAAAATTAAATCGTTTATAAAATCATAAAAGATATTCATATGTAAAATGTTATTCAACACTTTGGGTACATTTGACGAGTGAGATTCGTCATGTGCTTACTTTGGCAAAGTTACGGTGGACGAGTCTGACTCGTCATCTGAATTTAAGAAGTAGGCGTTAATGTTTACGGCACCCCCGCCAGTGGGCGTTGATCGCAAACCTTTCCTGGCGTTTTTTATGACATCTTACAACCATACTTATATCATAAATATACAGAGATGCTCAAGATGTCAAGAGCTCTGGCACTCTGCTGGTACCTGCAGCTCCCTGCCCATATGTGCCCACTGCGGTCAGCAACATGAACCAACTAACAGTTGCTCCAACCCTCCAGCCTGCATCACCTGCATGAGGGAGAACTCCACCAATGGTACAAAACACAACGTCAAACATCCGTCCTACTCAAAAGAATGCCCAACCTATAATAGAATCTACAAAGAACTAAGAACCAGACTAGAAGACAAATACCCTCCACCACCAGCTCATTCACAACTTCCAAGACCCCAGCCTTACCAACAATTCCACGACTCAAGCTACCAACAACAATCACTCTTAAGAGAACCAATCTACACAAACTCTCAGCAACAAGCAAGGGATTCTATATTCCACATGCACTACTGGAGATATCAAGACCCCACCTTTCCACAATATGGAGAATTCCCATCCTTCTACGACCCTGCCTACGGATACAACCAGGCGGTCAATTCTCCACCCAGACATCAACCAGTCTCAGCCAGTAGGTAAGCTCCTTCAACCTTTCTAAACTCTACCTTCTGTCCTATTCCCAATGTCCTCATCATCAGTCTCCTCCTCTCCTCCCCAAGAAGCAGCACCCTCAATTCCTCTCACCTCGTTCACGAACCTGAAAATCCTGCAGATCAACCTCAATAACTCTAGAGCGGCAAATTCGGCAGCACGAGAATTCATGGAGAAAAACTCTATTGATGTCGGGCTGCTGCAAGATGCCTACTGCACTAAAGAGGGTGATCTGTATGGTTTTCCCTCCTCCTGGTCCAGATTTGAGTCCGTCCAACACTCAGCACACATTGTCATCGCAGCACAAGACCTCACCTACACTCACCTCTTCAATGGGGAGCATTGTGTTTTTATAACTATGACCACCAATGAAGGTGAATTGTACCTTGGCAGCGCATATGCAGCCCCGTCTGCAGATTTCGAGGACTGCATGCAGGAGTGGCAGCACTTAATCAATCACAAAAACTCTTTCTATGTGGCTGCGACCTCAATGCAAATTTACCTCTGCGGTGTTCTCCCCGTGAGGATGCAAGAGGAAGCAGCCTCATAGAATACATTACAATAAATAACCCCTGTCTCGCGAACATTGAAAATTCACAACCGACCTTCATAAAATGCGATGCCAAAGGCTGGCCTGATTTCACACTAGTAAACCCGAAAACATACGCCAAAATGAACGACTGGTCGGTCCTGGATATAGCCAACTGCTCAGATCACAAATACATAACATATACCCTAAAATCCTCACCAACTAAATCAACTATTCGAAGGTTTGCTACAAAACGTGGCAACTTCTCAAAATTTAATAAAATACTTAAACTATCTACCAATAAACTAACTTGCACCATTAATACAGTAAGGAACACCCAAGACTTAGAAAATACAACCTCTTCTATTATCTCCACAATACACGCTGCTGCCTCGTCAGCCTTCAGGCTTAAACAATCGGGACGGAAATTCACCTACAATTTCTGGTCCCCTCAACTCAGATCCATGCGTAACCGCCTGACAGCATTCCGGAGACAACAAAAATCTATCAACCCCTCAGATCTAATGCAACACAAACTTAAAATCCGCCAACTCTCGGCAACATTCAAAAAACAAATAAACATTGCAAAACATAACGCATGGAAACATTTTTGCACAACACAAACAAACATCCATGGCACTGCACAGAAATTCTATAGCAATAAATTTTTCACACCAACAGAACTCAAACTTGAACGTCCTCCAGCTCTTTCCTCTAAACATAACAACCTAGAATATATCACCTCAGTTCTCTTCCCTCCGATAAATTCACCAGCCCCCATATTCCAAAATTTTCAGGTCCATGGACGAAGCCTTCGCGGAGGCAGAAATCCGGGCTGCTCTTTACAGCTTTAACGTAAATAAGGCCCCTGGCCCTGACAGCATAGACTTCAGAATCCTTAGACATTCCTTCAATACACTCACATATATTTTTCACACATGGACAAACTTATGCCTCAAACTACAATATTTTCCAGAAATTCTCAGAAGAGGTGAAGTGGTGTACTTTCTGAAGCAAGGGAAGCTTCCTTCTGAACCCTCCTCCTATCGACCGATCTGCCTGCTCCCAACAATAGGCAAATTACTGGAAAAGCTCATTGTCAATAGACTAAATTTCTACCTATAATCCAATAATCTTCTACACCCCAACCAATTCGGTTTCAGAGAGGGCAGATCATGTGAACTCGCTTTGCAGCAAATTTTAAACTCCTGCGCTCTTAACTTTCAGTCTGGAAAGTACACCACTCTTATTTCACTTGATATTAAAGAGGCTTTCGATAACATCGAATGGCCACACATTCTACACACTCTACAAACACTCAACTGCCCGGGAAATCTTGCGGGAGTCATCCGCTCCTACCTCTCCAACAGGAAAATCTTGATTAACTGGGGCCTTAACTACAGTATTTTCCCACAATCTAAGGGCTGCCCCCAGGGATCGTGCCTAGGCCCGATCCTCTGGAACTTGGTGGCCAACAAAATTCTTCTAAAAATGAACTCAGAGGGTTTTAAAACCCTCGCATATTCTGATGACTTCTCTGTGATTCTCTCGGGTTTAACGAGAAAAGTTCTGGAGGAACAGGCCCAGGCTGCCCTCTCCCTCTTCAGCTCCCTATTAATAGAATCAGATCTAACACTCTCACCCTCGAAAACGCAAGCACTAACCTTCTCCTTCCCAAGACTCCTTAAACGGAACCCAGTGATGAGGATCGATGGCGTCAGTGTCCGTCATGTTTCACAACTAAAAATATTGGGAATCACAATAGATAAAAACCTAAACTGGTTGGCACATATACAAGACCTAAAGATAAAAACTTCTAAAATCTTCCACAATTCAGCAAAAATGGCAGGGAAGAGGTGGGGTATATCCACCTTCTTCCTAAAAACCTGGTATAAAATAGTAGTAGAAAAGATCCTAACCTACGGCGCTGGCATTTGGGGGGGGGCAACCTCACCAAAGCAGCGTCGGATAAACTTAACTCAATACAGAGAATGTTTTTGGTCCAAATTTCTAGAGGATACAAAAAAATCTCTACTGATGCCCTCACAGTCATCACTGGTATTCCACAGGCTCACCTCCAATTAAAATACAACTTTAACAAAACTAACGTCCGGCAATTAAATAATTCCATTCTCACAGACACTCTCCTCCCTAATATTCATGTCCAACAGCTTTCTAACAGCTGGCAAATACACCCAGCACAGGATGCTGCTTCCCTTTTCATAAATTGTGCAAAAAACAGCTTCTCCCCGTCTGCTCCACTGGCGATCTACACTGATGGCTCCAAAACCGATCATGGAGTGGCAGCTGCACTCTGCTTTTTAATCAATAACGAAGTTCTCCATCAGTGGGCAGGCAGGCTCGCTGACCACAATTCGGTCTTTCAGGCTGAGCTCTTTGCCATCCTGAAGGCAGTTTAGTGGTCAGAAAAAAAACTCTCCAGACTACAATCAAATTTCAATCTTCAGTGACAGCCTCTCGAGCCTGCAGGCCATAGATCGCCACAAGAGCAGACACCCACAAGTACTTGAAATTAAAATAAAGCTCTCAAAATTAAAAACTAAAATCACCCTGGCACACGTTTCTGCCCATAAGGGGGTCGTTGGAAATAACCAAGCGGACTCTCTTGCAAAATCAGCAACAGAATCTAGTGACATAGCCTATTCACTCCCAGCTCCCCCTTCCTACATAAAATATCACCTAAATCAAAAACTAATTAATGACTGGCAGAGTCTCTGGAGTGTGTCTCCAAAAGGGAGATACACTCACGAGCTAATACCAAATGTCCTACTCAATATTTGGGACCTCTCCCCGGAAATCCCTGCCTTTCTGTCAGGTCATGGCCCCTTCCCCAAATACCTTCACAGATTTCATTGCCGACGATCACCCTTATGCTCATGCGGTGAAGAGGGGACTGCACAACAGTACTACTTTCACTGTCAACTTACAATACCTTACCATTTAAGGAACCCTAACCCTAGACCAGCAACTTGGCTGAACAATATAATAATTAGAAAGCCCCTACGACTCAAATTAAAGCGCATCTATGCCTTTCTTCAAGATTTATCAAATTCAACAAACTAAATTCGTTCTCTATCTTTCCTTAATTTTTCCTCCTCTCCTACATGGCGAATACTGGTCATGTCTGATGCTACAGTATTCCAAAGAAGTGCTTTCGGAAAGCAATCATCCTGCGTATGATGTTGCTATTAACCAACATTGTTCATAGGGTGTTTGGGCTTGATATAAAGACTGCGAAAACATTGCATAAAGACTGTGAAATTTGTACATTACCTGAATTAACTTTGCAAATAGACTTCCACTTGGCTCCAGTCCTCTTCACTTTCATGCAACTTTGTCGCCTTTTGTCGCGGGAGAGCTCTGCTCTGGCGACCTTTGTAATTTTTTTCTTTTCTTTTTTTTTTCTTTTTTTCCTTTTTGTTATTTGCTATGCAATAAACAACGGGGGAGGCTTAACCTTTGGACACGGGCTCTTCTGAATCTCCACAGTGGCTTTGGAGCCCCTCTCTAAAGGTTAAAAACGCTCAAAACCGCTGCATAGTGGTGAGCGGCCTCCTTCCGTCTTAGAATCATAAATATAAGTATATTCCAGATAAAATGTATTACTTTTACATATTAACACTTTCGCGACCGCGGACGTAGATTCAAATTATTTGAAAATCTGTAACTCCCAGGGATGGAACACGGGCGCAGAATTCATACCACTATGAATGTAAGAAAATTTTCTACCTCTTAAATCAACGATATTATAGGCATAGAAATTTCTTAAACAGCTTCCGGTATGAATTCTGCGCCCGTGTTCCATCCCTGAACTCCACCAGGCGTTTCTTTTGCAATTTGTATGCTATTTTTTTCTTAAATATATAATTAATACTCACGATTTTACAGTGAAATATACTATGGATACAAATACTTTGATTAGAAAGAATAAACTTATAATGTATATCCATTTGTAATATAAATGTGAATACAGAAATTTTTGTTCTGAAATATTGTAACATGGGAGAATAACGCCCACAGGCGGACCTTACTGTCAAAAATTCAAAATCATTCCATATAGCGACAAATTAAATCCGTCGCTTGGGCAAAAATCTTCAAATAATTCAGCACTCAAAGGGTTAAATACAATAATAATCTAGGTATCAAATACCACCTGGTTAAAATTAGCGATACATCCCAGAAATCTTCACTCTTAAAATAAAAATTAATTAATTTTTATGATGTTGGGTTTCATATAAATATATTAATGTTTTCTCTATTTCAGGTTTCGCAGCGTTCCCGAAATTTTAATTGCGTTTTGATATCGGCACTGTGTCAATAACAATTTTTTCTTGAAAAAAGTACTGTTTTAAAATATTGATGCTAATATAATAAAAGGTCTTACACGGTAACAATTATAATTTATTACGGGGAATTGTTAGGCCCACCCTTTTTTCACACCAGTATATTTTAAGAGCATTTTTCCATTTCATCCAAATTACATATTCAAGAAGATTTTTCTAAAATTTGACTGAGTACCCTTAGTCCCGCTCTTTTTTCAAACCAGTATAAAGAGCATTTTTCTTCTTATTTAATCGTAATTACATACGAAAGAAAATTTCTCTAAAATCTGAGTGGTGTGAAAAAAAGGGTTGGACTATCGGTACTCTAGAGTAAATTATAAATGTTGCCAGGTATGAAAGGAGAGTAAAATTTTCGTTACGTTGCGAGACCTGCTATTTTTATTTTGCACAAACTGTAGAAAATATTTCGATGTGAAATTTTCAGAGCTGAATTTTTCTATAATTGTGAATCTTGAAGCCCACGAATTGGAAAAATCCGGTTTTTAATGTTTACTTCCTGAACTTCTGCGAAAATTTTGTGTGAATGTGTGAATCCTCTTTATGAACATGAATAAAAAAAAAAAAAATAAATAAATAAAGGTCAGTAAGGAAGTCGACATTCAGTATTTAAATATATCTTGACACTTTTAAAACATGAAAAACGATCAGCTTACGAGAACATACAAAAATCGCGAAAACGGAATGTTATATCCCAACTAAACCAACACTAATTTACTCAACTTAACTTTTTTGCCATTGTAAATAAATATATTATTGACAATGTCAGCAATGAAAAAAATATAATAATAATAATAAAATCATAAATATTATTAATTAAAAATAACATGAAGTTTATCAGTTACATTTTTGTTACTGAAAATAGGATGTATTGTGTTTTATACTAAAGGTTTACCAAGAGAAGAGGAAGGGGTTTTTCGCTCTATTGTAATTTTATACACATTAAAGTTCATTAGGTTAGTTAAGTTTCTTCAGGGAGAAAAAAAAAATGTGCATACAAACAGTTTCTTATTTCCCACTGGCTTTCCGGAGCGTACTGGGGGGGGGGGGGGGGGGGTAGTTGTCGTGGTATTAATATTCTTTTTTCCCTTAATGCTTATTACACCAGGTTAAAGTTTATTCCGAACCACTACAAAAATTCATGTTTGAACCAGGTCTATACCACTATGTGCAGAAGAAAAACACGAGTTATTTTTCCGTCTGAAGCCCTTTAGGCTATATGGTGGATTTTGGTGACGCATAATCATGGAGACCCAACAATAGTGATATCGTAGGATGCAAGTGCTCGCACATCTTGATACTACTATGTCCATGCAGAACTCATTATTAAAATTATATAGTTTTTTTTTCTTTTTTAATTGAATTATAGTAGAAATTATTGATAAAAAACTGCGGTTTCGAGACAATTTTCAGATGCAAACTCTTTTACCCTTGTTTTCATAACAATTGTAATTATAATTGATTTTTACGTACAGTCAACAAAGCAAAAGTCGCCCCCCCCCCCCCCACACACACACACCTATTTTCGCCGTAAATTATCGTAGAAACATGCAGCTGGTACCTATCGATCTGTAAAAACGTCTAGTTTTTAATTGTGTAGTTACATTTTTCTTAAGGGGTTATCTACATATTAAAACAGGCATAAACTTCATTTATTTCAATGACGACCCCTATTTTGGACCTCATATTGAGATTTCTGAGATCAAGGCAGTTCGGAAAACCTACCTATTTATATACTTTAAATGAATATTAAACAGAGTTACACATGAAAATGTGTTAAGGGACCGTCTATACATATAGAAAAAATAAATCGTAATCTACATTATTTATTAATTTTCACACCGGAAAAAAAGTTCAAAAATGTTAATTATAAATTATAAAAAACGTTTCTAATTCGCCGAACTTTCTATGTTTGTTTATAAATTAAAAGATTTTTATTGGTTTCTATTTATTAAACATTGAATAGTTAAACCAGAGCCTCCTTAAGTAGATGCCTTCCACGCGCGGCGAATCTCAATGTTAAATTAGGCAACATTTAAAAAACAAAACTAACGCTAGGTGACAGCACCTACGCAGAGCAACAATTTTCTTCTGTTTCATAGACAAGTTATATTTTTCATCTAAAAATCTAGCTATTAATTTCAATTTAAAGTCCAAAATTGTATTTTTTTTTTCTTTTAATTTGAAAAAATGATGTGAAAGTGCTTTATCGTAAATATTTTCAATAAAATATTCAAATATTTATATTTTAAAAAGTATAGGGTTTAATTTTCTTCGAAAGTGGACAAGACCTATTTTAGCTTTTCAACTAATTGAATTACAACGTATCAAATAAATAACACCTTTTTTTTAATATACTATTAATTAAAAAACGAAATTTAAAATTAAATAAGCAAAAACATGACATATCTATCACGCGATTAAATTATTTTTTATATATTTATTCAATAAAAATTTCAATTTTTTTTAAAATTTAGATACCAGATGAAAGTTTCGTTTATATAAATTAAAATCTCTGAACTTCAAATGAGTTTCAGTTCAGAATGAATAATTAATAATGATAAATTATTAAAATCATGTTTTTTTTTTTTTTTTTTTTTTTGGTCATGTCCTTTACGTTACATTTTTACCTTATTAGGTGTGAATTATTTTTCTTAAATCGAAAATTTTATATTATTTATAAGAAAAATAGACCAGCACGTTAACGAGATAAGTTAACATTCAGCAATAAAAATTGGAGAAGAAAACAATCTGTTATCTAGTCCGTCACAAAAAATAAATAAATAACCATTAAGATTTAAATTTTTAAAATTAAGGATTTCTTGAGCATAGGTTTTCTCTCGCACAAAGTTTTTTTTTTTTTTTTTTTTTTTTTTTTAAATTCAAGATTTTATTAGCTCCACCAGTTCCGAGAGGGTATGCTTACGAAACTAATAGACATTTTCGAAATAAAGTTGTCTTATATTTACATGTTTTGAGGTCTCCTCAAACGAAAAATAATGTTTTTAGCGGTTGGTCTGTGCGCGTCGATTTGTCTATCTCGGATATACTTGGAAAATGCTGAAAGTGTATTTCATTTTGTGTTAGGCGATTTTCATATAAGACTTAATTTAAATGCACAATCTGATGTGCACATGGTTTATTGAAAACATACAGGGCTATCCAAAATTAAGCCAAACGTTCTTTTACACTTTTTTTATGTCGACGAATACAGTTGAAGAAGGAAAATTAATTTTTCGAACCTATAATGTAAAGAAAGTATTTTTTTTTTTTGAAGTTCTATTTTCAACTCAGGTTTTTGAATAAAGTCACGTTTTGAGGTTCCCTGAATACAAAAAACTTTTTTTTTTTTTTTTTTTTTTTTTTTTTTAGTTTTTAGCGATTGATTTATATGCATATTTATTATCAGAATAATTTAAAAACAAACAAATGCAGGAAATTCACAATTGTATTTTAAAACTCGTATTGAAAAACGAAAAACTTCAATTTGAAAAATTTGATAAAGATTGGCAAATTTAAGGACAAATTAATAACATCCTTGAAATATTTTTACTTCCATTACCCTACTACCGTAGGTAATGAAAGTATTGTGTTCGGTCCAAAAATTCGATATCTAGTTTTCCCCTGATTTATATTTAGCCAGTATATGTGTGTGTGTGTGTATATGTGAGTGTATGGATGTGGGGATATTTTTCATTTTTCTGATAATTTTTCAAATCAGTACTCATGATATTTAATTTTTACATGAATTTTTAATTCCATATTCCATTTCTGTGGTAAAAGGTTAATAAAAGTAATGTTTTGAATCTTAAAACTTAATATTTTTAAAAAGAACAAAAGTAGAAATAAAAATTTTCTATTTTTTCTTTTCAAGATTCCCAACACTTTTGTTTCGATTTAACTGAAATAATCAAATTTTTATACGCATTTACACAAGTCTTTAAAAAACAGTGGTATTAAAAAAATATAAATCAATCTTGTTCCTATATTGGAGTATTTTATAGTTTTATTCATAAGTTACTAATGTAATTTATGAATAAAACTACAAAATACTCCAATATAGAGTGACTTCAAAGTAACTAAGAACAAGTTATTTTTCTGTATTCCTACATCAATAAATAAAAATTTTATCTCATTTTATAATAAGCATAAGTATTTTATTTGTTAAATCTAACTTACTAACAGAGAGAGGTGTCAACCCTTCGAATTTTTATATCATAATTTCTTTTAAATTTATCTTCGTCTTAATCAGACAATTTACGATAATAAAGAAAAATAATGTTTTTTGTGAAAAATATTATTGATATTCAAAAATCCGGAGGGTTGGTCATTTTGTATGTAATTACTTATGCAGTTTACATACCTTGTCTGGAAATATTTGGAAGCAATTTTTTACGCTGAATTGCATTGCTTGGTATTTCGTGAAAACATATATTTTCACGGCTACAGTCTGATTTACAAAATGGAACGACGCAATACACCATATTATTTAAAAAAAAAACCTCTCACATTTGTTAAATTAATAAAACATAAACCAGAACTCAATTGAAACTCAATTGCATCGCGCTCGCGGGAAATAAACATAACTTTACGTACGGTATCAAGCGTCATCTATTGTCTATGTTCTTCTTGTACTGTTGCCAAGTTTTCGAGCGACTCGCTAGGCATCTACTTTAAGGAGGCTCTGGTTAAACACATCACTTCATACGAAGAAAATTAAATAGCTTGAATCATATGAACCCTACAATGTTAAATTACAAAAATCTAGATACCAGAGTAATACTATTAATAGCGGTTTAAAAAAAAAAAGTGTTTAATATTTAAGAAAAAGAATTATCTACTTCTTGTTGGGTATATTTTTATTTTATACAGTAAGCACCGCATGAAAGTGAAACTATAAAGTTTTTCATTTAATTTTAGGCGCACAAACCAACAATATATAATATACAAAAATATAGATAACAAGATTTAAGCTAAAATCTGAGAAGGATATTTAACACTTTCGCGACCGCTGACGAAGAACCACGTCATTTGAAATCTGATACTCCTCCAGTGGGCATTTCTTTCACAATTTGTGTGTTACTATATTTCTTAAGAATATTCCTTATATTCATTATTTATACAAACAAAATATTATGAATACAAATACTTTCACTAGAAAGAGTATAATAATTATGCATTTTCATTTGTAAAATAAATATGGATATAGAAAACCTCGTTCTTACATAACGTAGTTTGAATGAATAACGCCCACAGGCGGAACAGACTATCTAAAAGACAAAAACATGCGGTCGAGAAAGTGTTTAATATTCAATAAAAAGGAGATACTGTTCAAAATCATACGTGACACAAAATTAAAACTTAGATGTCACGTATAAACTTAGCATTAAAAGTATTAGCACATATCACTTTGTTTTAAATTCTTTTTCCATAATAAATCTGACACCAGTTTTACGCCGTTATTAGAATAATTGAAAATAAATAGTATTGCGCTTTGTTTCAATGACAGATTTTAAAAACATATTAAAAAAAAAAATCTACTATATTATTTAGTATTAAAAAAACATTTAATAAAAATTTAATATTTTATTATGTTACGTCAAGCGATAAAATTTAAATAGCATTAGCGTAAAAACGTACAGTAAAAGAATGCTAAAATGTCACAAGATTAAAACAGAAAATTTGTTTTAGAAAATCTGATAAAAATTGATAAATATTAACTATGTAAATTATTTTTTTAAAGGGGGGGGGAAGTGTCGTTTACTACGTGTTGCTCTTTCAAATAATAATTCTCGTCCTACCGCGTTTTCTAAATCATGACAGTTTCCTTGAGGTGCACGAATCCTTGAATATTCAGGTAAAAAGAGAAAAAAAAGAACGACAAGAAGAGATAAAATAGAATTTTAGCAGTTAGAAACTAGGAAAAGTTATGTAATATTTAAGAACAAAGACTTAAAATTTCAGAAACGAGTGTACTCCATTTTTGCAACGGAAGCCACGCCTTTACACATTTTTTCTAAAACTTTACAGTATAAAACAAAATTATTTTACATACTTCCAATAAAATCGTTTAAATTTTATCTTCAGTATTCGATGTAGTAAATGCCAGTGACATTTATGCATACCAGCGTCACATGTAGAGTCATATACGAGTATGCAAACTAGTTTTTTTTTTTTTTTTTAATACAGTTTCCGCAATACGGAGGCGGGGATTCATTTCTTTTGGAATTCCTTCACAATCTCTCTCTTGCATTGTGATAATTTTATAAAAAATAATCCAATTTGTATCATAAACATCGAAATGTTGCTTAGAAAACAATTAGAATGACATTGAGGTAAATTAAAATAGTTTTTTGTCAAAATATATACAGATATTTACTCTCAGAGGATACAAATTATTGTAAGTGACGGCCCCCTAACACAAGTAAAAAAAAATATATCACTGTAACTCAAAAAATAATGTTAGGAATGAGCTGTAAATTTGGAAACCCATGTTTTTGATGATGCCCGTTCTATTCATAGAAAAATTAACATAGGTCATAATTCATAAATTTTTCAAATATGAAATTATTAATAATTTTCATAATTCAAAAAATATTTTTTTTTATCAAAAATATGCAGGGAATATGTTTGGGTCACTTCATTCTATCATATAAAAAAAACAAACAGAATTTGAATATTATAATTATTTTGGAAGAAATGAATTAATGTTTGTCACATTCATTTAACATTAGCACCCTCATATTTTGACAGCTTATAGCTCTGTCAAAAATTGAGCAAAATATATAAACTATACCATTTTCTGCGATGATTTGATCCAAAGAATTAAAATAAATTATAAAAAATGGGGGTTACCATTGAAAAAAATTAAGTTGATGCCAGTTTTAATATGTAGACGACCCCTTAAGCAAAATCTAACTATACCATTATAAACTAGACGTTATTACAAATCGATTGGTACCAACCACATGTTTCTACGACAACTTATGGCGAAAATAGATGGGGGTTCGCTTTTTTTTTTCTCTTTTTTTTGTGACTGTACACAGAATTAATAGCTATAGCTACATAGCTGCCAACTTGTACTTTTTTTGCTACCGAAAATTTTTTATCGAATTAAGTTTTTAAGCAATTTTCTGTCATTAAACATAATGAATATTCTTGCAAATAAATACTGGTGTTAAAAAACCGTACTACTTGGCACCTTTGTAGCTATTTGTGTTAATTTGTCAAGGAGCCGCAGGTTAGAGTAACGCACGCCCACCGTATTCTTTGATAACAGACTTTTTAAAGTGACAGCAAATCGTGAATTAAATCCCTGGATAGTGACAATGTACAGAAGTCTTAATAATTTCTATCCACCGAAGATTTCCGTAGCGGAGCCAAAAGAAAACAATGAGCACCGCCTCTAAAATAATTTATATTTAAAAATAAGAATTTTGTACATCCTCATTTAATCTTGCAAGTGATGTCGGCGCATATATAAATTAAATACCGCATTGATTGTACCAGATAAAATTTAAATGATTTTTACATGAGCACTTCAAATTATTTTTCCAAATACAGTAAATTTGTTGAGAAACTGCTAATGGTAGGGCTTATTTTTTAAAATAGGGAAATCCTTTCAGTGCAATTGACTTATAATATTAAACAAAAATAAAGTTTTTATCTCGATTAAAAATCCCTGACGATGCTTTACTATTAAAGCGAAAAGCTTTGGATAAAAATATTTTTAACATCTTTTAAGTAAAAATTTAAATTTACGTGTGTTAAAAGTGTTTTAAATATATTTATCTCTATTATTGTTTTCACATTTTTAACCTCATAGGTATGAGACAGGTGTAATTTTCAAACTGAAATCCAAACACGCCTAAAGTATCTCAATATCCTCGAAACCAATTTTCGGTCAAAATACCGATTTTTTAATCATTAAATACTAATATTAATTCATCTTTTAAAGTCTGTTTTAATTTTAACTATTTCTATCTGATTCAAACTAAGACTTATTTTTTCTTTTCAATATTACAACAAAACAGTATTTCACCCTACTTTTGTATACTGTATATATAGATAATAGAATAAGGAGTCAGATACCATCTGATCATAGCTGCCAATATTTTAATTTATTCCGGAGTAATTTTAGCCACGCCTCTAATTCGTACCACTTATTTTTTAAAAGCAATTTTTTTCTTATTTTATCGAAGTTATGTACTGAAGAAAATTTTTCTATAAATACAGTGGTGCGAATTAAAGGCGGGCTAAAAGTACTCTGGAATAAATTAAAATATTGGCAGCTATGTCTGATGTATAAACGTACTTTATTATACATTAGATAGATCTATATAGGTATATGTTTCTGCGTGAGGGTGGGACTGCTGCCATCTGAAACTCTCCTAATTGTGAATAGTAAATACATTCATTAAAATTTAAAAGCTATTTTTAAACTTAAAAAAGAATTACCAATTATTTACACAAATTTTACTTTTACCACTCTTTAAAACTTGCGAATTTAAGAAAAAGTAAGTAAGTTCAACTATATTAGTCTTTTATATACCCAATTTGAATTTCAAGCAAATATGTTTTCATTATGCTTATAACATACATAAACAAAGATAAACAGCTATTAACACGGTTTTCTCATTCAGGTAGTTCCAAAACGCATAATTATAACAAAATGAATATTGAAATTTCGTCTCCAAACAAGTACTTTGGTATGAGGAAGTAGTAATTATTCCTTACCAGAAAACCATTCGAATAGTGTAACAATAAAAGTCAATTAAATTATGTTCATTTGAGAGGGCATAATCGAAAGTGATTTCCGACGCGTGAACTGTTGGCTTTCGTGAGCGCGTTCTCAAGAAAACTATAGTTAAGTTAGGGTAAAAATGTATTAATGGGAAAGAAGTGGGGAGAGTACCTATAAAACCTGTCAGAACAGGGACTTTTAACAGTTTGTAAGTTCTACATTAGCGAATTTTGAATCACTATTTCTCGATAGAACGTATCTGAAAGCTAAAATGGACAACTGATTTATGCATCAAACAACACGTTTGTATTGCTCTTTCGATTATTGCTTGCTTTCGATTTTATTCATTATTTCAGTTACAGGTGGTTTTATCGATTCCATACTTGGCAACCATCTCATTAATAACCGTACAATTGTTAACGCCCCCCCCCCCTGAGAAAAACTCCCCTTTTCTCACACCACTATATTTTTAGAGTTATTCTCTCCAAATGTTGTTACAATTAAATAAGCCTAAAATTACTGTAAAAAATTATTTGTGTGTAAAATAAAGGAGTGTACTAAAAATTGTACGATTCATAATGAGATGGTTGGCAAGTAAGCGATTCAGGCGTGGTTGCACCGATTATTAGTGAACTTTCTGAATTTATAACTCGAAAACGAGCTGTCGAGGGTTGTTCATTTATGCGTCAGAAAACATGTTTTTATATGTTCTTTCGATTAATGCTTGTTTAGATTTTTTTATTATTATTATTACAGTACGGAATGGTTTCCTGGTTAGCAGTATTCATGAAATTAGTAAAATTTAGTAAAACATTTCTATTATTTATATTCAATAAAGAATAATATATTATCTCAATTTTATGCAGCGTGTATTGCCTATAAATTACATTCATACCACATAGTACATTTAAACTAATCACAGTATAAAAAACAAATAACACAATCAAAAATGCAATTTCAACAATTTTAAATTGTGGTCCTACTACATGGTTTGTCCAGGAAATAATAAAACTGATTCCATAAAACACATTTATTTGAAAACTTTAAAATAATCCTTCGTGCATTAATGACCGTTGCTATAGTTACTTCCACCCATTGATGGCCGCTTGAAAGCCTTAGCACCTTCATTTTAGCCGTATTATCTTAAGTTTGAAAACTTGATGGACGTTCAGCACGTTGTTTGTCCTCGACGCCCAACCTTCTGCCTTTGAAGGCTTGTTCTACTTAAACACTTGAACCTTGGACAAAGAATACTTTCCATAGGATTATTATAAGATGGCAAGCGTCACAGTAGCCGATATGTTTAGTTTTATGCAAAACTATATGGAGTATCACTGCTCGATACTCTGCTGTATTCTAAAAAACCTAACGCTACTTTCAAACATGAGTCTGCTTCATGAGCGATCTGTGCGCTAAAAAAGCTCAAGGTCAACTGACTTCCTGTAGACTCTGTACTGATAGCTCCACCGCCTGTACCACCAACAAACTTCGCCCATTTGACCTTCTGTTTGGTGCGAAAAGTTCAGTTTCATTACTTTCTGTGCAGACATCTTGTATATTTGAAATATTTTGTATAGCCCTGAAAATGAGTAGTAAATGATTTTCCTATCATATCCTGTACTAAAAATGTTTTTATGCATAAAAAATATAGATCCATTTCTTTTTGTTTAGTGCAGGCTAGAGTTAAACTGTATCTAACGGAAATTTCGCCCATGAGAATGTATTTGAATTATCTTGGATGTCCCTGTCCACTATACCATTTGTTTGATCTCAACGAAAAATTTTGTGTAGCTTCCTTATATGATACAAATTTCGAATACCGAGTTTGGTATCTTGCTACTCTTTATTGATGAGATATGTTGATAAAAGACAAACATACACCCAAACAGTAACACACATAGAAACATGCAGTTCAAACGCAAAAAAAGACTTTTGACATCGAGGCCTTTAAAACGTGTAAATATAACATAAACTCAATTTCGAAAATTTTACCTTAAAACAGTACTAACTCTACTGGTGTTTAGGTAAGAGAAAAGAAAAATCTTATGGATCACAATTAACAAAATACTTCATACATAGTTTCCAAAGAGATATTAAGAGAATATGCCATACTCAGAATTATAAAATATTATCGTTAATAAAAATTAGGATTTGCATTGTATTTTTAATAATATTTGCTCCGATGGCCATTAACTTATATATATATATATATACATATATTATACTCAGTGTACAAATATGAAAACAGTTCATTCACTTGAAAACTTTGCAGTAATGTTAACCAATCATTATTTTTCATTTTTGGTGTTTTGTACAGTCAGAAAGAAAGAAAAAAAAACTCCCCCCATCCCACGCTTAATTTTGCCGTAAATTATCGTAGAAACAAGCGACTGGTACCGATCGATCTGTAATAAACTCTAGTTTATAGTGGTATAGTTTGATTTTGCTTAAGGGGTAATCTACATATTAAAACAGGCATCAATTTCATATTTTTTTCAATTGCAACCCCTATTTTTGATATCATATTCAAATTTCTGAGATCAAGACGGTTCAGAAAAACTCTTGTTTATATACTTTCAATCAATTTTTAAAGGAGTTACAAGAGAAAATGCATTAGGGGTCCGTCTATACATTTAGAAAAAATAAATCATGATTAACTACAAAATAAACATTATTTATTAACTTTCACACCTGAAGAAAGGTAAAGAGATGTTAATTATAAAAATAAAAAAACGGAATAGAAAGCGTTAAAATAGCCCTAATCATAGAAAACCTCCAATGTTGAATTATAAAAGTCTAAATACCAAGATAAAAGAATAATAGTAATAACGATAATAATACGAATAGAAGTACAAATATGTATATATATTTCTGTTGGTTATATTTTTATTTTATACAGTAAGCACCGCATGAAAGAGTTACTATGAAGTTTTACGTTTAATTTGAGGCGTAGAAACCAACAATATAAAATATACAAAAATATAGATAGCAAGACATAAACTAAAATCTAAGAAAGGCTATTTAATAATCAATAAATTTTGATACAGTTCAAATTCATTCCTATTTTGAGTAATAGGTCACGCCTTTATACGTTTCTCTAAAACATCAAATTATTTTACAAATTCATGATTAAATAACTGAAATTGTGTCATCAACAATCAAAACGTAAATTTTACTCCTTTATATATGTTAGAGTTGTATAAAGATTCAAACAAACTAAAATTAAGGAAACAAAAGAACATTTTTAAAAGTATTATTTCAGAAAAAGCCAGGGGGTGAAGTTTATTATTCTTTTGGAATGTCATCACAATTTCCCGCCTGCGATGCATTAATTAAAAAAAAAAAAAAAAAAAAAAGGATAATTTGTATAGTAAACATCGAAACCTTGCATAGAAAACAATAATAAACAAAATAAAATAATATAAAAATTTTCATTACGGGACTGAATTTGGATAAATTGGTCTGATAAAGTATGTTCCACATAAAACGGTTTCCTATTGCCCAGAACGGATATTCCCTGAACGTGAATTCCTAACTTTAAATGTGTAAGATCTATAACTTTAAAAGTATTAAGACATATTACTTTGTTTTAAATTCTATTTCCATAATAAATGTGACGCCAGTTTTACGCCGTGATTAGAATAATCGAAAATAAATAATATTGCGCTTTGTTTCAATAATAGATTTTAAAAACATAAAAAAAGAACACTATTTCATTCTGCATTAAAAAAGCATTTAATTAAAATTTAATATTTTAATATGTTACGTCATGCGATAAAATTTAAATGGCATTAGCTTGCAAACGGTACAATGAACGAATGCGAAAATATCACAACAAGATTAAAACAGAAAATGCGATCTAAAAAAATCGTATAAACATTAATATATATATATTAATTATATTAATTAAAAAAAAAATAAAAGTATTGTTCACTGCGTATTGCTTTTTCAAACAATAATCCTCGCCTTACCGCGTTTCCTAAATCACGAAATTTAACTTTAGAATTTTAGCAGTGAGAAACTAGGAAAAGTTATGTAATATTTAAGAACAAAGACTTAACATTTCAGGATCGGATGTATTCCTTTTTGCAACGTAAGACACGCCTTTCACAATATTCTAAAACGTTACATTACCAAACAAAATTATTTTACATATTTGCAATTAAATCATTTAAAATTTTTCACCAGTATTCGATGTAGTAAATGCCATTGATATTTATGCACACCAGAATCAAATATAGTGTCAAATACGAATATGCAAACTAGTTTTTTTAATATTGCTTTAGTGATATAGAGACGGGGCTTCATTTCTTTTGGAATTTTTTCACAATTTCTCGCCAGCACTGAAATAATTTTATAAAATTAAGCCAATTTGTATAATAATCATCGAAATGTTGCTTAGAAAACAATTAGAATAACATAAAGGTAAATTAAAATATTTTTTAAAAGTATATACAGCTATTTTCTCACAGAGGATACAAATTATAACAAGTGACGGCCCCCTATCAGCAGCAAAAATTTAAATATCACTTTAACTCAAAAAATAATGTTAGGAACGAGGTGTAAATTTGGAAATCCATGTTTTGGATGATGCCCGTTCTTTTCGTGCAAAAATTAACATAGATCATATTTCATGATTTTTTCAAATATTAATTAATTATTATTAATATTTATTATTAATAATTTTCATAATTCAAAAATTTTTTTTTTTTTTTCAAAAATATGCATGGAATATGTTTGGGTCACTTAATTCTAATGCAAAAAAAAAAAAAAAAAAACAGAATTTTAATATAATATTTGGAAAGATATGAATTAATATTTGTCACATTCATTTAACATTAGCATCCCCGTACTTTGACAGCTTATAACTCTATGAAAAATTTAGCAAAATATATAAACTATAACATTTTCCGCGATGATTTGATCCAAATAATTCAAATAATTTATAAAAACTGAAGGTTACCTTTGAAAAAAAAAAAGTTAATGCCAGTTTAAATATGTAGAGTAACACCTAAGCAAAATCTAATTATGCTATTATAAACCATAGCTGCCAATATTTTAATTTATTCCGGAGTACTTTTAGCCCCGCATTTAATTCGCACCACTTTATTTATAGAAAAAAATTCTTCAATATATAACTTTAATAAAATAAGAAAATAAATCTTTTAAAAAATAAGTGGTACGAAATAAAGGCGCGGCTAAAATTACTCCCGAATAAATTAAAATATTGGCAGCTATGACAAACTAGACGTTATTACAAATCGATTGGTACCATTCGAATGTTTCTACAACAAATTACGGCAAAATTAGGTGGAGCGTGCAATTTTTTTTTTTTTTTTTTTTTTTTTTTTTTCGACAGTACCAAATGTGTAATACTCCAATATATATAATGGGTTATTTTTAAGGTTATGGGACAAACTTGAATTGGATAGAGTACATCACAAGAATTCAGAATTGTATAGGAACCCATGTCTCCAAACGTCATTTTAAAATTTTAAGAACCCGATGTTTCGGGCTACTGCGTAAATTTTAAAATTTTGCATGCTTCATTATTTCGCAAAATCATACACAATATTCAAATTATTACAATCACTAAGATACAAGACACCGGTAAATACAGAATTTGTTTATTTATGTAAACATTAGCACGTAGAATCTCTTAAAAAAAAAAAAAAAAAAAAAAAATGCTACATTTGAGAGCCACGCTCACATTCAAGCAAAATCATCGTGTTCTTAAAGGTTTAAAATGAAGTTTGAGGAAAAGGGGTTTTATACAATTTTAAATCCTTGGCATGATTTGTCCATACAATCTACCTCGTCTCCAAGTTTGTCTCGTGACCTGGGAACCTCCCTGATTATTTATATATATAAAAGATCCGAAACTTATTTGTAAAATGGACAAAATTAAACAAATCAAAAAGAAATAAAATAGCAAATAAAGATTAGTCCAAAGTAATTAAGAGAATAGGAGAATCAATTTTAAATAGTTTCCCTCCTTACAACACTGTCCATAAGGGAAAATTATTGCAAGAACGCAAAAGAATTCTAAGATGTTTCCAACAATAACAGTGGATTAACACATATATGTATATAGATAGATAGGTAGTTAGATATTTAAAGAACAAAGTTTTTGAGGAAAGAGTGTGAAATAATATTCATTAATTAAAGGTATTTTAAAAGCACTTCCTTTCTCACATGCCAACAAACGTGTAATGACATTAAATATATATATATATATTTACATATATTCAAATGATTGCAAAAAATTATCAAGACCAGAAGGTCTCGGGATCAAAAAATTTTCACGGGACTAATTCATCCTGATTTGATATGCTAAAGCTCTGCTTGTATTTTTAACTTTTTCAAAACAACTATAGTTTTCTCCAATGTTTCCGGACCAGCTAAGGTGAAAATTGCTATATAAATATAGTGGTGGGAGAATTAAGAATAAAGGTGGAGCAATCCAGTGTTGTTAGAATTTATGATTTGTTTATTCGACAGACACCAATAATTTTAAGATGTGGTACTTGATATTAAAAATACAAGACTCGAATGAGGAAGAAGTTAAATTTCCAAAAAAACCTCTATTGGATATATCATATATCACTTCTCAAGATTATTGATGATATTTGAATAAAAATGTCGCTGCGTCTGGAAACCCTGGCACCATACTTGCTAACATACTAATTAATATTCTGTAGTATTGTTAGCGACGCCTTCTTTTTCACACCAATATCTTTTTAGAATATTTTTCTTCTTATTTAATCGCAATTGCATATGGAGAATATTACTCTAAAAATTTACTGGTGTGAAAAAAGGCCGGGACTAACAACACTACGGAACATTAATTAGAATGTCGGCAAGTATGACTAGAACCATCGCATATATGAACTATGTAATTGATTTCCTTAGTGATCTCCGAAGTAGAATAATCAGACTGTCCTGATGTTAGAATACTTAGCACTTTGGTTTTTATTTCCCAGGTGCTGAATTTGAATCCCAGTTCAGGTATGAATGTTTGTGGTGCTTCGTAATCCAAGTTAATCTCTAAATTTGGATATAATGAGCTTTAATGCGAAAAAAAAAAAAAGACTGCACAGCGACACCTCATACCAAAGAAACCAACCAATTATTAGCTGAAATTTATTTTTCAATCCATTCATGTTACGATAACTCATTAGTTAATATCTTGCTAAAAGGTAACTGTAATAAAAAGTTAAGTCCTTATCAAAACTTTCACTCTGTCTTGAACTGAAAATTAGAACCTATATTTACGCATTAAATATTATTATAATTAGTTTTATTTTTAAATAACACAAATAAAATTTGCGCATTGTAGCATGTTATAATGCTACTAATCTGTATAATTTTTTATAGTATCCCTTATCAGAATTATTGGTATAAACAGAGCTTTTTAATTTATTCCAAAACGTTGTTAACTCCGCCCCTTTTTTCACAACACTTTCTTTGAATAGCAGTTGTTTCCAATATGTAAGAAATGTTGACTATAGCCTCCTAAATTAGATGCCTTCCGCGTGGCTCGGAAACTTGGCAACAGTTCAAGCGGTAGACCTGATACAGATTGTGCGACTTATTCAATTGTCACCAATAATTTTAAGTAGTGATATATGATATATACACATACTAGCCAAAATCCTAATTAATATTCCGTAATATCGTTAGCCCCGCCTTTTTTTTCACATCAGTAAATTTGAAGAGTAATAGTCTCTAAATTCAATTACGATTAAATAAGAAGAAGAATATTAAAAAAAGATATTCGTGTGAAATAAAGGCGTGAATAAAGATACTACGGAATATTAATTAGGATGTTGGCAAGTATGTATATAAACGACGTTTCTTCTATTCTATTCGCCTTTTATGTATATCAAATCCCACTTTTAAAATTTTTTGGTGACTGTTGAATAAAAAAGTCGCGCAATCTGTACCAGGTGGCGCTGTCTACCGCCAAGTTTCCGAGCCACGCGGAAGGCATATAGTTTAGGAGACTATGGGTTAACACATTGTAGTCGGGGTATTTTCGCATTTTGAGCAGTAAGCCCCGCCTTTTGTCGTTCCCCTGAAACATTATACTATTTTACAAAATGATTTTACTCATTCACGATTAAATAAACTTTATTCTCAGCAGTCGATAACTTAAAAGCCTCTGGCGTATATGTACACAGGCAATATATATAATGTTAAACACGAATATGTAAAATCGTTTTCTTAAAGTGAAGTACATTTTTAGAGGAACGCCTAAAAGGGGGCTAATTTTTCTTAAAAACATTCTTTTATGTGACCCGTAAGCAATGTGTTAAGAAAGAAGAAAATTGTTTCTTCTAAAAAAGTGGAATGAAAAAAGTGAATACTAACAATGTTACAGAATAAATAAAAAGGTTAATTTATTCTGTAACATTGTTAACTCTGCCCTTTTTTCACAACACTTTCTTTAAATGGTAATTGTTTCTGATATATAATAACTGTTTAAGTAAGAAGAAAATTACTTCTTTTCAAAAAGTGGTATGGAAGAAGCGGTTACAATCAAAATCGGAATAAATTAAAAGGTGGCAACTCTGGTTTTATATATTCACAGATAAATTACATACTCTAGCTTCAAATCTTTCTAGCTACTTTAAAAGAAAAATAATAACTTTAAACAACTACATGCTGAAAAAAAAAAAAAAAAAATCAATAATATCGCCCTGTTTGTTATTAACAAGTAATAAATCCGATATCTCTAGAATTTACATATGACGTTTTAAAATTTTACATCACATACATAATATAATTACTTATTAAAAAAAAAAAAAAAAAAAAAAAAAAAACATGACAACTTCAAATGACTCAATTAAAAGAGCAATATATTCAGGGGGAAAAGGTTTTAACACTTCCGTATTCATTAAATAATCAAAGACCAATTAAATATAGTCATCAATTCACGTTTTCAAACAAATATCAGTAAAAAAATTTCCCAACTACAATTATTAAATACAACTGTATGATTAATGTGTATTTTAAAATATAACAATTATAATTAGCAATTTAAAAATCATTCGAAAATTAAAAAGTAATAATAATAATCCCAAAACGATTAATGATGCATATGATATTATTTTTTAAGTTTAAATTTATTGTGAAAAACATATGTTCTTCCGACACAAATAATCCTTAAATTTATTGTAAAGATAAAATCCGTACTACTTCATGAACCATAAGTAACATGAAAAACTAAAACTGAATGAGAAAAATAATAAAAACTTTTATCGCACTTCCAGAAACTCCATAAAATAAATTGGGCATTCGACGTTCATATCGTGAGTCCCATCAGGCGGGGTTTTAAAATAAATTTTGCATGAATGTGGTTTGGTAAAGAAAACTTTTCCCAGAAATTATTAGAATAAATAAAATATAACTTATATAATTTCAAAAAACATTTTTAAATTAAATGTATGATGTCAGAAATTGTATATAATGATTCAGGAACATTTGTGAACGGTGTTTGAGTAACAGTGATAAAAAGTTACGGGATATATATATATATATATATATATATATATATATATAGTGACATTTTCTTCTTTAACCCCTTAACAGTCGGATATTTTTTCAAAGACATGCCTATAAAGTCCACATTTTTGTCTAATTAAAAAAACAAAAACAAAAACAAAAAAAAAAAAATTGAAAATAAATAAATGAATAATATATATAGTTATTCTGTACATATTTTCAAATACATTATATATAGTTTGGTACTGGCTGGTGCTTTCATTTATAATAAAATGTTAAAGGAAAAATTCACGTTGGGCGTGGTCACAGCCCGTGAATATCACGGGAGCGAGAAGGAAGGGGTTTCCAAAAATAAAGGACAAAGCGATTTTAGGAACAGATATTCTCACTATAACTGATATGCATTTTTGCATTTTAACCCTTTAACGTTCACTTCCTAATTTATTTTAAAAATTACTAAACTAATTTAAACAAGAAAGAAAAATCATGCAGTACGCATTGATTAGTAACACTTTCCAACCGTACGTAATTGTTGTATCGAATAACTTTCAATATTCTTTGCCTAAGTTATCACACAACAGACAGAAGGACTGAAAAATATACAGATAGATTAATTCATTTTAAAATTACTCTTAGGCATTTTGGAAAGTGTTAAAAAGGCTTAACGCAAAATATAATGTAGCCATTAGATTATAATTACAGTTTTTGATCTCTCTGAATATTTTAGTGTAGCCTTGTAAATCAGAAAGTTAATCATATCATATTCTATACAAAACATTATTTTAGAGTATTAACAATAAATTTCAATATTTTTATGATTTTTACAGTAGAAAGACTTTTAAATATAGCTTTCAAAAAATTTTCTCCTAAAATGTAATGCAATGGCTTTTTTTTGTTGTTGTTGTTGTTGTTGTTGTTGTTGTTCTTGTTCTTGTCCCTGTAAACAAACTAGTTGCACAGGACCTATTAATGTCATTTTAAATAGGGAAAATTCTATAGGGATAATGTTTATAAAAATAACACTCATAGAACACAATGCTTTCGAATGCTTTTGAGTGTCCCTGTACACAAACCAGAAGAGTTATTCACTCAATTTTCAATATGGAACATCCGATAGTAAACTTCAATAAAATATATCAGTTTCGAGAAATTCCATAAATAATTACAGGAGTTAAAGCACGGGGTTACAGACAGACAGACAGATGGACAGATACACAAACTGAAATCATATTTACACTTAAAAATGTCAGAAAGTGTTAAAAACGCTTAACGTAAATGAAAGTATTATTCTAGCATTTTGTTATTAATAACTCTTAATATAAATGGATATTTTTGGGTCACCCTGTAAATCTAGTGCTAATCATGCTACATTCTATGCAAAGAATTTTTTTGTGCATATAAATAACATATTTCAATTTCCTAAAACTTCGTCGAAAGTAAAGTTATTAAAATTTGATTTATAGAAATATCTCTCATACAACGCAATGCTTTGGAATACTTTTGAGTGTTCCTGTATACAAATCGGTGGTGGCATTTCCTCCATTTTATACAGGAAACATCCTGTAGGGAATTTGAATAACATATTTCAATTTCATTAAGATATGTCTACAGCAAAGGTATGAAAATATGGTTTATAGAAATAGCTCTCATAGAACACAATGCTCTGAAATACTTTCGGGTGTCCCTGTACACAAACCAGTAGAGGTATAAACTCCATTTTCAATAGGGAACGTCCGATAGTGAACTTAAATAACATATTTCAATTTCATTAAGATATGTCTACAGTAAAGGTATGAAAATATGGTTTATAGAAATACCTCTCATAGAACACAATGCTTTGGAATACTTTCGGGTGTCCCTGTACACAAACCAGTAGAAGTATAAACTCCATTTTCAATAGGGAACGACCGATAGTGAATTCGCATAACATATTTCAATTTCATTAAGATATGTCTACAGTATAGTTATGAAAATATGGTTTATAGAAATACCTCTCATAGAAGCAATGCTTTAAAATACTTTGGGTGTCCCTGTACACAAACCGGAGTAGAGTTATAAACTCCATTTTCAATAGGGAACGTCCAATAGTAAACTTGAATAAGCTATTTCAATTTCATTAAGATATGTCTACAGTAAAGGTATAAAAATATGGTTTATAGAAATACCGCTCATAGAACACAATGCTTTGAAATACTTTCGGGTGTCCCTGTACACAAACCAGTAGAGGTATAATCTCCATTTTCAATAGGGAACGTCCAATAGTGAACTTGAATAACATATTTCAATTTCATTAAGATATGTCTAGAGTAAAGGTATAAAAATATGGTTTATAGAAATACCTCTCATAGAACACAATGCTTTGAAATACTTTCGGGTGTCTCTGTACACAAACCAGTAGAGGTGTAATCTCCATTTTCAATAGGGAACGTCAAATAGTGAACTTGAATAACATATTTTAATTTTATGAAGGTATGTCTACAGTAAAGGTATAAAATTATGGTTTATAGAAATACCTCTCATAGAACCCAATGCTTTGAAATACTTTCGGGTATCCCTGTACACAAACCAGTGGAGGTATAAACTCCATTTTCAATAGGGACCGTCCGATAGTGAACTAGAATAACATATATCAGTTTCAAGAAATTGTATAAATATTTACGGGAGTTAGAGCGCGGGCAGACAGACAGACAGACGGACAGACAGACAGACAAACCGAAGTCATAAACACTTTTCAACCTTGTTGGAAAGTGTTAAAAATAGCTTATAGACACATAGCTGATCATAAATATTTAAAAAATAAAAAATTAGCATTGTTCCTTTTCGATAAATTTTCGGTTTGAAACGTCTGTAAGTAAACCTTATTAAATTCCAATAATATTTAATTTAATAAATAAATCACTTTATAAGTAAATACAGTAGAACTTGGATAATTCGAAGTTCAAGGGACCAGAGAATAATTCGAAATATCCAAAAATTCGAATTACATGTACTATTTTGTTAAAAAGAAGAGATAAATTAAAAATATAAAAATCTATGATCAAAGATTTAACATATAAACTTTATATCTAAGAATACTGCATCATTAAGCCCCTCCTATTAAATCAATATTTTTTTACGAGCTTAATTATTCAACACATTTTTAAAATAGTCACATATTTTTGATTGCTTCTTTAAGTACAATCTTTGTATTATAGCATATGACTTCAACCCATCAACTGATACTGAAACAGAATCTCCTACAATAGACATGTCTTTCAATTTAAAAAAACCCTCGAAGTTCATGTATATGAACCATATCTTGTGATGCACTACACTGTAAAAAATATGCCCTATTTGCTGCCAGAAATTCTCTGTAATTTGAGAAAATACGTTCTGACAACGTAAGTTTTTTGTAAATTACGCGTATTTTCTCAAATTACAGAGAATTTCTGGCAGTAAATAGGACATATTTTTTACAGTGAGGTAGTATATACTCTTGTATTTCCTTATCCTTCTTTGAAAGAGTGTTGAAAAAAATAATGCACTTTAGCTGAGAAAAATCTCGGGAACAAATTTTACTATAATATTTTAAAGGTAATCGTATGAAAAATTCGAATTATCCAAAATCGAATTCGAATTATCCATGATTTTTTAACATTATTTTAATACAAAATTCAAGGGACCGACTAAAAAATTCGAATTATCCAGAATTTCGAATTAAACAAGATGGAATTATTCAAGTTTCACTGTATTATCGACAACAAAAACTCGTAAAATTTCCATAGATCCCAACATTTTAGTTTATTCCAGAGTATTTTAACCCTTTGCGTCGCAAGGTAATTCTATCATTTAAATTACACTGCCACCGGAACTTACGAACGTATTTAAAATAAAAGAAATTTTAAAATTCACGTTAAATAAAGGACCTTTTTTGTTATGTTATAAATGTAAATTTTTGCTAAAAAATTTCCGGGATGAGTTTTTGCATTTGAGAATAAAAATTAGGTGTTCCATCAGCGGGAACACTGCGACTGAAACGGTTAAAGGTTTTGATTTGAGAGAGAGAGAGAGACTGGATGAACTTTTGCAATTGATAACGAAAATTAGGCGGCATCTAAAATTCATAAATGAAAAATATTTTTTTCAAAAATATCCACCACAAGATCAGGTAGGTTACAGTCATGCCTGAAAGATAACAGCTGAATTAACTACAGAGATACGTAAAAAATGTCAATTTCAAAGTTGTATACCATATTCGATTTGGTATTAAAAGGTATCTTGGGCGTAACAACTCTAACCAGAAAACTATTCCAATAGTATAGCAATAAAAATCAAATGATGTTCATTTGGGAGGGCATCATTTGACGTGATTTTCGACTCGTAAACTGCTTGCTCTCGTGATCCCGTTCTTCAAAAATCTCTATTTAAGTTTGGGTGGAGTTGTAGTACTGCTTTCTTGGCAACATCCTAATTAATATTTTGTATTGTTGTCAGCCCCACCCTTTTTTTCACACCAGTAAAATTGTGCAAATACAATTACGATTAAATAAGAAGAAAAATACTCTAAAAAGATACTCGTGTGAAAAAGATGGTGGGTCTAACAATGCTACGGAACATTAATTAGTATGTTGGCAAGTATAAGTAATGAGAAAAGAGTAGGGGGATGGTCCCAATAGAAACTGTCAGAACAATAAATTTTATCGATTTTTACATTATACATAAGCGATTTTTCAGACATTATCTCAAAGCTGAAATGGGGAACTGACTCATCAAACAACACGTTTGTCTATGCTCTTCGATTATTGCTTATTTAGATTTCATTCATTATTTCAGTAAAGAGTGGTTTTTATCGATTCAGACGTGGTTGCACCGATTATTAGCGAAATTTCAGAATTTATAACACGAAAACGGGTTGACGCTGACAATTGTTTTACACATAATTTTTTTTATGCATAAAGCAATTGCCGTCGTCAGCTCATTTTCGACTTATAAATTCTGAAACTTCGCTGAAAATCGGGACAATCACGTCTGAATCGATAATGCTACGCCTTACTAAAATAATGAATGACATATTTATATATGCTATATCGATTGATGCTTGTTTGGATTTTTTCTTTTTTCTCTGATTACAGTAAGGTGTGTTTTCCTGGTAAGAAAAGAATTTATAAAACGCACATTTTTAGCTCCATGTCATTAAAAAACATGGGAATGTCATTTTTCCTCAAAAAATAGCTAGCATCGTACTACAAAGAAACGATTCGTGATTCTCGTTCAAAAAGACGTTGATTCAAATCCCTTTCATTTTTTTCTCGTCCTGTATGAGCTTTCTCGCTTATAGGTTTGAAAAATATCGACCAAATAAAAGTACGTTACGTATTCTGTTGTCAGCTTAATTCTATGCAAGGTATGGGCGCATGCACGGCACTCATGAATCTCTGTTCTGAGAAAGGGTTGGCAGAAGACCATAAAAAGCCAAGTACAAATAACATGGGCTAAACAAACATGGCTACAACATAACAAACATAACAAATAACATGGCTACGTATTCTGGCTCCTTCAAATAACAGCTCGTTGAATAAAGGTCATAAATTAAGACCTTTGGTGATTACTAGAATAGAAATTATTTTGCAAAGTATGGACCCTGGGAACAGTAATATTGACTTTGTTGGAAAGTAAAGCTCAAAAATGTTGAGTTACTTCAAACCAAAACTGATGAACTAAAACTTGAATATTACGAAATCTCAGATTTAAAACAATGTGTCCAAACAAAGACAGATGACCTCCTCAATGAATGTAAAGATCGTCTTGAAAATTTAGAAGTAAGGATTGAAATTTTAATTAAGTCTTATAAGAAGTCTGATTCTAAAATAAATAAATAAATATGTTGGAAAATATATTTCAAATGCTTTCGAAATAAAAACTAAAATTCTATCTGTAGGATTACTTAAATTTTCAAGAAAATACAAAGATTTTAGCTAGAATAAAATTCATATAAATGATATGATAGCGAAAACCCCTCAAATTAATAAGTAAGGTATTGTTTTAAAAATTATGCGAAAAATTTAGATAATAATTTTGGAACTTTTAAATCTTTATATGATGCTTTAGAAAAGCACTCTACTAATACGCGACTAATTGTTGATTTCCATGCTCAAAATATTTTGAATTTTGAGAAAATTCAAATCGAAAACGCTTATGTCATTCAAAAAAGAACTTATTCTAATGAGAAAAACCACCACTACTTCTTAGGAATATTTTCTATCGTATTCACTCTTTAAAAAATTCCTGTACAAGTATGTAGAAATTCTAGATAAACGATAATGGCGTAAGTGTTTCGTCTTTAGACGGAAACTCTTTCATTCTTAACACTTTCGCGACCACATGATTTTGTCTTTTTGGCGTTATTATTGCATATTACATTATTTTAAATCATAGTTTCCTCTATCCATATTTATAATATAAATGAATATATATTACAATAATACTCTTCCTAATCAAAGTATTTGTATCCGTAGTGCATTAATTCTACAAATGTAAATACTGGATATATTGTTAAGAAATGATGTAACCTGTGCAACCTAAAGAAACGTCCTCTGGCGGAGTTACAGACTTTTAAATGGCGTGAATTCACTTTAGCGGTCGCGAAAGCGTTAATATTGGAGAAAAATATTCTACAAATAAAGTGGTGTGAAATAAAGACAGGCTAAAAAAACTCCGGAATAAATCCTAAATGCTGTCCCTCGCAGTTGTTAGTAACCATTAATTTCCCTAAAGATAAAAGAAATTCAAATAAAACTGACATATCAAAAACTCTAAATTTTATCAAAATATTTTAACCAATTTCAAAGAAAACAAAGTTTTTGTCTCATTTTCCTATGGACGGTGCGAGGCAAAAAGAGTGAAAGCTAATTTTTCTTAATTACATACATACAAAAAATATTTAGCCTTTAAAAAATATAATAAAATAAAAATAAAATCGTTTAAGCGATTCTCATTGGACTCAATGCAAACTTTACATGAATGAAATACGGTATTTAGCAATTACTTTAATTTAATTTTCGCACCCCTCAGAAAATAAAATGAATAATGCATTTTTTCATTGAGATAAACTAGTTTATGTTCGAAATTGTTTTGTAAAATTTTGCTTTTAAAAACTAAAAATTGTCTGAATTTGTATTATAAAAATGCACATCAACAATGCTTCTTATTCTTTTTTCCCTCTCTCTTGCAACAGTATAAACAAACTTTTAATTTAATAATTCTCTTGGGAAAAAAAAAAAAAAAAAAAACTTACGTTGTCTTATTTCAAAAATTATTTATAAGAAACAAGGAGGAAACTCACAATAATAAACAAAAATTCATAGTATATTGCTAATTGCTAACCCTTCCGTTCGCATCCGTTTCTTCGTGTAGTAAACAAAAGCAAGTTTGAAAACAACGAACAGTCATTACTTTGACAAAACAACTTCGCACATAGAACTTCCAGTTGCAAGTTCTGGTTGTTATAAGGAAACAAGGTGAAACAACATGCAAAAACACATGACTTGGATAAAGGAAATATTATTAAAATATCAGTTATTATTATTATTATTATTATTATTATTTTTGGTGTAAAATAAATACTTTAAGAGTTATAACATATATTTATTTCACTTTTTATTAGCTCCCCGCACCGCAATGCTTTAAGTATGCCGTAGCTGCATACCTGTCAAACATATAATTAACAGTCCATAAAACTGAAAGCACCTGCCCTTTTTTTTTTTTTTTCTTTTTTTAATACTCCAATTGTATAATTACGATTAAATAAGAACAAAAACACTCTAATGAAACACAGGTGTAAAAAAAAAAAAAAATACAAATAAAAGGCATACTAACAATTTTACAGAATATTAATTAGAGTTTTGGAGGCATACTTGCCAACATCCTAGTTAATATTCCGTAGTATTGTTAGCCCCGCCTTCTTTTTCACACCAGTATCTTATTAGAGTATTTGTCTGTTTATTTAATCGTAATTACATTTGCAAAATTTTACTCTAAAAACTTACTGGTGTGTAAAAAAGGGCGGGATTAAGAAGACTACGGAATATTAATTAGGATGTTGGCAACCGATCCGACTTTTAAAAAGCACAAATTTTTTTAATAGGAATTTTCCTCTCATTTAATCATAGAATAATGGTACAAAATCTCACATTTCCCCTCCAATACACATATATATAAGTAACTATTCTAACGAATTTATGAGTTTAAAGATAATAAAAACATAAAAAGAGTATTGCAAACCAATGCGCAGAATTGCTGCAAAAGGAAATTGCTATTTGCAATAATGATGATGATTTAAAATATGCTCTTGTAGGTTTAAGAAAAACTTTGCAAGTTAACTGTTACCCGTCTCATTTTTTAACCGAGTGTTTCCAATTTTTTCCTCTTTCGGTTTGCTCTAGTTCCTAAATTAAGGGCGATATTTAAGTACCGACGAGCAGCCCCGTCGTCCGAAGAGGGTTAGTTTATCAGGTAGGGGGTTTACTTTTAATGTATTTTGTAATTTCTTGTATATTTCATGTATATTAATTTGTTGTAGTTGTAATAATTTTGTAATTTTGGTAATTTTATAATTGTTTTGGATTTTTTAAATTATTAGTATGTCAGAATTTTTTTTCAGTTAATGGTGGTTTTCTGTTTGGTGAGAAATCGGGGGCTAAGGATAGTTATTAGCTAATTGCTACTGACCTTTCAGAAACTTCTCTTTCACCCCTACACTGAGGAGTCTCCCTGATGAAGACCTCGGTGTTTTTTGGGCTTTTAATTCATTTTATTCATTGATAATTTATTTTATTCATTGATAATTTATTCCTATATATATATATATATATATGTAGAAGAATGAAAAGAGAGAAATTATAAAGGGTCTACTCAAGTATCAAAAAGAGATTGCATCATCCAGTAGACAGACATCTGCCGCCTTGATGAATCAGAGAACTATTCTTTTTTTTTTTTTTTTTTTTTTTTTTTTTGTGTTATTTATTTTCTACCGGAAAAGGAAAGATGTGTTCTGTGTGAGAGTTACGATTTCGCGTGGACAGCGACAACATCTTTAGGTCTGCGTGGCTTGACTTTTTTGTTCTTCTTAATCTGCAATAGGTCCTAACTGGACTTATGTTTTGTTTAGACCTATGTGATCATGCCTTAGAGCAAATATTTGGACAAATTTATTGTTTAATTAAACTTTAATTAAATTGATAATTAATTAGTAAAGATCTTTCTATGCCTCTCTTTACATTTGGGGGCTTGAGCCGCGATAAAGAGCGATAACAAAAATATAAAAATTAATTTAGTTGATTGTTATTTTATTATTAGTTTTAAAAGTGAATGTTTTTGGAAAACGACTTTGTGTCAAATGAAATGACTGAATGTCAAAACGAAATTAAATGACTGTGTGAAAATTACTCTGTGTTTGTGCCAACGGAAAATCAGTGCTGCTAACGGACAGTTGACGCCGATTCATCTATATGAATTGTGGATTTATAAAGCTGGATCCTTAAAGCCGATTATTGTTCGTCGAGGGACAAAACACTGTGAGTACGATTTTTCTAAATTTATTTAACCATTTCTTTTCTTGGGAAAGCAAGAAAGGAAGATTTGTTACGAGTCGCTACGAAATTAGATTTAGATATACCAGAAAATGTTACTGAGATTAAATTAAAAGAATTAATTGTGAGTCAAAAAGCTTTTGACGAAAAATTTACGAAAAATTTAGTAGATAGTATGATTGCTGAAAGAATTGAAAAACAAAATGAACGTGAACGTGAAAATTTAGTGTTTGAACAAAAAAGAGAGCAGAAGGAGCGAGAATTTGAGCTGGAAAAACTGAGATTAACAAATAATCGAAATGATACTCAGAAAGCGAACCCGAACACTTCAGAATCTTCTAGTGTTCGAACCAGAAGTAAAAAGTTAGCGAAGATAATGAAATGTTTTCATTCAACATATCCTAATAACGATATAAGTACATATTTTGAGCTTTTTGTGCGACAAGCTTCTAGAGTAAATATAGAAAAAAAAAAGATTACGTAACGCATATTTTAGGATTGCTTCCATTGGAAATAGCACAAATTGTAACACGAGTACCAGTTGAATTCGAAAATGATTATGCCTATATTAAAAATATATTGTTGAAACGATTGAAGCTTACACCGGAGCAATTTCGTCAGAAATTTTTATCTCATAAAAAAAAAGACAGCAACTCGTGTTTGCGAGACTTTGCCTTTTTATTTTTGAAGAATGGATTAGCGGTTTGAAAGTATGCGATTTTAATGATTTAAAAGAACTGATATTTTCAGATCAATTAAAGAGAAGAGCACCGTTAGAAATTCGTACACATCTGGATGAATGGCATAAATTAAAAAATACAGAAAAAATAGTCGAAAAATTAGAAGAGTATGAAAGTGCTAGATTTAACATTGGGAACCCGGAAGTGAATCTAGAATCGAAACAAAGCAAGATGTGCGCACAAAATGTTTAGAAAAATGTATCGAGTGACTCGAACCAGAGAAATAAACAATCGACCTTCCGTGCTTACCCAAATAGTAATACTGCTACTAATGATCATTTTGCAAATAAAAAGTGTTATTTTTGTTCTAATTATGGTCACATAAGTTCTCAATGCAAATTAAAATTTAAAAAAGAAAAAAATAACAAGAATGATAAAAATTTCAATAATTGTATTGTAAATCAATCATGTGCAAAGGTAGAAAAAATTATTAAGATGACTGATATCTCAAAGTCAGCCGTAATAGATACTGACTCTGAAATTACATTGATCAGTGAAAGTTATTATAGAGATCTAGGATCACCTCCTTTAAGATATAGTAAAATATTTATTAAAGGCATAGGTAAAGATACTATTAAATGTAAAGGGTATTTTATAGCAGATATAGCTGTTGATGACATTATATTAAAGACTAATGTTTTAGTTGTAGAAGATTTACAATATTCTGCTATCATTGGCATGGATGTTTTATGCAATTTAAAGTTTAATTTTTTTTAAGTTGAAATTGAATTCAATAGTTTAAATGTAATTGGTGTACTTCAAAATAACGAGAAGTATTGTAATTCTAGAGATGTAATATTCCCTTTTGAAATTTACAACCCAGAGTCACGTATGTGTAACGTAAAAATAACAAAAACAAAAGATGCTTCCTCCAGTCAAAGTGACGATTAATCTTTCGACCCTAAGATTTTTAATTACTTAATGGTTGAAGTAACTCATGATTCTAGAGAAAGTATTTTAGATACTAGCCATATATTAAATGCTAATTTACGTGAGCGATTAATTCATATGCTTACAGGGTACACTCCACGTAAAATACAAAATACAGATGTAAAAATAAAAATAATTTTAAGTGATGAAATCCTGATATGTCAGAGAGCTAAATGCCTCCCCATAACAGAACAAGCTATCCTAGAGAAACAAATTCAAGAATGGCTTGAACAAAAAATTATAAAAGCTAGTTGTTCAGATTTTGCATCCCCAATTGTACTAAGTAAGAAAAAAGATGGAAGTACTAGAATCTGTGTAGATTTTCGTAGGCTAAATAAAAAAATCGTAAAAGACAGTTGCCTCTTATTGAAGACGTAATCGATAAGTTGGAAGATTCGCGTGTATTTACGACACTAGACTTAAAGAACGGCATTTTTCATGCTGACATTGAAAAAGATAGTACTAAATATACATCATTTGTAACTCACGAGGGACAAAACGAGTTTTTAAAAGCTCCATTTGGTTTGTGTACTAGTCCATCTGTATTTGAGAGATATATTTTTCACATATTTAGAGATTTACTTAGGGATAAAACAGTAATAATTTACGTCGATGATTTGATAATACCATCAAAAAATGAAGAGGAAGGGCTACGTAAGCTTCAATTAGTATTAAAAACAGCTGCAAAGTATGGTTTATACTTAAATTTCAAAAAATGCCAATTTTTAAAGCGCAAGATAGAATTTTTAAGATATATAATTGAAAACGGAACAATTAAGCCTTCACCATCAAAAACTCTTGTTGTACAAAATTTTTCCACTTCTAAAAACGTTAAACAAATTCAAAGCTTTTTGGGTTTGACAGGATATTTTCGAAAATTCATTAAAGACTATTCTAAAATAGCAAAACCTTTAAGTGGTCTCCTTAGAGAAAATAACAAATTCCATTTTGGCCCCGAACAAATGAAAACTTTTGAGGATTTAAAGAAAATACTATGTTGTGAACCAGTACTTCATATTTTTAAACAGGGACCTAAATTAGAATTGCACACGGATGTTAGCAGTTTCGGGTTTGGTGCAGTATTACTACATTTAGGAGACGATGAGAAAATGCATCCAATTCAGTACATGAGCAAGAAAACTGATGCACAGCAGGAAAAGTACTCTAGTTACGAGCTAGAAATCTTAGCAGTGATTAAAGCTTTGAAAAAAAATCAGAAATTATTTACTCGGAGCAAAATTTAAGATAGTCACAGATTGTTCGGCATTTCAGCAGACTATGTCTAAAAAAGACTTATCGCCTAAAATAGCTCGTTAAGCATTACTTTCAGAGGAATTTGACTATGAAATAATCTATAGACCTGCTTCACAAATGAAACACGTAGATGCTTTAAGCAGAAATGTAAATGTTGTTGACACTCAATCCATAGATGATGAAACAACACATAAAATAGCAAATTCTCAAAACAATGACGAAAGTATACGAGTAATAAAAGAATTAATGGAAAAGGGGAAATAAGAAAATTATTTAGTCAAGAACGATGTATTGTACAGGTATGATGCAGGTAGAGAATTGTTAGTTGTACCAGAAAATATGCAGGCAGAAATAATAAGATAAATACATCAAGAAGGACATTTTGCTTCAGCAAAGACAGAAGAAATATTGAAAAGAGATTTTTACATTCCAGAAGCGAGAAAGAAAGTAGGAAATGTTATAGCCAATTGCGTGAAATGTATTCTATACAATAAGAAAAGTGAAAAACTCGAAGGATACTTGAATCCCATTCCGAAGGAAAATGTACCGTTAGGCACATATATTGATTTTATTGGAACGTTACCATCTACCAATAAGAAATATCAGCATATTTTCAGTGTGATTGATGGATTTACAAAATTCGTTTGGCTATATCCAGTCAAAACCACGAGTGCAGATGAAGCTTTAAATAAGCTGAAACTTCAACAAACAATTTTCGGTAACCCATCACGAATTATAACCGGCAATGCCAGTGCATTTAGATCCAAGGAATTCGAAGAATATTGCTGTGCGGAAAACATCAAACATGTTTCAATTACGACAGGAGTGCCAAGAGGAAATGAGCAAATTGAACGTTTGCACAGAACTTTAATACCCGTCTTGTCCAAATTATCCATTGAAGAACCTACTAAGTGGTACAAGAATGTTAGTACTGTACAAAGAATACTGAACAGCATTATGACAAAGAGTACAAAATTAACACCTTTTCAACTACTAACAGGAGTTAGGATGAAAAACAAAGAGGATTTGATCGTGAAAAGTCTTTTAGAAGAAGAATACAGAAAAAGGTTCATGGAAGCCAGGGAAAAACTAAGAGACGATGCAAAACAGCAAATCGAGAAAATTCAGGAAGAGAATAAAAGACAATACGATAAAAAACGCAAGGTAGCATATAAATATCACGTAGTGGATCTAGTTGCCATCCAACGTACCTATTTTGAATTAGGATTCAAATTAAGAATTACATATTTTGGTCCCTATACGATGACAAAAGTTAAGATAAATGATAGGCACGAAGTTCAAAAAGTTGGTCACCTAGACGACATCATCCACGAGGATGAATTAGAGAACTATTTTTTTTTTTTTTTTTTTTTTTTTTTTTTTTTTTGTTGTTGTTCTTTATTTTCTACGTGAAAAGAAAAAATGTGCTCTGTGTGATAGTTACGATTTCGCTTGGATATCGACATCTTTAGGTCTGTGTGGCTTGACATTTTTGTTCTTATTAATCTGCAATGAATCTTAAGTGGACTTATGTCTTGTTTAGACCTATGTGGTCATACCGTAGTGTAAATATTTGTACATATTTATTTTTTAATTAAACTTTAATCAATTTGATAATTAATTAGTAAAGCTCTTTCTATACCTCTCTTTACATATATAACCAAAAACAGAAACGCCTCTCAACTGTGGTACAGGTATATGAAATTTTTAACTTTTTGTTTTTAAAGATTTTTACACGTTTTGAATTATGAGGAATCAGGAAATATATGTTGTGCCCCCCTGTAAGATCTGAGTTTTTTTAGTTAATTTGTTCATTGTTTAATTAGTTTATTAGCTTTTGAACACAATGTCTCCTCAGAGAATGTCCGCAAAGTGATCGCACCAGTTTTAGAATATTATTTACTCGACCTCAAGAACACAATTGTTTTTCACGATTCTAATTTGAAATCTTCAAAGGTTATTTGAAATATCCAATTTTCTTAATATCTCAGAACAAAGGGCAAAATTTTGCAGAAATGAGCATATTTAGGATTATATTTGTCATAAAGATTCCTAAAGAGTATTAAAATAATATTTTGATACAGGCGTGAAAATAATTAACTTTATATATATGTATATATATATATATATATATATATTATATATATATATACATATATATATATATATATATATATATATTTAACTTCGTAAGTTATTAACGGTTTACAATTTTCTTAACACGAAAGAAGAATATGGCAAAATTTCGCAGCATAAATACGCATTATGAGGAAAATATACATGGTAAAAATATCAAAACTCTTTCAAAATATCACTTGTGATAATGGCATGCATACCATAGCCTACGAATATTCTAATTTCTAAATTTCGTAAGTTGTTCGCAATTTAAGACTTTATGAAAATGGAAGACTATGTCAAAATTTCGCTCCAACATTAATTTTCATATGGAATCCATATTTGCCAACCTAACCCGGAAGATTGTTAGTTTCCGCCCCTTTTTGTACACCACTTAATTTTTAGACTAATTCTCTTCAAAAATATTTACGATTAAATAGGAAGAAAAATACTCAAAAAAAAAATACTGCTGTGAAAAATAGGCGGAAAGGGCCGGGACTAACAATCTTTCGGGTTAGGTTGGCAAGTATGGGATTGAATGAAAACAAAGAGACACTTGACTAACAGTAATAAAATATAGCAGCAAATTACAACAAAAATAAATGTATCGAATTAAATTTAAGGTAGATTTGTAAATTTAGCATTTCAGTCAGCACAGAGCTCAGAAAACGACTGATTTTCTTAGTCTTAACATGAATCTAATACATAGCTGTCAATATTTTAATTTATTCCGGAGTACTTTTAGCCCCGCCTTTATTTCGTACCACTTATTTTTTAAAGTATTTTTTTTTTTTCTTATTTGATCGATTATATATTAAAGAAATGTTTCTATATATACTGTGGGGCGAAATAAAGGCGGGGCTAAAAGTACTCCGGAATAAATTAAAATATTGGCAGCTATGCCTAATATTATCTATAGTTGAAACTTATGAGGAAAAAAAAATATGTTAAAGAGTTATGCTAAGTCAACAGAAACGAATTAAAATATGCTGTGATAGCACTCAAATATAAACGTACACATTTTATTTTATATTTGAGTTAAAAATATATTACCACAATTTTTAATTTTCATATAATTTACTTTTTCAATGCCTTTTTATTGCATCAAGTCCCGCCTTAAGACATTCCTCTAAATAAATATGTTATTAAAAAAAAAAAAAAAAAAAAAAAAAAAAAGATATTTTTCGAGTTCATGTTTAACACCTTATGTTAGCCAGCGAAAATGTATGAGCCAGTGGCATTTCCCGAATACGTTGATAATGATAAAATTTAAAGGATTTAATCAAGAATATGCAAAAGATTTTTCTAAAATAATGAAAATTTAAGAAAAGGGACAAAATATGTGGCTTATTATTCAATATAGAAAAATAAGAAAGATTCTTTTTTGACTTTCGCGTATTTAAACATTACTAGAATATTAAACATTTTAATGTTGAAACCGCTCTATCCTTATAGGATATATCAATGGTAATATCAAGTAAAACATATCGTGATTTATTATTTTTCTAATAACTTTATAACTTTTAAAGAAAGTACAATTTCAGCTACAGTTTGTTTGGACAAAGTGTGGATTACCAATTTAAAAGAGAGGGAAAAAAAAAAAAAAAGAAAGAATACGAGAATAATTGAAATCGAATTGCCATTTTCAAAAATCTGTAACATTAATTTTTAATTAAAATCGTTTGGCATTTTCTATGAAAAAACCTCACGCTCTTCAAGAGGATAGACCGCTAATAGAGGAGAGAGTCCGCTGATAGAAGATAGACCGCTAATTTCCTCGAAGATAAAAATAATTCAAATAAACATGTAAATCTAAAATTTTATCAAAATCTTATGAGCATTTTCCAAGAAAATACAGTTTTTGCTGTATTTTTCCGTGAACGGGCACGGAAACCAGCCAGCGCTAGTTTTTCTGAAATGAGGGTAAGTAATGTCATCTCGAATATTTTTAGTCTTTTTTTTTAAATTATAAAATCATTCAAACGGCTCTCAATGGACTCAATGCACAACTTTACATGAATAAAATAGGAATGCAGTACTTAGTATATATCTTAATGTAGTTTTCGCATGTTATCTGTGGAATTTTCTTAATATATATATATATATATATATATATCTTTTTCTTTTAAAAAACTAGTTAATGATCGAAATTGTTTAGATCAATTTTGCTTTTAAAAACTACAATAATTATCACAATATGCGTTATAAAAATACATATCTATATATACCTATAACTATACTTGCTATCTTCTGTCGCATGAAAAAAAAAAGAAAAAACTTTAATTTAATTGTATTTGGAATACTTACACTGTATTACTTCATAAAACATCCGTAAGTAGCAAGGATGAGGCCCAATAACACAATAAAATTCGTAGGCTATTCCTGACTGCTAACATTCCTGTTCGCATCGTCTTTCTTGCGCAACACCGAATAGAGCAATAGAGTTTGAATATAGTAAATGCAAACCGAAACTTCTTATTATGACAACACATCATACCACAGAGAACTGCTGGCTGCAAGTTCCTCCGTTTGTAAATATGTTAAAAAAACTTACAAAATAGGCAATGAACGCTTTGTATGTTGAAAATTATATAACTATTATTCCTGTTATAAAACTTGGTGTAAAACAAATAATTAAAGATTAGGTACAATTTAATAATTTCACTTGTTATTACAGGGTCGTACTCTCCGATCTTTTTGCAGGACCCTCTCATGAATGAGAATTTTTTTAATTTGTTGTTACCACTATTTTTATAAAATAGTGTGTACCCTATATAATCATGACACATTACTATAAATATATCAGAAATATTTCTGCATAAAATTAGTTGTCGCGTAGAAGCCGAAAGTTTCTTACCTCTGAGAGTGTCCTGAAAAAGGGCGGAAAGTATAACTCCTGTGAATAGTTCTCTGTCAAAATTTAAGCATGGAATAACTGAATACCTGCAAACCTTCTGTTTAATAATCCGTAAATTGTTAGTACCCACCCCTTTTTTCACGTCACTTTCTCATTAGAATAAATTTCTCCAGATGCATAGCTGCCAATATTTTTATTTATTCCGGAGTCATTTTAGCCCCGTCTCTAATTCGTACCACTTATTTTTTAAAAGGAATTTTTTCTTATTTTATCGAAGTTATGTATTGAAGAAAATTTTTCTATAAATAAAGTGGTGAGAATTAAAGGCGGGGCTAAAAGTACTCCGGAATAAATTAAAAAATTGGCAGCTATGCAGATGTAATTACAATTAAATAAGACGAAAAATACTTAAAATAATAATAGTAATAATAATAACTAGTGTGAAGAAAAAGGCGGGTACTAATAATTTTACGGAATATTATTAGATAGAATGCTGGTGGGAATGTAGCTGGCAACCGTTCTGAATTTTAGAGATCACTAATCATTTTATGTAAATTTTCATGGTATTTAATCATAAAATACTATTAGAAAAGCTCATAATCCACCCTTCCCCATTCCCCACCAAAAAAATATTAGTATCCAAAAATCAGAATGCTTGGCAACTGTGGTACGGGGAAGTGAAAGCATTTTTGGCACAAGACTTTTAAGATTTTTACTCGTTTTGAATTATTAGAAATCATAAAATCACAAAATCAGTGTTGTGTCTGTCTGTAAGATGTGTATTTTGTTAGTTAATTTGTTCGTTATTTAGTAAGTTTATTAGACTTTTAAAATAATGTCTCCTCAGAGAATGGCCGTAAAATCATCACACCAGTTTTAAAATATGACTTACTCTTCTGAATAGAGTACACTTGTTTTTCAAGATCCTAATCTGAAATCTTCAAAGATTATTTGAAATATCCGATTTTCTTATACGGCAGAACAAAAGGCAAAATTTCGCATAAACAAGCATTATGAGGATTATTTTTAACATCGCGTCTGATAATGGTATGAAAATAATGAACTTTGAATACATATATTTAAACTTCGAAAGTTATTAATAGTTTACAATTTTCTTAACACGGAAGAAGAATATGACAAAATTTCGCATAAATGTGCATTATGAGATAATATTGATCGTAAAAATGTCAGAATGGTTTTAAATTATCACTTGTGATAATGGCATGCAAACAAATGCCTATGAATATTCTAATTTGTAAATTTCGCGTGTTATTCGTAATTTAAAACTTTTCGAACTTGGAAGAATAAGTCAAAATTTCGTATGAGCTGTCGCGTCGTTTTGAGGTTATTCCATTTGACATGTGTGGAAATGAATGAAAACGAAAATACCAAACGGACTCTAACAAAATACTGCAGCAAATTACGATAAAATAAATATATCGAATTGAATTGGGGGGGGGGGGGGTAGATTTGTGAATTTGGTATTTCAGTCTCTACTGTGCTCAGAAAACTTTTTTGTCTTAACACTTTCGCGACAGCATGTTTTTCTCCTTTTGACAGTTATCTACGCCTGTGGGCGTTAATCTTGTAAATTACATTATTTTAAATCAATGTTTTCTGTGTTCATATTTATAATATAAATGGTTATACATTACATTTATACTCTTTGTAATCAAAGTATTTGTATCTATAATACATTGATTGTATAAATGTGAATATTAGATGAATTTTTAAGCAATAATCTAACCTATGTAATCTAAAGAAACGCCCACTGGCGGAGTTACAAATTTTCAAATCACGTGAATTCACGTCAGCGGTCACGAAAGTGTTAACACGAATGTAAAATGATCTATATAGTAGAAATTTATGACAAGAAATATATGTTGGCGAACTAAGAGGAATCCACATCAGCCAAATAAATTTTGCTCTATTAGCATTCAAACATAAATGTACAGATATTATTTTATATTTCAGTTATAAAGATAATAACCCTTTGCGCTCGGCATATTTTCCGTAAGACACGGCTTTTGGCATTTCTTTAAAACGTCACAAGTACAGCTTCACACTTATTACCTTTTGGCTACCGAAAAATTGTAATAATTTGTTTTATTTTACTTCATCATTAAATAAAATAAATCATTTCTATTAAAATTTTCCGGTAGCCGAAAGGTAGCCTATAGTTACACGTTATAGAAAAATAACATTTCATTTGCAGAGGAACACCTTAAGGCGTGACTCGATTTTTACTTCCATTACCCTACTACCGTAGGTAATGGAAGTATTGTATTCGGTCTGAAAATTCGATATCGGGTTTTCCCCTGATTTATACGTTTTAAGGTCCCCTGAGTTCAAAAAAGTGGTTTTTGGCAATTGGTCAGTGTGTATGTATGTGTGTGTGTATGTATGTATGTATGTATGTATGTATGTATGTGGAGAATCTTCTGGCTATTATAGCTCAGAAACTAATAAAGATAGATCTACGAAACTTTAGAATTGAAATACGTCTGGTGTACAGATGAAGTTTCCAAATTTTGGTGAAAATTGAAAAACCGGAAGTGGGACATCGGAAACCGGAAGTGGGACCGTAAGTCCGTATCTCAAAAACGGCTCTAACGATTTTCTTCAAACTTGCTATATAAACACTCTATTAGATGTCCTTTCGAATGATATAGTTGGTTCGTTCAGGAAAATTGATAGGCGGCCTGTATAAATAGCTCGATTTCAGGCCTCGCAAAGGCGTTCCTTTAAAAATGGTTGTACGGATTTTTTTCAAACTCGCCATTTTAACTCACTTTTAAATATGCTTTTGTATGTAATTATTGTTTTCCTGTAAATAATTGAGTTTAACCGGAAGTGGGACATCGGAAACCGGAAGTGGGACCGTAAGTCCGTATCTCAAAAACGGCTCTAACGATTTTCTTCAAACTTGCTATATAAACAGTCTATTAGATGTCCTTTCGAATGATATAGTTGGTTAGTTCAGGAAAATTGATAGGCGTCCTGTATAAATAGCTCAAGTTCAGGCCTCGCAAAGGCGTTCCTTTAAAAACGGTTGTACGGATTTTTTTCAAACTCGCCATTTTAACTCACTTTTAAATATGCTTTTGCATGTAATTATTTTTTTCCGGTCAATAATTGATTTTTTGTAAAAGTTGGTATCGCAAAAACGGCTCTAACGATTTTCTCTTTAGGTCACTTTTATGTTTTCTGATCATATTATCTCTCAAAAATGCATATAATACATGTAATAGCGGGTAATGGAAGTCGTGTGGTTGTTTCACACCAGATTTTTTTTATGTCCCCTCAGAAGGGACATACGAGCGGTAAGGGTTAACACTATTTTGAATTCTCATTTAATTTCTTTTTTCAGTGCCTTTTTATTGCAATGTTACCGGTTTAAGGGAAAGAAATAAAATATGCAAAACTTATTACTTTGACAATCTCCTCCATAACACGTTTCATGCGGGGGGGGGGTGTCATGTAGAAGTACTTTTCTTTTAAAGAAAAAACCTTAAAGCATTCCTCTAAATAAATATTTTACTTCAACATATTTTTTGAGTTTGTATTTAACAACTTATTTACAGCAGCGTATATATTTATATTTATACGCCAATGGCATTTGCCGCATATATTGATAAGGATAAAATTTAAATTATTTAATCACGAATATGTAAAAAATTTTCTTAAATAGTGTAAAGTTTAAGCGAAACACTAAAATGCATGGCTTATTGTCCAACACAGAAAAACAAGAAATTTATTTTTTCGTCTTTCTTATATTTAGATATTACTAGAGTTTAAGGCATATGGATGTTAAAGCCGTTCTGGCCTAATATACAGCGGTGCAAACGTTTCCATTTATTACGGAGCATTTTTAGCTCCGCCGTTATTTCATACCAATTTTTTTAAGATTTTATTTTTCTTATATTGTGGTAGTTATATATCCGTCTCGTTGCCAACTTACTAAATCAAAATTCGGGAAAATTTTTAGAATTCGGCCCTTTACCACACCACTTCATGCTTAGAGAAAGTTTCTTCAAATGTAATACTTATGATTAAGTAAGAAAAAAAAAAAAAAAAAAAGAAAAGAAAAAAACTGGTGTGAAAAAATAAATAAAATAAAATAAAAATAACGACGTGTACTGACCGTTAGCCGGATAATAATTAGTAAGTTGGCAGGTATATACATCGGAATTTTTTTTTTCTATTAATAAACTGGTACGAAATAAAGGAATCATTACAAATGCGGCGGAATAATTTAAAATGCTGGCAACTATGTTATAGGGTACGTTCCTGGTAATATCAAGTAAAATATACCGTAAGTTATTATTTTTTAAATAGTTTTAATGTTTTTAATACAGTTCTTTAATAATATTTTTAATATTTTGTCACTGAAGATTAGTTACAATGATATTAGTTTCATTATATACATTGATTAAAATCCCTACAAGTACAATTTAAAGTATTTTTAGCAATAAATAATTAAATAAAAAAAACTATATATATATATTTCCCGTCGTATAACGTGTAGATTGCATAAATTAGTTAAACACCAGAAAATTTAATTTACAAATAAAGCTGTATTTGTAAGAAACAAAAACTTGTTACAAAATAGCTTTTGTTGCAAATTTAAATTCCCGGTGTACACTATCGACCAATAAGTATTTTAACACTTTCGAATTTAGACATTTTGTCAAATACCAAGTAAAGTTCTTCAGGAATCACTTTGAAACTTTGATAGTGTAAAGAACATGTTATACTTCACATATATTTGAGGAAAAGTTGTGTCCTAAAAAGAAAAAGGGGACCAGTAAAAAAAATAAACAAAAATCAAAATGTTTTGGATCACCCTGTAGAAAGTAATGCCTTTTGCTGTAACATGTGATTATGAATATTTTTTTCAATTATCTGCATTAATTTTTATGGAGGCTACCACATATATTCATGGAGATATAACCATTAAAAAATTGCAAGAAACAATTCCACATTTTTATTTATTACACGCAGTGCAAAGCCATTTTTAAGAAATTAGGCACACATCATTAGACAGCATACTGCCGTCAGAATGCAAAAATATTAAATACTAGCAGACCCGGCCACGCGTTGCTGTGACTAAGTTATACGTTGAATTATACGGCTGTAAACTATTTAGTACAGTCAAATTATTATTTACGAACAAAGACGAAAACGTTGTAGCCGATGTAAAAACCCACAGGGTTCAGATTTGAAACTTAGGTCAAAATTTGGAACCGATTGATAAAAATTTTCGTAGTGTTGATATTAAGCACAAATTAATTTCATTGTAGGGTCCTATAAATTTTAATGGAGAAGTGATATATATTATTTCTAATACTACTTTGGATAAAATTGCTAAAATGACTAATATATAAATTAAATTCTATTAAAATTCTATTAAAATAAAAGTATAAAAGAAACAGACGATTTTAAAATTAATTTTTATGGAGGAGTGAAATATAATATATGCTATAATGGATAATTTTACTATAAAATGACCTCATCATTTTAAATATTTTAAAGAGGGTAACAGCTGTAGTTATAAAAAGAAAAACAAGAAGGCTAAACCAGAAAAATAAGTAAATTTGATAAATATTTTAAAACTTTAAAATTGGAAATCTTATGAAATATTGGACATTTAAAGTAAATACATGTATCATTTTAAATAGAAAAAGATTTTGGAAAAGTTTAGTGTATTTTAACGAAGTGATGAGAAGTTTTTGAGTATGTTAAAAGTTTAATAGTAAATTCAAGTTAATAAAGATGGGAAACATTGAGGATTAAGATAAGAATAATTATAAGATTAAAAAAAAAAAAAAAAAACTTTTTATATACCATGCTTTTAAATTTTAATATACTAATAATATACTTATTAAAAGTAAAATGATAAATATTCTATCATAGTTTGAAGTCAAATTTGTTTTCAAATGTCTAAATAAAATATCTGATGTAAGATACTAATATTTTGCAGCGGAATAGATTTCATTTCTGTCATCCTTGGCGAAAAAAAAAAATATCGCCAAATTATCTGGCGAAAATATTTAATTCCTTTCAAAAATCATGGTTATTTTAACAACTTATATTAAAAGAGTAATGAATAATATGAAACAATATTTCGTACAACACATATTACATGTCATACATACGTACAATGAATAATACATATTACATTTCGTACAATGCATACATCTGGCATGTATATTTTCGTGTTACGCTTTTGATCGCCAATTAATAATAATAATAATAAAAAAAGCCAAGGGCGACAGAGTTTTGAAATTTAAAATTAAAATTTTGTCAATTTGACAGCAAAATAATTCAATCTAACACCCGCGATAACTAATACATAAACTAATACATACCTATACCCAAATATAAGGATTAAAATCGGGAAATAAATTTCCTCGATTTTTAATAATTTCTTACAAAAAATCCAGCGGGCAATTAACATAGGAAATCTTTTTCTTGGCTGCACAGACGGTCAGTGAGTCACACTTCGCTTGCGTATAGAACTCATAGATATAGTATAGCATATATAGAATAGAGTGATCATTGGGGAGAAAAAAGTTATTCCTTTTCATTTGGGAAAAGACGACGTTTTTACCAAAATATGGCCGTCTTTCCCCGAGTGAATACACACGGGAATACATACTAATATTTTAGCAAATAAAATTTATGAATAATTTATTTGCTAAAGGGGAATGGAAGACTCCAGATACAGTTTCAAATTCATATTTCTTTTTTTCTTTTTTTTTTTTTTTTTTTCAATACCACTTAATGGCTGTTTCCAAAGCTTTTATTTATTTTTTTTTTTTTCGGCATCAAAAATCTTTGTACGATAACATGGGGATGAGAGATCTATATATATTACTATATCTATGATAGAACTACATTAGCACTTCATCAATGTGTATAAAATCTTTAAATTGATTATGACGTCAATTTTCGTGAGATGCATAATTTAACTTTTTATAATTTTTTAACGTTCACGTTTGATTAAATGTATTTATTTTTATGTCGAAAGAAAATGAACTCGTATTTTTTTTTTTTTTTTTTTTTTTTTTTGGCAACAATTAAATTAATGGAACTCACAGATATTTTGGAGCAACTTTAATAAAGGTCTATAATTAACAAATAATTGCAATAAAACAATATTGTGACAATAAATTGAGATAAAAACTATCCTATCTCTCAAGTTGGACCAAACTGCACACAGTGTGCAAAATTTCATTAAAATCGGTTCCTTATTTTAGGAGTTTACCCCGGACAAACATCGTGACACGTAATTTATATATATATACAGATATTGCGAAATATAAGCATTTTACTAAATAATTTTAAATTACGCATGCGCTAGTTTTTAAAAAATTTGTTTGCATAATTTAATAGCTAAAAGTATTGAGAAACTTACATGAAAACCCCAAACAAATATTCTGTAAATTCAAAAATTTATAAGAGATAGGATGAACATAATTTAAGTTCTTGAAAAAAAAAAAAAAAAAAAAGAGGAAAATTGTCGTGGGTATTATCAATATTCATTTAGAATGAGCGAACAGTGTATTACCGTTATTTACTGACTGAATCAAAATAAAAATTTGAGTAAAACACCTTATAGTTTACCTTTTATTTTGATAGAACAGAAATTCTGTTCATTCTGTCTCTGATAACTTTTTGGATTTACATGATTTTTGTTAGGAGTTTTGGTATAAGTTGCTCAACACTTTTGGCTATTAAATTATGCAAATAATTTTTTTTTAAAGCTAGTGCATGAGTAGTTAAAAATTATTTAGTAAAAATACTCATATTCCGCAAAATATTTAACATTTTTGCATTGTAATTGAGGTATGCTGTGTCTAATGTAGTCTATCAAATTTACTAAAAATGACTTTGCACTGCGTGTAATATCCTACGTCTAACAAATAAAAAAGTAGATTTTTTTTTAAATAAACCGTTATAGCTCTATGAATATATACAGCAGCCTCATAAAAATTTATACACATAATTACAACAATCACATGCTACAGCCAAAATGCATTTAGAGTATTACTTTTTACAGGGTGTTCCAAAACATTTTGATATTTGCTTAATCTTTTACTGGTCCCTTTTTCCTCTTTAGGACACAACATTTGCTGAAATATGTGAAGTACATACTTGGCAACATACTAATTAATATTCCGTAGTATTGTTAGCCCAGCCACCTTTTCCACACCAGTATCTTTTTTAGAGTATTTTTCTTCTTATTTAATCGCAATTGCATTTGAGGAACATTACTCTAAAAATTTACTGGTGTGAAAAAAGGGCGAGACTAATAACACTACGGAATATTAATTAGGATGTTGGCAAGTATGGAAGTATAACATGTTCTTTATACTACCGAAGTTTCAAGATAATTCCTAATGAACTTTTCTAGATATTGTATAAAACTTGTAAATTCGAAAGTATCCAGATACTTTTGTGTAAATAAAGTATAACTGATTTAACAAACCTGCGCTTTATACGCTGGTTGGTTGGGCTTTCACGTGTGCTGCGCAATAGGCAATTGCTTTATATGCCGGAAAATACGCTATACGTCGTATTAAACAGACATTGTACGTTCAATTAATTAGATACAATCATTGACTTAAGTAGTTCTTTAATAAATTCAAGAGCTTACAACCTTCGTGTGAAAGTAAGCCTGCTTCCTAACAACCCATTTGAAAAAATTCACTTAAGAGCTAAACTAAAAATTCTCTTTTTCGCTTCAACTTAGCCGAAGTCACATGATTGCGATTGTCCTGATTGGCTCAGTTAAAGTCATGCGATGCACGGAGAAGGGGACAGAAGATCCTACATTAAAATTACATTTGAATTGCACAAAGTAACAAATAATCCCGTCGACAAATATACGAGCTGTTGAATTTCAGAAAGAGGTTTCACAGAAAGCTATGTTCAATATTTTGCATTCTGGAAAGATGCACCCCTTTGACGTGAAAAAGGTTCAGCTTCTATCCGTAACTGTTTATCCTCGTCGGGTAGAGTTCGTACACTGGCTGCTTGATGCGACACGAAATAATACCAGCCAACATTCTAACTAATATTGTGTAAAAGTATTAAAAAGCATTAAAAACTCAAAACCCCATTTAAACATGCCATTCATTTACTAAACCCTTACCTGCCGACGGAAAACTACAATATTCGCTTCCCAGTGCCCCCAGTTTTCACACAGGCGCGTGTAGTTAAGCGTTCACTGTTCCAGAAACATCTCCTTTCTGATTCCTCCCATTCTCCATCGTCTCTGAAATAAGTAAATCCTTCGAAAATACTCTCATGATCATTTAGTTGCATTACAAAGCCGAGAGATCAGCAGCGTAACACAAAAGATCGTATTTGAGAAAGCCCTCTATACACGCCGGAGGCAGTTTAGGGGTTAAAATCAAATTTACAATATCTAAAGAACAAATGGGTTTTCGTTATGAGTTACATAGCATCTTCAGATTAAACAGAGCTTTTTAGCAAGGTACAAAGAAAAAAGTCAGCTATATATACTCTTGGTTATGGTTACAGACAGGGCCTGATTAAGGGGGAAGCTCGCTCATACCGGAATATTTTTACAATTATTTTTTACTTCATGTCATAGAAATTCCACGCTTTGACGAGGAAATATTTTTTATAAAAAATAAACGGTGTAAAACAGTCCTATTTACTCACCGTTATTAGACACCAGAATTTTTTTAAAATAATTTTTAATGAAAATTTTCTGTTCATTATAGGAGGTAAGTATTTGTTAAAAAATAATGGTGTAAGTATAAATAATGTGTGAAGAGCGAGCTTCCCCCTTAATCAGGCCCTGGTTACAGATATAAGAAGCTTGACAAAATATAAGTACATATACAATGAGAAATTCATTTGAAATGTCACCTGTAGCAGAATCTTGTTAATATTTCGTAACATTATTTCAAAACGTTGGAGAAAGAAATGTTGAATCTAATAGAATTTCTCGGATTCTGTGTCGTTGTTTAGTTTGAAAAAGGTTATAGTGGATAGACAGGATTCAAAATAACTATAGAAAGTTTCTTATTTTCTAAAAGAATGCTGAAAAACTACATGGATTAGTTAATTGTTGGTTTTACAGACGAAATACCAGATTTTCTGAAAAATTGCGAAGTCTTTATAATAAATTGTTTTTAAAATTTTAAAATATTTATGGCATCAGATAAAAGTAACTCATGACTGTTCCGTGGCTCATAGATTATTTGTGTTTAAGACCATAAGGGTGTAGCTTCTGGATTATTGTTAACAAAGTCAACTAAAACAGAACTCGTTTCTTCTTTTAAATTATCAATATGTTCTTGTATACAATAATCTTGTTCTACAATAATCCAGGACCTACACCTTATGGTATAAAGCACAAATAATCTATGCGCCACCGAACAGTCAAGACTGACCGCAATTTTACAGAAAATCTACTATTTCACTTGTGAATCCAATAATTAGCTAATTCATGCATTTTTTCAGTACGCTTTTAGAAAACAAGAAACCTTCTATAGTTATTTTGACTCCTGTCTACCCAGGGCCTGATTAAGGGGGAAGCTCGCTCTTCACACATTATTTATACTTACACCGTTATTTTTTAACAAATACTTACCTCCTATAATGAACAGAAAATTTTCATTAAAAATTATTTTAAAAAAATTCTGGTGTCTAATAACGGTGAGTAAATAGGACTGTTTTACACCGTTTATTTTTTATAAAAAATATTTCCTCGTCAAAGCGTGGAATTTCTATGACATGAAGTAAAAAATAATTGTAAAAATATTCCGGTATGAGCGAGCTTCCCCCTTAATCAGGCCCTGTGTCTACCTGCTATAACCTTTCTCAAACCAAACCTACCACGACTGCAAATCCAAGAGAAATTACTTTAGATTCAACATCTCCTTTCGTCAATATTTTAAAGTAATGTTACGAAGTAATTACAATATTCCACTACAAGTGACATTTCAAGTGACTTCCTCATAATATATGTACTTACATTTTGTCAAGCTTTTTATATCTGTAAGACCCTCCATCATACTACAGAGCTGCCAACCTAATCCAGTAAATTGTTAGTACCGCCCCCTTTTCCACACCACTTTATTTTTAGAGTAATTCTCTTCAAATGCATTTATGATGAATAAAGAACAAAAATACTCTAAAAATTTATTGGTGAAGAAAAAGGGGCGGTACTAACAATTTGCCGGATTAGGTTGGCAGCTCTGATACTAATTAATATTCCGTAGTATTGTTAGCCTCGCCTTCTTTTTTATACCAGTATATTTTTAGAGTATATATATATATATATATATTATTATTATTATTTAATCGCAATTGTATTTGGAGAATATTACTCTAAAAATTTATTGGTGGGAGAAAAAGGGCGGGACTAATAATACTACGGAATATTAATTAGGATGTTGGAGGGTATGTTGTAACCATCACCAAAAGTTGTAATCTGTATAGTTGACTTTTCTCTTTGTGCTACCTTGCTAAAATGCTCAAGGTGCTATATAAATCATGACGAAAACTTTGTTCTTTAGATAGTGCAAATTTGATTTTAATAAATGAATGACGTGTTTTAAAGTGTGATTTTAGCTATCAATAATTTTTAATTATTAAAATACAGGCTTTTTTTTTTTTTTTTTTTTAATCTCAATTAACACTTTCTCGACCGCAAGTTTTTGTCTTTTTGTTAGAAAGCACCGCCTGTGTGCGTTATTCTTGTATATTACATTACTATAAATCAATGTTTTCTGTATTCATATTTATAATATAAATGAATATACATTACAATTATACTCTTTCTAATCAAATTATTTGTATTCAAAGTGCATTAATGGTAGAAATGTGAATATTGGGTACATTGTTAAGAAATAATATAACCTACGTAACCTAAAGAAACGTACCACTGACGAAGTTATAGATTTTAAAATGACGTGAATTCACGTCAGCGTTCGCGAAAGTGTTAAGGAGATTATGTTTTATTATTGAGTAAAAGTGTAAGTACTTTTTTTTTTTTTTTATTTGAGAATCTTAGTCATATTTTTAAATTTATTAGTATGGGGAAAAAAAAAAAGAACCTGTTACTCTTACCTCTGATAATGGAGACGAGAATAAACTTTTTTTCTTCTACATAGCGGCTGTGATGTTTAGTTTAATAAATTATTCTATTTACATACATAATATTAAAATGCAAACAAGTTTAAAAATATTTAAGGTCCTTCATTCGAGAAATCCGATATCTGAATGTATATTCCTTAGAATATTAAAATTTAGATGTTAAATATTTACTCCAATTTTATCTAACAAACATTGAAGAAGATTTTGTTCATGCATCTTTTACATTATTCTCAAAATGAAAATTTAAAGCTGAATATCTCAATAATTAGTCTCGTTTATTAGGTACTAAATATTTTATATGTTATTGGTTTAATGAAAAGCTCTAATTCCCAATAAACTTTTCTCGTAAAGTGAGAAATTATCTTCGCAGAAATATGATGTTGTTCTGTCGATTATCGTAAGTAAATAAAATTTTCCGATAAGAATTTGCCAATTAATTTTAAATTTCACTCCCAAACAGAAGCCTTTATTAATGCATAATACATTTTCTTGAAATCAATAATTTATTAAAATAAATTCGAGTACAATTCTTTTCGTGCCCAAAACTTAATTATTCTGATCGATAATTTAAACCAGATAGATATCGCAATTTTTGAAATTTTCGATATACAATTTACAAAATTAGGTATTTAAAGGAGTTAATGCAATAAACAATTTGAGGTAAAGAAATTTAATATGTAAATTTATCATTAAAAATATAATTAAATATGATGTCATAAGGAATATTTGCATAATTTCTATTTTAAAAACATGTGAGCACAAACATTTATTTATTTATTCATTTATCCTTTTATTTATTTTTTTTAATGTAAAGTTGAAATATGAAACTTTAAATTTTAATAGATCTAGCGTATAATTTATTAATTTAATGTCATCAGGTAATACTATGTTGTTAGATCTGGAGTTTTTTTTTTTTTTTTTTTGTTTAATATTCACCAATAATTTTGAGAAATGATGTTTGATATACACAATAGATTACACAGACCTACAAAAATGAAGTTGACAAAATTTGATTTGATGATTTTAGCTGATCTTTATGTTTTTGATGGGCTGAAACCGAAAATGCAGTTCATTTTTATATGTCACGTATAGATTTTTGTCAATACAGGGTGTTTACCAACACAATTTCTTACATATACCCTCATAACAACAGGTTGGTTGGCTGGTATGATTTTACGTCGCAGTAGTGCTGCGCAATTACAACAGTAGGTATCCGTAATTAATCATGGAAATATACTATAAAACTTACCATATAATTATTTTGGTGAAAGAGTAATGGAAGAAATTGTATCGGCAGGCACCCTGTATTGACAAAAACCTATACATGATACACCAGAACCATATAAATTAGTCAAAATTATAAAATCAAAGTTTTATATGCTTGTTGCAATCAAAATATTTAGATAAACGTTGTATTTAAAATTTATTGGTGGCAATTGAATAAAAAATTCGCCAGATCTGGCAACATTGCAGATAAATCATGTTTAGTTGTTACGCAATCAGCGTTCCTAACTTTTATAATTTATTCACAACCATTTTTAGCCCCGCCTTCTTTTCCGCACCAGAAATGTAGTAGATTATTTCTCTTTAATACGTGACAATGATTATAAATGAAGAAAATCATTTTTAAAAATTTCCGGTATGAAAATGAGGAGGGGCTAAAAATGATTGTGAATAAATTATAAAAGTTGGGAACGCTGTACGCAATGTTGTACTTATATTATATTAAAACCTTTGCAAGGGTGGAAAATTGGTGCAGAAATCATACCGGTATTTATTCAAAATTCTCTGTGCTTGTAAAATCGTTGGTTTAAGAAGAAGAAAGTTTTGTTTCATAAATACCAATGTGAGTTCTGCGCCAATTTTCCTCGTCTGCCTTTGGGAGAAAACAAAAAATCACCTTTTCCAATAAAACACTATAAAATTTAACACCGTTACGATTTTTTCACACCTGTATCTTTTAACAGAATTTTTAAATAAGATTATGTAGTATTTTATATACATATATATATTTATTTATACATATAAGGAGAAAAATTCTATTAAAAAGAAACTGGTGTCAAAATATCGTAACAGTTGTCATCTATGCCCTAACAGCACATCTCATCCACAAGACATCCTCAGGATACTCTATGATGAAAGTACATCCAAGGAACATCCTCAATATGTACTTTGTTCTGGGGGCCGTGGGACGCGCTGACCACTCAGGCAGCGGTCTTACATGCGTCAGCCGGCCTCACCTTCCCGTGATGGTCCCTGGGTAGCCGCTTCGGCGGTGAGCTAACGAGGCGGCATGGACGTGAAGCTTGGCGGGTGGACAGGTAGTCGTCCACGTCGATTGTGCTTATGCCTCTCTGGCAAGGAGGCTACAACCACTCGTCGCTCGAAAAGTAATAAGTTGTCTGTTATGTTGCTGGCAGTATCGGCCGCACGAGGCGTTGGTGCTGTCCTACTTGTAGCTGCAGCCTACTCTTCACCCCTGGCCTTGCTCCTGTAATAGGTTCATGTGAGTTTCCAGGACCCGACCTTGCACTACCGCCGGAGAGCAGCTAGTTTGTTTGCGGCTTTTGGGTTCTTCCTTCCTGCGGGCTTTTCCGGGCCCGTGCCCCTGCCCGTGAGGCCGCTGGAGAGCTATATTTCGTATGCATCGCGGGGGTCCCGTAAGGGTCCTACTCTAAACCGAAAGGTGAGTTGCCCTCGTTGACTGTTTCCTGTACTTTGTTCTATGGATAAGTGTGCTGTTAGGATGGGATCTGAAGTATTATAATAACCTGACAGAAAAGAATCATCTTGTTGTGAAAAGAATGAAGAGATCTAGATATTCCAAACTACTGCCTAACATAAGCAAGTGATAAATTGCAGTGATAAATTGGGTCCAACATAGTATGATATTAGTGTTTCTGAAATCTACATATAGCCCATACTTGACAACATATTAATTAATACTCTGTAGTATTGTTAGCCCCGCCTTTTTTTTCACACCAGTATCTTTTTAGAGTAATTTTCTTCTTATTTAATCGTAATTGCATTTGGAGAATACTACTTTAAAAATTTACTGGTGTGAGAAAAAGGGTGAGTCAACCAACACTACGGAATATTAACTAGGATTATTTACTTACAAACTTTGAATAAACACCATAAAATGCAATAAACTCGCTATAATTATTCAAAGTTTGTATTATTCAAAGTTTGTAAGTAAATAATTTTTACAACGCCAGTTTTGTGGTGCTTTATATTAACTAGGATGTTGACAAGTATGATATAGCCTCATAGTTGTCAGCTATGAGGCTTAACGCTTTTTTGCTACAGGAAAATTTTGATTGATAATTTTCATATAGATTTGTAACAGTTTTCACACTGATTGCATAAAATAAAAATTTATATTAATTTTTTCCGGTAGCGACAAAGTGTGTAAGTTGCCAACTGCATAGTCTAGTTCTGGATGAAAGAAAGCACTTTTTTCGATATATGCTTTTATTCATAACGTCAAATTCGAAAGATTCAATATGTTCTGGGATAAAATTTAATCCTTTAACGTACAGTGTCCTTATTCATCTCAAGTACGCAGTTACTAATTTCCAAGTGCAATATTCATCACAGAAATTTTCAACAAAATTTTACTTTTATAACTTAACAGAAAATTGTCACTTATGACCTTTCTTTTAATTTTATTCGTAAATTCTGATGGCGGTGTAATTTAACCCTTTTCCTGCTCTAACGGTCTAAACAGTGTTGCCAAATGTAGGGATTTGTAGGGTTTCTTTTATTCAAATTCCACCAATAATTTTGAGCAGTGATATTTGATATAGATATAACAGAAGAATAAACTTCGAAGTGATTAGGCGAAAGGCAACCGTTACAGTTAAAATTTAGTGGTGGGTAGTGAAATTAAATAGGACTGGAAAATGGTTAAACAATCGCAATTATGTTGTTTCTCAAAGATTTAAAAGGAATTCGGGAAAAGGGTCATTAAATTTTTACAAAAGGATACCAGATAAAAGTAGGTTGAGAAAATTTCAAGCAATGTCAATACTGATAGCATATATGCTGAGTACACGCTTAAGATTCAAAAATAAAATACAAGTGACGTTACAAGGTTCATTTTCAGGGGTTCATTGTCAGAGGCTTCACACTCTCTAATTTTCTAAACTAATATCATTCAATTTACTAAATTTATTTTGCAAATTTCAGCTCATTAAATATTTTGAAATAGCTTGGGTTGGGTCGTGCAGATTAAAACCGATTGACAACACTAGGCTCATAGGCCTGAATGGGGAGTGCCCACCGTGAGGGGTCTTTCTAACGAATCCTAACCCGTATTTACACAAATTTCAGAGAAAACTAAGGAAAACTCAGAACGACTAGGCCGACGAGCGCGACCTTGGAACGAACACGGCACCTCACGTTTACCAGCTTTGAGCGGGGAATCGCTCGGCCTCTGGTGTGCCATTTTGACCTAGAAACGTGTTGTTTTCATAAAATTATAGCATTCGTAAACTACAATATATAATGTAGGAGAGCGTGGGGCGGGTTGTAACAGTTTTTAGAAAATTAAATATATTGTGAAATGTATTTAAGTTTTCCTGTTTATAATTGCTGTTTTCAATAGCATACATAATCATCTATCATATTCATAAAAAAGTAACATTTTCGTTCATGTTGTTAGTTTTAGCACAACAAAAAATAATTTTTTTAATTATTTGCCTGTTACAATTTGCCCCGAATTTGTGGCTAATTGTAACACACGTGGGGCAAATTGTGACGGATACGAAGGGAACCCTAACAATAAAAACGACAATAATTCAAAATGTTTTTTGTTATCAATCATTAAAAGGCAATTAATAACAAATATTAAATTATAACTTTCTTGGTATAGTAACAATGAATTATATCAAATGGATTTTAGTAAAATGAAGAGAAAATTAAAATTAACATAGAAGTCAATCTTAGTCAGAGTTCAAATTAATTCAAGCGAATGATATTTTCTTCCTCTCATGCATTTAATGTTTGCTCACATTTTTCAAATTTAGCATTATACCCATTCTTCTGCCACAGAGAGGGTTTAGCAGAGCTCGAATTCTCCGCCCTTTTTTCAAGACACTGATGAGAGATTTCTGCTTTTTTTCGACCACTATTTATATGCAATATTCTCTAATTCGTTATTAAATCTGGATTATAATTCGCGATTAAATGATCACGGCACTTTAATATAAAAACACAGAAAATATTTCTGTATAAATACACGGCAAAAAAGCCAAAATTTTTTTCATTTCTGAAAGTTTCCTGAAAATGGGCGGAGACTTTGAGCTCTGGCTGTAGGCATCTCCACAAGCAACTCCTCTAACATGTTACAAATTACCCCAAAATTTTGTTTCAACTTGCCCTATCTTATGATTTTGGACATTTTGCTTATTTATAAAAAAATATAACGATTTATACAAAAAAATTAACATGCATTTTATAACTCAACACACAGACTAAATAAATCAACACACAGCTATAAATATTTCTTTAAAGTATAAATTAACATAACTTTAATCAAAATTTACGAAATATATATACATACTTGCCAACCATCTAATGAATAACCGTACAATTGTTAACGCCCCCTGAAAAAACGCCCCTTTTCTCACACCACAATATTTTTAGAGTTATTCTCACCAAATGTTGTTACGATTAAATAAGACTAAATTTACTCTAAAAAATTATTGGTGTAGAAAAAAAAAAGGCGGGTACTAAAAATTGTACGGTTCATAATGAGATGGTTGGCAAGTATGTATGTATATATATATATATATATATATATATATTTCCACTAACTAGCTAAAATGAAGCGCGTGTACAGAACCTCTCGTTAACAATTTTTGTGGAACATCGATTGTGCCTACATTATAAATCGCGTCATAAGAATTATGTTTATAAAAATATTTAATCACAAATGTTATAAACTATATCGTAAATTGCGTGTTACATCTTACCACTGTGTCAACAAGCCCCACGATCCACTACTATCTACCTTCTTACTTGGTGAAGTCATTACGATAGAAATTAAGTATGAGAAATGGAACATGAGATAATACAAAGAAAAAAACATCAAATAAAAATAAATTTAGACTATCGTATAGTATTCAGAGAAAGTGTATTTACGGCCGAAAATGAAATTACGACTTAAGCTCTCCCTTCACAATCGTGTTTGATAAAAATGCCCTGTATATGCTGCCATGGATATTAGTTTGTTAAATATTTCTTTAAGTCACATAAATATACTTGTTAAGAGAGAAATAAAAGTTGTGATGCTCAAATTCTAATCCATAATCATGTAAGCAAACTTTAATAAATAATTCGAATACAAATTTGTATGTCATCTCTGAAGTCTCTAATGCCCCACACAATTATATTTAGGTTTATAAGTTCAAGATGCAGAAATTTTATTTATAGTCTTGTTTTAGATAAAACTATGCAATTTAACCCTAGCGTAACCAAGCGGAATTAACCACAACAGCCATTCCAGGATATTTCGCCTCTCTGGTCGTTGCATTAAACCTTCAATTCTTCAGTCGCTCCTGTTATCGCATAGAGGAAAATTTGAATACCACTACGTTTATACAGTCATTTTAGACTTCAACTAATAGAGCTGACAGTATCCGTTGATATCCATATAAAAAAATCATACGAAATTTCTGGTATTCAAATTTTTATTTGTGGGAGCTCTGGTTGCTAAGGTTACACAATATGAGGCAGAGTTTCCAACTTTTATAATTTATTAACGAGCATTTTTAGCCCCGCCTTCTTTTCGTACCAGAAATTTTGTAGATTATTTCTCTTTAATATGTAATAACAATTAAATAAGAAGTAAATCGTTTTTCAAAATTTCCGGTATGAAAAAGAGGCGAGGCTTAAATTGCTCGTGAATAAATTATAAAAGTTGGGAACTCTGATATCAGGTATCATGGGGATTTTCAAATTTTCTATTTTGTTAAAAAAAATTTTGGAATATATAGATTATAAAGTATTGATCACTTAAATTAAAATCATACATTAAAAAAAAAAAAATAAAAAAATAAATAAATAATTCTAACAATACTATAAAATATTTTTACTTTCAATTATACTTAAATGTAAAATATGTACAGAAAGTATTCTTTAATGTAAAATATGTACTTATCAAGGAAACATCGAAATTCAATAGTTCAACATTATGCTAATATGTCACATATTTTACTTCTAAAATTAAACTTGAAATGTTTGAAATTTGTACAACTGAATTTACTACTTCATCAATTAACATTTTATATGCTTTAGGATTAATAAAGCTATTTGAATCAAAATAAAGTTCTTTCATAAATCTAGAAGTCTCTAACGATGTGGGAATTGATTTTGGGAGATATGATGAATAATGGAAATATACTGCTAGAGCACGTCAATGAAGTGTAAATTTAATGAAGGTTTCTGAAATCTATTTTATGAAACTACTTTAATGAAGGGTCTTTGTGGTTAATTTTAATAATTCATAAATAAAACACATAACGCTTTATGAAGGAGAAGATACATATATTTTTTAAGAAATTTATTCTGAAGAAGGAAATCATTGCTGAAATATATAATTATAGTAAATATTGAAAACGGACTACACTGAGAAGTTATATTAAATTTCGCATGTAGAATTTTTTCTTAAGATAAAAAAAAAAAAAAATAATAATAATAATAATAAAAATAATAATGTAATGCCTTAAAACCAAGATTATATTAAAGAATGTGTTTAGAATATTTATGATATTCTGTTTATTTTAAATTAATTTCATTAAATGTCTAAATAATATGAAATGTTGCCTAACAAAATTGTTTATATCCTTTAAATAACTCATTCCGTAAATTATCCCAAATCCCATATTAACACTTTCGCGACAGCATGATTTTGACTTTTTGACAGTAAGGTCCGCCTGTGGGCGTTATTTTCCCACGTTACAATATTTCAGAACAATATTTTCTGTATTCAGATTTATATTACAAATGGATATATATTATATTTATATTCTTTCTAATAAAAATATTTGCTCCCATAGCATAGGTGCCAAGTCTCCCGTTTTTCAAGGGAGACTTCAAACCGGAAAATTTTTAAAGCTGTTTCCTCTATTATTAATCGTCGAAAATATATATAACATTTTTCATTTAAAAATATTGGTGTCAATTTTGATTTAAAATTTGGAAAGGTTGGCAGCTCTGCCATAGTATATTTCATTGTAAAACTTGAATATTAGGTATATACTTAAATAAACAACCTACAAATTGCGTTAGAAACGCCCACTGGTGGAGTTACAGATTTTCAAATGACATGAATCTACGTCAGCGCTGGCGAAAGTGGTAAACAAAAAACCAATTTTTATACCTTATATACATATAAATGTTAATTAAATTATTGGGGGTTTCTGATTAAGTATTAATTTTTTCTTGCTTAATTTTTTATTTTTTGCCGTAGTTATTATCATAATTTTAACGTTTTACACTGTAATCATATAGTCTTGTTGAGGTTTTCGAGATAGTTGGACGCCCGGAAATCATGTTTATCCAGCTCCATAAAGTGTTTATTCAAAGTTTTGAAATTATTACTTTAAAATGCCACTTTTGTGATCCTTTCTTAGTATTATCCAAATATCTGCTTGTTCTTTTATTTACATAGTACATGTTAGTCATTTCTATTAGAGTATGATTTCTATTGGAAAGGATATAACTGGTTTATTTACTGAGAGTCACAAAAATATTGTATACATTATCATCTGAAACAAGTACCTTTTAATGTTTATTTATATATAAGCTTATATATTTACAGGGATGAAACATGGGCACAGAATTCATACCGGTATTTGTTTAAGAAATTTCTCTAATATATAAAATCGTTGATGCAAGAAGTAGAAAATTTTCTTACATTTATAGTGGTATGAGCAGAGCCTGATTAAGGGGAATCACACATTATCTCCGCTGTCACCGGAATATTTTTAGAATTATTTTTTACTTCATGCAGAGACTCCAACATACTAATTAATATTCCGTAGTATTGTTAGCCCCGCCTTTTTTTTCACACCAGTATCACTTTGGAGTATTTTTCTTCTTATTTAATCGTAATTGAATTTGGAGAATATTACTCTAAAAATTTACTGGTGTATAAAAAAGGGCGTGACTAACAACACTACGGAATATTAATTAGGATGTTGGAGTCTCTGTTCATGTCATAGAAATTCCACGCTTTGACGAGGAAATATTTTTTATAAAAAATGAACGGTGTAAAACAATCCAATTTACTTACCGTTATTAGACACCAGAATTCTTTTAAAATAATTTTTAATGAGAATTTTCTGTTTATTATAGGACGAAAGTATTTGTTAAAAAATAACGGTGTAAGCATAAATAATGTGTGCTTCCCCCTTAATCAGGCTCTGGGTATGAGTTCTGCAACAGTGTTCCATCCCTGTATTTAGAATGAAAGAAATAAAAAAATGGTTACCATATATTTTAAAACAACCGAAACATGTTTATTACCTAATATGGAATAATTAAAAATACGAATAGATTGATAGAAGACCATAAAATTATTCTGTGATATTGGGAGATATAAGTGAAGTTTACTTAAAGTTTTTCCGAGTTTATCTTTTCGCTAAAATTACCATTTTTCTCTTTTAATAATGATTAATATAACGTCTATATACACAGGGTTCGTTAGGACCTGCCCTTCTGTAAGGACTTTTATATAATAAAATTTTATTTAAATTTATAAATTTATGTATGACAAAAATGAGATAAAAAATTAATGGTAGATACAAAAATGTTTTTTTAGAATCCTGACCCAATGTCATCGAAAAAGCTCATACATGTTTCAGATAACCACATGTAAAGAAAAACTTAACATAAACAAACATTGTTTTTGCTGTAATGTACAGAATTTAATTAAAATTTACCTTAATGAGTTTCAATATGAGCCCCGCTGTTTACTCTGCACATATGTCGATAAGCAGTCTGTAATCATGTGTGTTACCGAGCATATCTTGCGTCACTGTGGCAGTAGCATCGACAATTCGCTCCCGTAAATGTGTCAAGTCCGATGCCATTATGCTGTAAACAGTGTTCTTGTTATAACTACAGAAAAAAATTCGATAGGTCTTAAATTGGAACTTCTCGAAGGGCAATCACAAACATACCTGCAAATATCCTATTTAATATTCTGTATTACTCTTTACCCCGCCGTTTTTTTTTTTTTTTTTTTTTTTTTTTTTTTTTTTAATACACCAGTATTTTTTTAGGATATTTTTCTGATCACTTAATCATTGAATTTGGAAAATATTAACTCTTTAAATTTACTGGTGTGAAAAGGATAGCCAGACTAACACATACATTTATTCCATAGTATCTGTAGTCCCGCCTTTATTTCATACCACGATTTTTTTAAGATTAATTTTTGCTTATATTATAAAAGTTATGATTTGTTGAAAAAAATTCTATAAGTAAAGTGGTGCGAAATAAAGGCGGGGCTAAAAATATTCCGTCATAAATTAACCCTTATCGCTCGTATGTCCCTTCTGAGGGGCATTAAAAAATCGAGACACACCTTAAGGTGTTCCTTCTGCAAATGAAATATTATTTTTTTAAAACGTGTAACTATAGGCTACCTTTCGGATACCGGAAAATTTTAACAGAAAGATTTATTTTATTTAGTGATGAAGTAAAATAAAACAAATTATTACAATTTTTTCGGTAGCCAAAAGGTAGTAAGTTGGAAACTATACGTGTTTTAAAGAAACGCCAAAAGGCGTGTCTTACGGAAAATATGCCGAGCGCAAAGGGTTAAATTGTTGGCATCTATGCTAACAATACTATGGAATACAATATAAGAAGTTTGCAGGAATCATCACAATATATAGGGGAGACCCGTGTACCTAGGGCCATCATGTACCTAGGGCCACCCCACTTTATTTGAATATTATTTAATTTTAAGTTTTATTACTCAATTGGGCGAGTAAGAACACCAATTGCTACTTTTACAACTACTTTGGAACTTTTAAGGAGAAAGTTTTGACAAGTTACATGTAGAAAACGAATTTACATGGTTTGAAGTAAAATTTGGCAGCTCATCTCTTTTGCTATTTCACAAAGGCAAGTCAAATATTTTTCTTTCATTTCTAGTGCATAATTTTGCTTGTTATATTGAGTAATAAATGAGATATTTAATTAGTCCTCTCTTCATGTGGATTTTTTAGTGGAAGGCATTTAGAATGAAGTTACCAAAACTTATACCTAGGGCCACATAGCTATCTTGTACCTAGGGCCAGTGTGTTTGGACCGTTCAACACTTTCGCGACCGCATGTTTTTGTCTTTTTGATAGTAAGATGCGCCTGTGGGCGTTTTTCCCATAAGTTACCATTTTTCAAAACAAAATTTTTCGTATTCGCATTAATATTACAAATGGATATGCATTATAATCATACCCTCTCTAATCAAAGTATTTGCATCCATAGTATACTGAATGTACAAATATGAATTTTGTGTATATTTTTTAGAAACAAATAACATACAAACTGCAAAAGAAACGCCCACTGGTGGAGTTTCATATTTTCAAATGACGTGAATCTACGTCCGCGGCCGCGAAAGTGTTAAGAAACACAGTACAGCCTATAGTAATTGGATGCTGGCAAACTCTGGTAAACCAGTCACTATATATGACGTTGCTGAAAATGTTGGCAAGTCCTATCCGTCGGCCTTTACTCCTGTAGACATTCTATCAGGCTTTCGTGTATCCGGCATATGGCCAATGAATCAAAACACATTCACTGAGGATGAATATTTAAGTTAAAAGACAAGATCCTTCCATAAATTAAAAAAACAAAAACAAAAAAGGTTTTCTAGGAAGAAAGTGAACCAACAATGATAGAACTGGATGTTTCTGTTTCATGTCCTGTTGAAATTTCGAAACTTTCAACATCTAACATCTTTTCGTATGTCATGCTTTAACAGGTACGAACCTAAGCAAAACCTTTACCTAGAGCAAAACCTCCCACATCAAAGAAAAGATGCTACCGAAAATCAGAGAGAACTAAAAATCCAAGAGACACAAAAAGAAAAAAGAAAAAAAAAAAAACTGAAGGAAAAAAAAAAAAACATTCTGTTAGAATATCCCAAAGGAAAAAAAAAAAAAAAAAAAAGAAAAGAAAAGAAAGGGAAAAAAAAAGAAAAATGTCGTGTTTCAAATTAAGGCAACAACATGATAATTATTATATGATAAATAAATATATTACTTGATATTGTTTCTTTTATAAAATACATGTTTATATGCTTATTTTCTATTCATTACGAAGTGAAATCTGAATTTGAGAGAATGGCCCTAGGTACAATGAGGTCTGGCCCTAAGTACAGTCAGCCAAAAAAAAAAACGCCCCCCCCCACCTAATTTCGCCGTAAATTATTGTAGAAACATGCGACTGGTACCGATCAGTTTGTAATAACGTCTAGTTTATAATGTTATAGTTAGATTTTACTTAGGGGGTCGTCTACATATTAAAACTGGCATCAACTTCATTTCTTTCAATGGTAACCCCACTTTTTTATAATTTATTTGAATTCTTTGGATCAAATCATCACGGAAAATGGTATAGTTTATATATTTCGCTCAATTTTTCATAGAGTTATAAGCTGTCAAAATTTGGGGATGCTAATGTTAAATGAATGTGACAAACATTAAATCATATCTTCCGAAATAATTATAATATTTAAATTCAGTTTTTTCTTATTCGTTAGAATGAAGTGACCCAAACATATTCCATGCAAATTTTTGCTAAAAAAACATTTTTTGAATTATGAAAATTATTAATAAATTCATATTTGAAAAAATTATGAATTATGACCTATGTTAATTTTTACACGAATAGAACGGGCATCAAAAACATGGGTTTCCAAATTTACAGCTCGTTCCTAACATTATTTTTTGAGTTACAGTGATATTTCATTTTTTACTGATGTTAGGGGGGCGTCACTTGTTATAATTTGTATTCTCTGTGAGTCAATATTTCTATACATTTTGAGGAAAAACTATTTTAATTTACCTTTATGTTATTAAAATTGTTTTCTAAGGAATATTTCGACGTTTATTATACAAATTGGCTTATTTTTTGTAAAAAAATATCGCAATGAAGGCAAGAGATTGGGGAAGAATTCCAAAAGAAATGTAGCCCCGCCTCTATATTGCGGAAACAGTATTAAAAAAACTAGTTTGCATACTCGTATATGACTCTATATATCACGCTGGTATGCATAAATGTCAATGGCATTTACTACATTGAATGCTGAAGACAAAATTTAAACGATTTAATTGGAAGTATGTAAAATAATTTTGTTTTATAATGTAATGTTTTAGAAAAATTCTGTAAAGGCGTGGCAAAAAGGAGTTTACTCGATTCTGAAATGTTAAGCCTTTGTTCTTAAATATTACATAACTTTTTCTAGTTTCTCACTGCTGAAATTCTATTTTGTCCCTTTTGTCTTTTGTTTTTCACTTGAATATTCTACGATTCGTGCACCTCAAGTTAAATATCATGACGGTAAAAAAAAAAAAAAAAAAAAAACGCGGTAAGACTATTATTTGAAAGTGCAATACGCAGTGGACAATACTTTTGTTTTTTCCTTTCTTTAAATTAATAGAATTGATTTTTATTAATTTTTATCAGGTTTTTTAAAACAAATTTTTTGTTTTAATCTTCTTGTGACATTTTCGCATTCGCTTACTCTACCGTTTATGGTATTTAAATTTTATCGCATGACGTAACATAATAAAATATAAAATTTTTATTAAATGTTTTTTTAATACTGAATAATAAAGCGTTTTTTTTTTTTTTTTTTTTTTTTTTTTTTTTAAGTTTTTAATATCTATTATTGAAACAAAGCGCAATATTATTTATTTTCTTTTATACTAATTACGGCGTAAAACTGGCGTCACATTTATCACGGAAAAAGAATTTAAAACAAAGTAATATGTCTTATTACTTTTAAAGATATAGATTTTACACATTTAAAATTAAGAATTCAAGTACAGTAGACGACTGCAGAAAGGGGAATACTCGTTCTAGGCAATAGGAAACCGTTTTTTCTATATCCATATTTCTTTTCATATTGTTATACATAATAATTATACTCTTTCTAGTGAAAGTATTTGTATTCATACTATTTTGTTTATATATATATGAATATAAGGAATATTCTTAAGAAATATCGTAACACACAAATTGTGAAAGAAACGCCCACTGAAGGAGTTACAGATTTCAAAATGACGTGAAACTATGTCAGTGGTCGCGAAAATGTTAAATATCCTTTCTCAGATTTTAGTTTAAATCTTGTTATCTATATTTTTGTATATTATCTATTGTTGGTTTGTACGCCTAAAATTAAATGTAAATCTTTATAGTAACACTTTCATGCGAGGCTTACTGTATAAAATAAAAATATACCCAACAAGAAGTACATAATAATTGTTAGTTAGTAGATTTTAATTGTTTTTATATATATTTTTTTTTTTGTATATGTATTTTATATATATATATTTTATTATATATGTATTTTAACTTAAATTTTTGTCTCTTAAATAAAACAGTTTTTGCTTTTAAGAAGTAGATAATTCTTTTTCTTAAATATTAAACTCTTTTCCTTTTAATTTTCTTTATATGAAGTGTTGTATTTAACTATTCAATGTTTAATAATTTGAAACCAATAAAAATCTTTTAATTTATAAGCTAACACAAAAAAGTTCTATGAATTTGAATCGTTTTTTAATTTTTCACTAACATTTCTGAACTTTTTTTCCGGTGTGAAATTTAATAAATAATGTACTTTGGGTGGTAGATCACGATTTATTTTTTCTAATTGTATAGACGGTCCCCTAACACATCTGCACGTGTAACTCTGTTTAGAATTGATTTAAAGCGTATTTTCCGAACTGCCTTGATCTCAGAAATCTGAATATGAGGTCAAAAATAGGGGTCGTCATTGAAAAAAATGAAGTTTATACGTGTTTTAATGTGTAGATGACCCCTTAAGCAAAATCTGACTACACCATTAAAAACTAGACGTTATTACAGATCGATAGGTACCAGCCGCATGTTTCTACGATAATTTACGGCGAAATTAGGTGGGAGGGTGGCGTTTTTTTTTTGGCTGACTGTACAATGAGGGTGTTGTACAGTCGGGGAAAAAAAAAAAACGCAACACTCAACGTAACTTCGTTGCTAATCAATGTAGAAAAATGTAATAGGTATCATTCGACGGGGAATTGTGAGTAGTTTCAGAAAATGAACTGAAATTTTGAATTGGGGGTCGTCTACATATTAAAACGCGAACCAACTTTGATTTTTTTCAATGGTAACACCATATTTTTATTTTATATTTGAATTCCCGGGATCGCGACAACGCGAAAAAGTATACTGGTTGTATATTTTACTCATTTTTTCACAGAGTTATAAGCGTTTAAAGTTTGAAGGTGCTAATGTTAAATTCATATTTCAAACTTTTATTAATATCTTCATTAAAAATAACTTGATCGAAATAATTTTTTTTTTTTTTTTACGTGATACAGTGAAGAAACCCAAACATTATTCATCATTACTTTTGATTCTGAAAAATATTTTTAATTCTGAAAAATATTAATAAATTCATATTCATAAAAATTATGAATTATGACCTATATTAATTTTTACATAAAATGAATTCTAATGCTGAAAAATATGGGTGTGCAAATTTGCAGCTCATTCCAATTATTAGTTTTCGAGATACAAATAAATCTTTCTTTTGGAGTGGTTTAGGGGGCCATCTCTTATATAGTTTTGCATGAGATAACGAATCAAATCTTAAAAAATAACAAAGAAAATTAAACAAAATACTTTTATTTTTTATTTACGGGTCAAATTATATAACAATAACGTCACACGTAAAGAAATGAAACAAAAATGATGATTTTTAGACAGCGTTAGAATCAAGAATTTCTGTTTTCTAAAGAAGACAAGCCCGCCTTCATCGTTCTTCAAAACAAAACAATACAGTAAAGAAAAGTAAATGTGACATTGAGTATTCGTGTTAAATCCCTTATTTTATGTTGACAAAAATATGCACAAGTGGTATTTACTTCATCGATTAATTGGTGATTAATTTTGAATTTTTTAAACAAACACTAGAAGAAAAAAAATTAACTAAATAGGCGGGGTTTACTGTTTTAAATTGAAAAATAGGTTTAATGTGAAATTGTCAAATATAAAAAGCGAATGGAATTGGAATGCAAGACAGACCTGTAAAATCGTTTCTTAACTTCCGTCATAGTTAAAAAAGGCTTAATCATTTGCTTCATATAATGTTTTATTTTATTTTATTTATTTACTTATTTATTTATTTTGTAGGGGGACGATTATTATTTCAAGGACACTTTATTCTTTAAAATTTTATTAATATATTTTAACTTCATACATTTTTAAAAACATACTTTAACTTTTATTAATATATTTTAACACTTTTTGCGACTGCAGGATTTTGTCTTTTTGACAGTAACACCCGCCTACGGGCATTATACTCTCAAAATAAAATATTTCAGAACAAATTTTCCGTATTCACAATTATATTACAAATGGATATACATTATAGTTATATTCTTTCTAATCAATATATTTCTATCCATAGTATATTGTATTGCAAAAATATGAACACTTGGTACACACTTAAGAAATATGTAACACACAAATTACGAAAGAAACGCCCACTGACAGAGTTACAGATTTTCAAACGACGGGAATCTACGTCAGCAGTCGCGAAAGGGTTAATTAAGAAATTATATTATCATAGAAATTATAAAACGAATCGTACAGTTCCAAAGATTTCAACTGATCCAAAACTGGTAAGCGCGATTAAAATTGTTTAATATTTACTTCATGAACACTTACAATAATTTATCCGAAAAGATTTAGTTTATGCGTTGTTGTATATATATATATATATATATATATATATATATATATATATATATATTATTTCATTTCGTATATTATGTTACACCTACGAAAGAAAATTTAAGCTTTATTGGTGATCAGTACAGCCATAATAGACACTTTTACTTGAAAAATATTGCGCTTTTTTCACAGAGTGCTGTATGGAGTAATTGCAAGTATAACTTATTTAAATAGACCTAAAATTATCCAAAACAGTACTGAAGTATATATAAATCTAAAAAACTGAATTCAGGATAACTATGGAACTGAAAACGAGGCAACGTTTTATTAATTGCTATAAATATTTTTTCTTCCTGAAAAATTTTCCGGTGTGAAACATTAAAATTTTCTATTTCTTATAGGATTTTAATTTTATTTTTCTACGTTTATAGATAACCCCCTAACACATTTTTGATTATAACTCTATAAATACTAAAGATAAAGTATACAAACAGTATACTTTTCCGATCTGCCAGACTCTCAGAAATTTGAAAATGAAGTCAAAATTGGGTGTTGCTATTGAAAAAAATCAAATTTGGCGCTCACTTCAATATGTTGATGACCCCTAATTCAAAATTTGACGACATATTCAGAAAGTGCTTTGAATTTCCTGTTGAATGATGTGTATTATATGTTCCTGCGTCAATTAATAACGAAATTACAGCGGGTGTTGCGTTTTTTTTTTCCCCGACTGCACCTAGGGCCACGAGTGAAGTTTTTTTTAAAACCTTCTATTTGCCGGAATTTATTATTTTAGGTATTTATATTATTCCCAATTGGAAGTAATTAGTCCTAAGAATATGTACATATCAGTTTGATAATTTTAAACAGATCAAGGGCTCTGTTGTTGAGCATTGAAAAAAAGCGGCCCTAGGTACACGGGTCTCCCCTATATTGAGCTTTTACTTGAATGGTTGCCATTGCACTGGCTGAAAGCTGATCGAAGATCTCTCTCATTTTGCATTGCTGCTACGAAACATTCCTAGTCAAGGTTGCGTTCCAATTACATTAAATAATCTTGGACACTTAAAAAATGTTTGAAAAGAATATTAGTGCGTTTGCTCAATTCCCATTAGAATTGTCACCTTTGAAAATGTGTCTATTTTCTTTTTTTTTAAATTACCCTGTATACAAATTTTATTAATGTGTCTGCTGGATAATTTATGAATAAAACACTTTATTGGAAACAAAAATGAATTAATTATTTACATTTATTGTACTTTCGAAACTACATCACGCATGTTGAATGAATGTTTTAATTGCTTCAGATGTATGATTTCTATCATTTTTTTGTTTTAAGTATCGTCGAATCTTTAAATATGAAATAAAAAGAATAGTACGAGGATTGTTTAAAAAATAACCTCCGTTTTGCAGTAAATGAAAATCACACAGTTTTATTTGCCTTTGAAAGTTTGATCCGTCTTCTAATTTCCAATATACACTCCTTCTCATATTTATAAGGACACTTTATATTTTGAAATAACAAATGTAAAAGTAATTGTGAACAAGATTAACTAAGTGCACTTAATATATCTAGTATTTTAAAAACCAAAATTGCTATAATTTTTTTAATATGAAACAAAATTAATAAAAAATAATGCAAAATGTGTTTTTCTCCACGTTTTTAGATGTTCATAATTATAGGGACAATCCAGATTTTTTCGTTTTATTTAAATTACTAGCGGATAAATTACAGTTGACATGCGAATTTGTTAACTACTGGGCTAGATTAATTCATATATAAGCCTTCAATTTTTCTTGGACGGACATTACTGATAATTCCTCGAAAAAAAGAACGTTCATGTAGTGAAGTATGATAAATGTGTTTTTTAAGTGGAAGGATAATTTCAATCCGCTGAATTTCTAATGAAATTCGAAGATCTAAAATTGCTGAAGGAAATGTGATCAAACGTTCAACTGCTGGTTCGATAGGAGAGAGATCTGATGTAAAATCAGAGTTGTTTTACAGAGATCGAAGACTGATAATTCCTCTTACTGTTCTACTCATAATGACTGCTGCTAAATTTGCTCGTAATTTTTAACGAAAGGTTAGGGTCCACATTTATGCATGTTTAAAATAATTAATAATATGTTAAAATGAATAAAAAACCTGTAATAATCAATCAGCATTTAATGGGGGAAAGAACGTCTGTGTTATAGTTGAATAAAGACAATATTAAATGGTAAAATGTTGCATTTTTGGATGAAAAACATTTTATTCTTGATTAACCAAATGGTTTTAATAGTTACTGGCACAATCTGAAGATAGCGAAAGACAGAGCAGATTTTTTAAAGGCAGATATGAATCGGGCATTTTAAAGGTGGATCTATAGTGCTCTGGGGAGCTGCTTCTACTGAAGGCAAAATGAATTTACTAATTTTTTCAATTATTATGAACATCAAGAGAATATCCGAAAATTTTAAACGTGGAATTATCAGATTTTTGTTAGATTTTGGGGGGTAATAATATTTTTTTCAACAAGACTTACATTTTTGCTCTACTTTTAGAGCAATAGGAAATAGTTTGAAGAAAGAAACTTCCGTATTATTGCCTTTCCCATGGTCTAAAAGTTGAAAAAACTTTAACTTATGATATCAGAAATGTGCATGCAAGTGGAAAGCAATTTTAAATAGTTTAAATGTATTAAGAATATCATATATGCTATATGAAATGGTATTGAAACTGAATATTAAAAAAAAATGTATATATATATATACCAGAGAGAATGTCTGACTGCTTAACCCTAAAAAGAGACCCCCATAAAATATTAATTTAAAGAATAACTGAAAAAAATTACTAAATTTCGAGCTATCCTTATAATTGTGAACACCTGAAAAATCATCTTTTTACCATATTTAAAGTTTTTTAAGATAGAAAAACGATAAAACTTTTTAAATATAATCTATTAATGAAATTCAAATTAATTAAAAATATATTTGTTTAAATAATAGTGTTCAGTGTTTAGTTAATATAGAAAAACGGGTGTCCTTATAATTATGAGAAGGAGTGCAGTCATTATGTCAGGGCTTGTAGTGGTCCCTTAATTTAATACCATATTTTAAATATATTTATTCGTATTATTCAATAAAAAAAAAAAAAAAAAAAGAACGCTTAAAAATATTTTTAAAGCTTTCTACAGAAAATTTGTATTTAATTAAAGGACCACTAAATTGCTGCTATGTACAGTCACCAAAAAAAAAAAAAAAAAAAAAAACGACCCCCCCCCACCTAATTTTGCCATAAATTGTCGTAGAAACATCTGGTTAGTACCAATCGATTTGTGATAACGTCTAGTTTATAATGGTATAGTTACATTTTGCTTAGGGGGTCGTCTACATATTAAAACTGGCATCAACTTCATTTTTTTCAATGGTGACCCCTATTTTTTTATAATTTATTTGAATTCTTTGGATCAAATCATCGCGGAAAATGGTATAGTTTATATATTTTGCTCAATTTTTCATGGAGTTATAAGCTGTCAAAGTTTGGGGATGCTAATGTTAAATGAATGTGACAAACATTAATTCATATCTTCCCAAAAAATTAGTATATTCAAATTCTGTTTTTGACGAAGTGACCCAAACATATTCCAAGCATATTTTTGATAAAAAAAACATTTTTTCAATTATGAAAATTATTAATAAATTCATATTTGAAAAAAATTATGAATTATGACCTATGTTAATTTTTGCACGAATAGAACGGGCATCATCAAAAACATGGGTGTCCAAATTTACAGCTCGTTTCTAACATTATTTTTTGAGTTACAGTGATATATCATTTTTTACTTCTGTTAGGGGGGCGTCACTTGTTATAATTTGTATCCTCTGTGAGTCAATATCTCTATACATTTTAACGAAAAACTATTTTAATTTACCTTTATGTTATTCTAATTGTTTTCTAAGGAACATTTCGATGTTTATTGTACAAATTGGCTTATTTTCTATAAAATTATCACAATGCAGGCAAGAGATTGAGAAAGAATTCCAAAAGAAATGAATCCCCGCCTCCATATTGCGAAAACAGTATTGAAAAAAACTAGTTTGCATACTCGTATATGACTCTATATGTGACGCTGGTATGCATAAATGCCAATCTCATTTACTACATTGAATGTTGAAGACAAAATTTAAATGATTTATTGGAAGTATGTAAAATAGTTTTGTTTTATAATGTAAAGTTTTAGAAAAAATTGTGTAAAGGCGTGGCTTCCGTTGAAAAAAGGAGTTTACTCGATTCTGAAATGTTAAGTCTTTGTTCTTAAATATCACATAACATATCCTAGTTTCTCACTGCAAGTTAAATGTCATGATTTAGAAAGCGCGGTTAGACGAGGATACGCAGTGAAACAATACTTTTTTTCCTTTTTTTAAATTAATATAATTAATATTTATTATTTATGAGATTTTTTAAAACAAATTTTCTGTTTTAATCTTGTTGTAACATTTTGGCATTTGTAATAAAATATTAAATTTTTATTAAATGTTTTTTTAATACTAAATAATATAGTAGATTTTTTTTTTTAATATGTTTTTAAAATCTGTCATTGAAACAAAGCGCAATACTATTTATTTTCAATTATTCTAATAACGGCGTAAAACTGGTGTCAGATTTATTATGGAAAAAGAATTTAAAACAAAGTAATATGCGTTATTATTTTTAATGCTAAGTTTATACGTGAGATCTACGCTTTAATTTTGTGTCACGTATAAAGACGTGACGTATTACTTAAAACAGAAATGATTTTGAACAGTATCTCCTTTTTATTGAATATTAAACAGTTTCGCGACCGCATGTTTTTGTCTTTTAGATAGTCTGTTCCGCCTGTGGGCGTTATTCATTCAAACTGCATTATGTCAGAACGAGGTTTTCTAGATCCATATTTATTTTACAAATGAATATACCTAATTATTATACTCTTTCTACTGAAAGTATTTGTATTCATACTATTTTGTTTATATAAATATGAATATAAGGAATATTCTTAAGAAATATAGTAACACACAAATTGTGAAAGAAACAACCACTGGAGGAGTTTCAGATTTCCAATGACGTGGGTCTTCGTCAGCGGTCGCGAAAGTGTTAAATATCCTTCTCAGATTGTAGCTTAAATCTTGTTATCTATATTTTTGTATATTATATATTGTTGGTTTGTACGCCTAAAATTAAATGTGAAACTTTATAGTAATCCTTTCATGCGGTTCTTACTGTATAAAATAAAAATATACCCAACAGAAGTATATAATTCTTTTTTTAAATACCAAACACTTTTTTTTTTTTTTTAATATTATTATCATTATTACTATTATTCTTTTATCTTGGTATCTAGATTTTTGAAATTCAACATTCTAGGTGTCATATGACTCAAGCTATTTATTTTTTTTTTTTCGTATGAAGGGATGTACTTAACTATTCGATGCTTAATAAATATAAACCAAAGAAAAAAAACTTTTAATGCATGAGCTAGCACAGAGAGTTCTTCGAATTAAAATAATTTTTTGTTTTATAATTAACATTTCTGTACTTTGTTTCAGGTGTAAAACTTAATAAATAATGTCGATTTCGTGGTAGATCAAGATTTATTTTTTTCTAAATGTATAGACGGAACCCTAACACATTTTCACGTGTAACTCTATTTATAATTGATTTAAAGTATATAAATAGGTATGTTTTCCGAAACGCTTTGATCTCAGAAATCTTAATATGAGGTCAAAAATAGAAGTTGTCGTTGAAAAAATGAAGTTCATGCCTGTTTTATTATGTAGATGACCCCTTAAGCAAAATCTAACTATACCATTAAAATCTAGACTTTATTACAGATAGATAGGTACCAGCCGCATGTTTCTATGATAATTTACGGCGAAATTAAGTTTGTGGGGGGAGCGATTTTTTTTTTTTTTTTTTTTTTTTTGGTGACTGTACATTCAAGTGCTTGTTTTACTGTTTTACCATAGCCCCGTAAACTAAATACCTGTCGCGTAGCTTGGAAACATGGCAACAGTTCATTTGGTAGACAGCGCCACCTGCTATAGATTGGGTGATTTTTTATTCAATAGCCACCAAAAATATTTTAATAAAGGGATATCGTATATATAAAAGGCGAAAAAAAAAAATCGAAGAAACGTCGATTATGTATATCATGTATCACTTCTTAAAATTACTAGTGGCAGATGAATAAAAAAGTCGCGCTATCTGTATAGGTGGCACTGTCTATCGCTTGAACTGTTGCCAAGTTTCTGAGCCACTCGACAGGCATCTAGTTTAGGAGGCTATGGTTTTACACACCCTCAAATCCTTTCTGTGTAAAATAAACCTGTTTTCTAATTCAATCAACCTACCATATCGATTTTATTTATTTATTTATTTTTATCGTCAGAAAATTGCTGTTGGTATTTTAATAAAATGATCTCTATCCTCTTTAATCACAACACATTATTGTAAAAGTACCAAAAAGATTTCTATATTAAAATAGTGGCAGCAATCAGGATAGAAATATCTTATGCCTGAAATCGCCCTAAAAAAAGGACGGAGTGTGTGACCACTTAAATTAAAAAGCATTGTAATTTAAAATCCATAAAATTGGCAGCTTTGTTCTAAAAGTTCTGTTACTTTTTTTTTAAGCTACATGGTTTTGCTACAAAATTTACGAAAGATAAAAAAATTTAAAACAAGCCTATATCAAACACAAATATTAGCATTTATCTATCTTTTTTTTCTTTCTTTTTTTCTTTTTATCTAATTCTAATTACACTTTTAAAAATGTGATCCCTTGAGTGGTATAATTATTTTTTTTCGTTTGATTTTCATTTTCATTTTGTTTATTTATTTGTTTCTTATTTAGAAAAAATTAATATATATATATATATATATATGTATGTATTAGATGAATCTTTTACATTAAAAATATATTTGAAATAACAAAAAATGGTAATAAACTGATGTTAAGACTTTTTTTTTTAATTATGCCCTTGTCCACAAGTAATCATAATGGTCTGGTAGAGTTCGTACACTGGTTACTTAATGAGACAAAAGTTAGTACCTTTTTTTAAAAATCTTTGTTTATTGGGAAAAAAATCATGTTACTTTTACCTCTATTGATCAAGACGAGAATACACTGTTTTTCTTCTACACAGCAGCTGTAATGTTTAGTTTAATAAATAATATGACTTACATACCTTACAAAACATGTTTAAAAATATTTAAGGTCCTTCATTCAAGAAATCCGATATCTAAATGTATATTCATTAAAATATTAAAACTTAGATGTTAAATATTTACTCCAATTTTATCGAACAAGCATTGAATATTTATAATAGAAGATTTTGTTCATGCATCTTTTACATTATTCTTAAAATGAAAATTTAAAGCTAAATATCTCAATAATTATTCTCGTTTATTAGGTAATAAATATTTTATATGTTATTGGTTTAGTAAAGATTTCTAATTCCCAATAAACTATTCTCATAAAGTAAGAAATTGCCCTTACAGAAATATGACGTTGTTCTTTCAATTATCGTAAATAAATAAAATTTTCCGATAAGAATTTGTCAATTAATTTTAAATTTCATTCCCAAACAGAATCCGATTATTAATGCATAATACATTTCATTGAAATCAATAATTTATGAAAAAAAATTTGCGTGCAATTCTTTTCGTACACAAAATTTAGTTATTCTGATCAATAATTTAAACCAGGTACATATAGCCATTTTTGGAATTTTCGATATACAGTTTACAAATTAGTTACGTAAGTGAGTTAATGCAATAAACAAATTGAGGTAAAGAATTTGATGTATAAATTTATCAGGAAATGTAATTAAATGTGATGTTATGATTAAAATTTGAATAATTTATATTTTTAGAATCATGTGTGAGCACAAGGATTTATTTTATAAAGCTGAAATATAAAAATTTTAATTCTAATAGATTTTGAGAACAATTTGTTAATTCAATGTCACCAGGTAAATCATGTAGCCCTTTTATTTATGGGCTTGTGCTAGAAAAAAACTAGGCAGTTTCATTCCAGGATAAAATCCACGCCTGCAACCCAAGCGTATCAAAGCATAATTGACCACCACAACTGCGACCATTCTAGGATATTTCATCTGGTCGTCGAATATTTAGCGCTCTTGTTTTTGTAATGTCATTAAAAAAAAAATGTATACCACTATTTTTATACTGTCATTTTTTTATTTTAACTAATAGCTAATATGCAGTCGGAATCAAAAGTGTCTGAACACTAGCAAAAATTCTTATGTAAAAAAATTACACTTCATACGATTGTGTTAAATAAATCCTTGTCGAATCCTGTTCTTAGTGAGTGTAAGAACATGATTCGATAAGGATTTATTTATCAAAACAGTATTAAGTGTACGTTTTTTACATAGGAATTTTTGCTAGTGTTTGGACACTTTTGTTACCGACTGTACGTTGAAATCTATTTTAAAAAAAAAACTTATAAACTTTCCAGTATTCAAATTTTTTTTGTGGGAGATCTGGTTGCCAAATTACACAGAATCTGGTATTAAGGGGACTTTTTATTTTTCTATTTTGTTAAATATTTTCTTGGAATAGGGGAAGCCAGGGTAATAAGAGACAAAAGGGGTAATAAGAGACAAAAAATAATAATAAAATCTATACTATTAATCTAAATAACTTGAAATAAATGTGTCGTATTAATTTGGTTAAATGAACTACTCTTGATTTTTTAGGTGATTTTTGAACTTAAATTTTTTGTTTAAAAAAACATTTTAAATTTTCATTAAATCCTTGTTCCTAATAACCCCGCGTGGGGTAATAAGAGACCAGGCTTGTAACTGTCCATATATAGCAATGTAAAATCATGTGGGTAATAAAAGACACCTGGAAACAATTCTGAATCAGCCAATAGTTTTTAATTTTTATTATTTACAACCATTCAAAAAATATGTTTTCTCGAAAATTAACTGTCATAAATGTGTTTGTGAAATTCATTTCTTTTAATATTAAGCCGTAAATAATATAATATTGTACTTAATGACAGTTCTAAACTAGTGGATCTGCAGATCAGGAGCCTCAACGTCCTATTTACATCAGACATTATTCAATAGGTCATTTTTATTTATTCCTTATTATATAATCGTATATATTGATTCGATCGACTTGTTACCATAATCAGATACAACCCCCCGCTCTGTCTCTATTTGCATATCTTATAAAGTGTTACGGAATTGTAAATAATTGCATTTATTTTTGAAACAATTCTTTCAAAGAGGTTTAGTAAAGTTAATAAGATGCTAACTTTGTGCATTTCTAGTCGTTTTAGCGTTAAAACAGCCTAATTTTCCCTTAAAAACACTTTAAAAAAGCCCCAATAAGGGAAGAAATGGATTTGGCGCCAAATTTGGCGACTGTTTCCCTACTTGGCGATTTTTTTGGCGACCTTGGCGAGAAAATCCTCATTTAGGATATACCAAATATAGAAGCTCTAATCTCATTATGAGATACGAGAATTTTCCAGAACAGTCTGTGTTCGATAGAAGAGTATAAAAGGAGCATTTTTTCGCCAAGGCGGTCAGTCTCAGATCTGGGTCAGTTTCGTCAAATGCTTGCTTTGCTTTGAGCCTCTTTAGATGAGACTTTCTTTATGTGTTATTGCTAAACAGTTTGTACTGTTGTTTTGCTGTTAACGGCTGTTGTTTAAGTTGTGTTTACTGGTTGAATTGAAGCTGATAATTGGTTTATATGGTTTATAGACCTGTATTTTTCTGGAACTTACTGTGAATATATCACTGAATTTTTGCAAGTTTTGCCTTTCATTCTCGAACAACTTACGGACCCCCAAGTACGCAACAATATGTATTCTTAATAAACGACGGTCTTGTATTATTTCCCTGAAATTCATAAATACCAAATTTCATAACTACCAAATTTCGTACAAAAAAAAAATTACATAGCATATCGGAAATATTTTGCGTAACCTTTAAACTAATTTCCAATTCTATGCCCACAATTATCAACAGGAAAACATGCTTTTAAAATTCTAATAAAATTTCATTATATTTGATGGGGTGTAACCATGTCAAAATAAACTTTTAATAAATATCGACTATAGACCGTAATAGTACGATATTATTTTATGTATCCCGGAAAAGTAGCCACAGTCATTATAAACGCCAATAATATGAATAAACCTAATTAATTATAACTCATTAACTTTTCAAACTAATTTGACATCATTTGGATGATTACAGTACACACTCGGAATTATTTTGTGTGGTCCCATAAATTATTTAGTCTATACATAACCTTTTTTAAAAGTAAACATAATTTTAAGCATCTTTATAATGTACGTTAATTTTATTAAGATCAATTCAGCATAAACGCATAAAAGTGTTCGCTTAAATAAAAGCTTGTCCATAGGCTCTAATGCTACGAAATTCTTTTGCGTGTCTCTGTAAACAAACCATAAACATTGTATACACCAGTAAAAAATATTCAGCTTACTTTGCGTTCAAAATTAATAATTGTTCCAAATTTAACATCGTTTGGATGACTACGTGACATCGTCAGAACACTTTTGTAAGGTCCTGTACATTAATTAGAAAGCTTAAGAGCACATATTTTCTTCAAACAACATAAGTTTAAATATCTTACCCACGTACGCTAGTTTAATTTTCTTGATTGCAAAGTAATGATGTTAAAATGCGTTTAAACGCAATTCACATCATACGCCGTAATGTGAAGTATTTTGGCCTTACCCTGTATACAATCCATAAAAATATAGACCTAAAAAAATAAATAGCTATTTCTATACCGAGCCTGATAATATGTGTCAATTTGCAAGTCAATCGGAGAATTTTTGCGACCGCTATTGCGGTACATACAAATTCTTCCCATAGGCCGTAATGATAAAAAAAACTTTGGCGTGTCCCTGTACACGAACTACAAATGGAATGCACACCCAAAACTATACAGCTAATTTCGTGGGGATCATGAACATGCGTACCAAATTTCAAGTCAATAGCGTGATATTTGCGGCCGCTATCGCACGACAGACAGACAGACGGACAGACGGAACACAAAATCCTTTTGAGCTTCACCAGAGGGCGTCTACTGACGTTTCGGCAAAAATTTCAAGTCAATAGCTTGATTTTTGCGGTGGCTATCGCGGTACGTACAGATTCTTCCCATAGGCCGTAATGATAGAAAAACTTTGGAGTGTCCCTCTACACGAACTACAAATGCAATACACACCTAAAACTATACAGCTAATTCCGTTGAGCTCATGAATATGTGTACCAAATTGCAAGTCAATAGAGTGCTTTTTGTGGCCGCTATCGCGATACATACAAATTCCTCCCTTAGGCCGTAATGATAAGAAAAACTTTGGCGTGTCCCTGTATACGAACTACAAATGGAATACATACCAAAAACTATACAGCTAATTTTATGGGGATCATAAACATGTGTACCAAATTTCAAGTCAATAGCGTGATTTTTGTGGCCGCTATCGCGATACATACAAATTCCTCCCTTAGGCCGTAATGATAAGAAAAACTTTGGCGTGTCCCTGTATACGAACTACAAATGGAATACATACCAAAAACTATACACCTGATTTCGTGGGGCTCATGAACATGTGTACCAAATTTCAAGTCAATAGCGCTATTTTTGCGGCCGCTATCGCGCGACAGACAGACAGACAGACAGACAGACACAGCCCAAAACCGTTTTGAGTCTCAACAGAGGACCTCCACTGACGTTTCTGCAAAAATTCGAAGTCAATAGCTTGATTTTTGCGGTGGCTATCGCGGTACATACAGATTCTTCCCATAGGCCGTAATAATAGAATGACTTTGGCGTGTCCCTGTACACGAACTACAAATGGAATACACACCTAAAACTATACAGCTAATTCCGTTGGGCTCATGAATATGTGTACCAAATTGCAAGTCAATAGCGTGATTTTTGTGGCCGCTATCGCGATACATACAAAGTCCTCCCATAAGCCGTAATGATAAGAAAAACTTTGGCGTGTCCCTGTACACGAACTACAAATGGAATATACACCTAAAACTATACAGCTAATCCCGTTGGGCTCATGAATATGTGTACCAAATTGCAAGTCAATAGCGTGATTTTTGTGGCCGCTATCGCGATACATACAAATTCCTCCCTTAGGCAGTAATGATAAGAAAAACTTTGGCGTGTCCCTGTATAAGAACTACAAATGGAATACATACCAAAAACTATGCAGCTAATTTTGTGGGGATCATGAACATGTGTACCAAATTTCAAGTCAATAGTGTGATATTTGCGGCCGCTATCACACGACAGACAGACAGACAGACGGACAGACGGAACACAAAATCCTGTTGAGTCTCAACAGAGGACCTCCACTGACGTTTCTACAAAAATTGGAAGTCAATAGCTTGATTTTTGCAGTGGCTATCGCGGTACATACAGATTCTTCCCATAGGCCGTAATAATAGAATGACTTTGGCGTGTCCCTGTACACGAACTACAAATGGAATACACACCTAAAACTATACAGCTAATTTCGTTGGGCTCATGAATATGTGTACCAAATTGCAAGTCAATAGCGTGATTTTTGTGGCCGCTATCGCAATACATACAAATTCCTCCCATAGGCCGTAATGATAAGAAAAACTTTGGCGTGTCCCTGTATACGAACTACAAATGGAATACATACCAAAAACTATACAGCTAATTTCGTGGGGTTCATGAACATGTGTACCAAATTTCAAGTCAATAGCGCTATTTTTGCGGCCGCTATCGCGATACGTACAAATTCCTCCCATAGGCCGTAATGATAAGAAAAACTTTGGCGTGTCCCTGTATACGAACTACAAATGGAATACATACCAAAAACTATACAGCTAATTTCGTGGGGCTCTTGAACATGTGTACCAAATTTCAAGTCAATAGCGCTAATTTTGCGGCCGCTATCGCGCGACAGACAGACAGACAGACGGACAGACAGACAGACACAGCCCAAAACCGTTTTGAGTCTCAATGTAGGGCCTCCACTGACGTTTCGGCAATAATCAACATAACCTAGGGATTAACCAAAAAACATCAATATAATTTTTAAAGTGGGCAGAAAATGTTTTACGCATTTTCTAAAGTGTAGTCGAAAATAGCCATATCTTTGAAGTGTATACAAGCAAACAAAATGTTATAAAAAATTTCTAGTAATTATAAATGAATTTATTTATTATGTAATGAAGTATTAATGACTAAATACTAACTTATAGACATTCTAAACATAAATTTACATAATCATAAACCTTAAATATGGTCTAGCCTAATGAGTAAAACTGCTTTTTGATTTAAAGTGAAAAAAAAAATTTTTCTCGGTAAACTTAGACTAGGCCTAACACTAGGTAAACTCCTCGTAAACTAGTCAGCAGAATTAACAGGAACTACAATGGGGGGGGGGGGGAAGGGGCACAGGAATTAACAGTGGGGGTAATAAGAGACTCATGTCTCTTATTACCCCCACAAAAAATAAAAATGGGGTAATAAGAAACATGCCTAGAACATGTAAATGAAGAATGCTTTAAAGGTTTTAAAAAACTGTACATCAAAAGTCATAGTCTTGGTCAAAAGGTTGCACATTAATAAATCCCAAACATCTAACCCGCAAAAAAAATTACAAAAAATGTTGAAAATGTCACGAACTTTTAGGGTAAGTTCAAAGTGAAGGTTTTCTTCATCGTATAAAAAGATATTCAAAATGTGATATAAAATTCTCAATAAGTGTATTGTAGTAAAGAATACACATGATACTTAATATTACATATTTTTAAAGTTGTCTAAGTATATTTTTTGGACGATTTTTTGACTGCGTCTCTTATAACCCCTGTCTCTTATTACCCCGGCTTCCCCTATATAAATTATTGGTATCGATCACTTAAATTACAATCGTACACTTTAAAAAATTAAATAATTCTAACAATACTATAAAATATCTTCAATTTTAATTTTCTTAAACGTAAAATATATACCAAAAGTATTCTTAAATATAAAATATGTACTTATCAAGCAAACATCGAATTTCGATAGTCCAACATCATGCTAATATGTCACACATTTTAATTCTAAAATTAAACTGAAATGTTTGAAATTTGCACAACTGAATATACTACTTCATCAATTAACATTTTATGTGCTTTAGAATTAATAAAGCTGTTTGAATCAAAATAAAGTTCTTTCATAAATCAAGAAGTCTCTAATGATGTGGGAATTGATTTTTGGAGATATGATGAATAGTTGAAATATACTGCTAGAGCGCATGGAATGAAGTGTAAATTTAATGAAGGTTTCTGAAATCTATTTTATGAATCTACTTTAATGAAGGGTCTTTGTGGTTAATTTTAATAATTCATAAATAGAACACATAACGCTTTATGAAAGAAAATGTAAATATTTTTTAAGGGGTTTTATTTCAAAGGAGAGAATGATTGCTGAGACATATAATTATAGCAAATATTGAAAAATGACTACATTGAAAACTTATATTAAATTTAGTATGTCTAAAGTAATAAATAAATAAATTAAAACTCCCCCCCCCTAAAGATTAAAAGAAAAAAAAACTTAAAACCAAGCTTATTAAATAAGGTGTTTAATATCACAGTTAAATTATTGCATTTAATTGAAATTAATTTTAATTAGTATATTTAAGCCAACGTAACATTTAATAATCCGGAGTAATATTACACACTCTTTTTTTTTTTTAAGAGTACTTTCTTTTCATTTCTTCGAAGATACTTTTGAAGAGAATTATTCTAAAAATTAAATAATGGGGAAAAAGAGGCGTGTACTGACAATGCTCCGAATTATTAATTAAGATGTTGGTTGCTATCATTTAAGTAATATGGAATGTAGCGTAACAGAATTGTTTATATCCTTAAAATTGCTCAACTCTTAATGAGCCTCAATTAAGTTTTAAAGAAAATACCAATTTATCGACCATATTATCATATAAATACTACGTTAATCTTTCATGGTTTGTCGTTAATTTTTTCTTGTTTAACAATTATTTTTTTTCAGTAACTCTTATCTTTATTTTAACTATTTTCATTGTTACTATATGATCTTGCATACGTTTTGTGGAAAGATGAGCGCCCGAAAACTCAAATTGATCAGCTCCATCCGCCTTAAGCCGTGGTGACCTTTGCTACTTCTTTATCGAGTTATAGTTATTATTATTGTTTTTCTGTTATTCTTTGATCATGTTTGTTATATATGATCTTATCCACGAAAGTTTCAGAGACAATTCATATTACATTTTAAAATATCATTAGCTTTGTATAAGGCTACACTTTTATTTCTGATTTATATATATGTGTGTGCGTGTGTATGTATACATGTACATATATAATATATACAGATATATGTATGTATGCATATAATATATATATAATAAATGCCAACCATTTGTTTTACACCAGTCATTTTTTAGAGTAATTTTATTCTTATTTATTCGCAACAACATTTGGAGAGAATTATTCTAAAGGTAAAGTGGTGTGAAAAAATGGGCGTTTTTTAAAGGGGCGTTAACAATTGTACGGTTATTAATGCATACTTGCCAACATCTCATTAATAATCGTACAACTGTTAACGTCCCCTGAAAAAACGTCAATTTTCTCACACCACTATATTTTTAGAGTTATTTTCTTCAAATGTTGTTACGATTAAATAAGACTAAAATTAATTTAAAAAGTAAAAAAAAAAAAAAAAAAAAAAAAAAAAAAAAAAAAAATCGATAACTTTGTTTTAAATTACCACAGATTCCATTATCAACCATTCGTTTTAAAGTTATTGACGAGACCTTTCGAAAGATACCCATCTTGAAAATTTACTCCCGGGAAGCGATGTCCCCCCCACATGCACAAAGTTTTTTTCCTAGTTAACTACTTCAAAAATATAATTCACATTAATTTTACAATATCATGTTAAAAATAACTCTCATTATGTACATTTTTTCCTACACTGCCATGTTAAAAATTTTGAAAAAATGCGATTACAGTGCCACCTGTTGAGCGATTGATCCCCAAATCTAATCAGCAACAGTTTATGTCAGGGTACAACTTAATACCAAGTTTGGTTAAAATTCGTTCATTGGTTCGTGAGATACAGCGCCCACAAAATTCGTGATACACACAGACAGACAGATAGACAGACATTTTCTAATATCAAATCGTGTTCAGGACATCCCAAAAGGTCGAACTCCATCGAAAACCGAAGTTCGAAAAATTTCACGAATCAATACTTTCTCTACGTTACATATAGAAGAAAGTAAAAATATAATATTTATTCTTCTTATTTTTTTTTTTTTATCTTATTTTTATTTATTTTTTTTATTTACTTTTACGAGATGGCATTAGTATTTAGTAATATGAGATAGCCCTCTTATCATAGAATCCGAGTTCCTAAATTTTGGGACTTTTTTTTTTTTTTTTTTTTTTTCAGTAGTCACCAATTATTTTGTGGAGTGATATGTGATATATGGAATAAACGATTAATCTTCGAATTGATTAGGCAACAATTAAAATTAAAATTTAGTTGTAGCTATTTAATAAAAAGTCCCTCACTTTGGCAAGACTGCTTAGGATATGCGACTGCATGTCAATAATTTTTGTAATGCTATATAAAATTATTCTACAAATAATTTTTTTTTAAATTTAAAATAGAAATTTTTGTTAAATAATTATCTACTTTAAATTAGTTAATAATATTTATTACATTTCGTTTTTTTAAGGACATCGATTAATCAGTAATCATCATCCAACTTCTTTTTCCTCGTGTTTCAACAATAAAATTCAAAAGATAATTTCATTCATGCTTATTCATATTTTCTTTTTCATTAAATGTTAAGTAAATAATTTTTGTTTGGTTCATATAATTATATTATTGAGATGTCTTTATTCATTAATTGTTTGTCAATAATTTTAGTCTGGTTCTTATCACTATTTTTACTGAGATGTTGGGCAAGTTAATAGCGATATTTTGGATTCTTTAACCTATTGCATCAGAATCGTCTTAATTTTTTTTCCCTTTTTGCAATTTGCCATGTATTCCAATATGTCTAAATTATATTAATGTGTTAAGGGCACATGATTTTGAATGTTGCCAGACATAGCAATTTTTTTTATTGAATAGTCATCAATAATTTCGGAAAATGATATTTATAGATAAATAATCGATTAATCTGTCTTAGTTTAGCCTCATCATTAATCTATAGGTGTTAAATGGTTAAATCTCCTATATTTCAAGGAATACTTAATAATGCCGGAATTTTTAGTTGTTTTCAGCTTATTTAAACGTCGAAAATACATTCGACATATTCCAATTTGCCATGTATTCCAATATATCTAAATTATATTAATGTGTTAAGGGCACATGATTTTGAATGTTGCCAGACATAGCAGTTTTTTTTATTGAATAGTCATCAATAATTTCGGAAAGTGATATTTATAGATAAATAATCGATTAATCTGTCTTTGTTTAGCCTCATCATTAATCTATAGGTGTTAAATGGTTAAATCTCCTATATTTCAAGGAATACTTAATAATGCCGGAATTCTTAGTTGTTTTTAGCTTATTTAATCGTCGAAAATACATTCGACATATTCCTTTAAAACAATAGTGGCTATAAATCTGATTAAAAAATTTAGAAAAAGTCGTAGCTATGTTAATCTTAAAGAAAAACAAAATTTTTATCTATTAAATATATCATTGTCGTCGTAAATTTGCAACCTGTTATGTTTGAACAATTACAAATTTAAACTCAGATCTGCCAAATATTCATACCAGGATTCTCTAAAAGTTTTCTCCGGATCACTGAATTTTTGCTGAATTACAAAAATGGATATTTCCAAAATTTACATTTTATTCACAAATCTGGCAAGTTGCCACGTTTGTATATTTTATGCTCATTGTTTGCATATTTATATTATCTGGTGATTTGCTTTACACTTACTGAAGAAAGCTCAAAATTTTATAGAAAAGACTATATTGTTATCTATACAAACTCGAAAGGTAAAACCTTCATCAATTGCTGTAAACTTAAACCATTTTACCAATACTAAATTAATTAATGCCTTATAAGCACAATAATATCACAGGTCTACATCAAAAATTTTGATTTAATAATTTTATCTGATTGTTATGTTTTTTGGTGAATTGAAATCGAAAATGAAGCCAGTTTTTCTCTATCGCGTATACAATTTTGTCTGTACGGGGTGCCTATCTATGCAATTTTTTCATTACTATTCCACCAATATAATTAAATGGTAAATTCTGGTATGTTTCCATGATTCATTAATTATGGATACGTATTGTTGTGATTCCGCAGTACTAATGCGATGCAAATCCATACCAACCAAACAACAAACCTATTGTTATGATGGTATAAGTAAGAAATTGTGTCGCTAAATACCCTGTATTGACAAAAATCTATACGTGATAGAGAAAAAATGGCTGTATTTTCAGTTTTAGCACACCAATAAACTTAAAAAGATCAACTAAAATCATCAAATAAAATTTTTTCAACATCATATTTGTAGACCTGTGTAGCAGATCTATTTAGTAATTTCTTCTTCGTTTTACAATCTACAAAATCACTGAAAGAGGTTCAACCTTTAAAGCCAGTCTGTAACCGCACTGATAATCGTCAACACTTTGCCGTTCCTATTTAATATCATTCGTCTGGACAGTGTTGCCAAATTTAGATACTTTTTTATTCAATATCCACCAATAAATTTTACATGTAACGATTGCCTAATTACTTCGAATGTTATTTAGCCATTATGTAGGAACCAGGGGGGTGCCATTTCATAGATGCGCGAATTTTTAGCTATTTGAGATTTCTCGCGCACTACGTCATTTGGCAGATGGATCAAATCTTGTTTACATTTGAAATAACTGTGTTTAAATTGCGTTTTTATGATTTAATTTTTTTTTCTTTTCTTTTAATCGAATTTGTTTAAATGTACCGTGTGATAATCTTAATCTACGTCTTTTGTTGCTTCTTTGACATGCTCCGCATTACAGCACATATTTTTTTTTAAAGAATAGATTATTGAAAGTGATAGAACATTGCTGAAAAACTGTGATGTATAATAGCAATAGATAGATTGCTCATAAAATCAAATCATGTAAGTGATATATCATCGTGTATATTACATCATACATTTTTAAGATCAGAAGTAATAAATCGAAGGGATATTAAATTAGCAATAATTATGTAATAAGCATGTTTGTTAAATGTTTATGCTTTAAATGTTTATTATCTTTATGAAAACAAATTGTGGTATCTCATAATAAACAAAATGTTCCAGTTATGATGTGGATAAAAATGTATACACACAAAAATATTTCTGCAGTTCAAAATTAAATTTGCAGTTAATACAATTAAAATGAAATAAACTTGTGTGTAAAGAAAAAAAAAATCTTAGGTACATTTTTTAATTTTAATTTTTTCTTTTTTAATCCTCTGTAGAAAGTATCTGGATAATTGAAAATTTTATGAAATTGTTTTTATGTAGTAACATATTTCAATGTAACTTTTGTAATAACATGTTAAAAGTGTCAGTAGTAGCACATGTTTTCCAATGAAAATAGTTTTAAAAATACCAACAAGCCAACATGAGCAAAATGTTTTGAAACTATTTCTGTCATACCATATTTAAACAATGAATATAATTTTTCTTTTGTAAAAAATTGTTGATCATTGCTTAAACATTTTGTAGTATTATATATATATATATATATATATATATATATATATATATATATATATATATATATAACACCACAGAACTGAGGTTTAAAAGTAATAAGTACAAAACTTTGAATAAACACCATAAAATGCAAGAGTTCACAATAATTGTTTCAGGTGAAAAGAAAACATGACCCTTCGGCAGCGCTTTATTGGCAGCACTCTTGCCTACTTTATTCGCTTTGATGAAGTGTTGTGTTTTTTTTTAACCTGAAACAAATGTTGCAGGTTCTTGCATTTTATGGTGTTTATTCAAAGTTTTGTATTTATTAATTTGGAGTATATTTACTGACAAGGTTTAACCTGGCAAAAATTTACTTTAGCATTTTAGCGAAAATAGGCAAGCACTATTTTAGCTTTTTCGAAAGTTAATTAATTCTTTGGATACCATTGATTTCTTTTACTTACAAGGAGCATCACCCAAGTGTCCGGCTCGGATTTCAATGAGAGAGAGGCGTTTGTTTCATATTTGATATACTATCAAATTTTACTCAAAAATATGCAAAAAATTTGTATTTATACAGCAAGTGAATACTCAAATGAATAATTCAGTTGAAATAATTTTCAATACTACTATAAATTTTCATTTGTAACTTAAACATGAAAGCACAAAATCATTTTGCTTTGTTTTTAAACTGTGCTATCATAATGTTATACCCACCACCAAGTATCATTTTTTTTTTTTTTTCTGGATTGTGTTTTATCAACTGCCCTTCCCTCTTTTTCGGTGCAACAATGAAAAAAGTGATCATCAGTATCAGTCCATTCTCATATCAGACTTTTTTGTATATTCATATTACTTTCCGCTACAGTACAGATTTTCATGCAAGACAAGTTAACTGTATCCGAAGATCTTTTTTTTTTTTTCATGTACATGAGGCATATTGCTGATTACATAAATACATATGATACATATATGCATATTATTGATTGCTGCAGTACAAAATTTCATACATTTCTTCTTTCATGCAAAGTGAAATATAATCATCTCTCAAAAATCCACAATTCTCTGAAGTCCATATATCAATTGCAATGTAAACAAACACTGTCACAACTGATTTGTTGATTAGTGGATTGCGAAAATTTAGCTGTATTAGAAGATAAATCAATTATTAATTTGTGCTGATCAATCACCAATCACTCAGCATGTTACATGGGACGAAATAATAATTGTAATTATATATAATTAAAATACACTTGGAATTCAACAACCAAAAATTCGGTAAGTGATTTTAGTACCCTTCTAATTTCTGTTATTAAGGAACCTATTTTATTTGTAAACTGATACTAATAATTATTTTGAAATATATTGTTATGCTGAAACTTTTTTTAAATAGGGAAATAATAAATTTAATATGAGTTTAAAGTCTGACATAAATATTAAATTCTCCTATTTCCAATATTTAGTTTACTTTTAACATTAAAATTCATAATATTGAAGTATTTAAAAGGTAAACAAACATATCATAATATTACAGATAACTGAATATATTATGTATTTCTTTTTAAATTGAAAATTATAAGTGTTTTATTTTGAACAAACTATTTTAAAGAATGTATTTTTATTTCATTTTTTCTCATAAAATTAAAATTCATAATTTTACTGAAATATCTTAAATGTAAACAAATAAATCACGCTAGTACAGCAAAATTTATATATTTTAGATTTTTTTTTTAAACAAATACGTGAGCTTTCTTTTGGGCAAAACATTTAAATAACTGCATTTTTATTTCATTTTAATATAATTTAAATTCGTCGTCTTATTGAAGTAATTCATTACAATATTGAAGTATTTAAAAGGTAAACAAACATATCAATATTACAGATAACTTCATATATTGTGTATTTCTTTTTAAATTGAAAAATATAAGTGTTTTATTTTGAACAAATATTTTAAAAAATGTACTTATATTTTACTTTTACTCATAAAATTAAAATTCATAATTTTACTGGGATATCTGAAATGTAAACAAACATATCGCGATCGTACAGTAAAATGTATATATTTTACATTCTTTTAAAAAATATATATGTGCTTTCTTGTGAGTAAAACAATTAAATAACTGCATTTTTATTTCATTTCATTTTAATATAATTGAAATTCATCGTTTTATTGAAGTATTATAAATGTAAACAAATGCATAGCAATGTTGCCGAAAACGCGAAAGCTTTATAATTTTTTATGAACTTATATGTATTTAAAATAAATATTTTAACGAATGTACTTTTCTTTCATGTAATACCGTACATGATTTTCGCTTCTGTGTAATATTTATATCAGATTATAAGATATATTTTTTAGTAAGTAATAGCTAGCTCTGGGCTTTGCATCGTAGTTTGTTTCTCTCTTCCGCCCTGTGACGTTTCACGTCTGCTTGCCTCTGATTGGCTACTCTTCAAATGGCCCAACCTTATGATAGAAGAACCTTGGTAGGAACCAGAGGAACCAGAGGACCAGAGACGGTTTTATTTCCTGCTGCGTAGTGTCGCCATCTGGCGGACCTTGATGACAATAGTTGTTGTTACCTTAATTCTGAAATCTCCCTTAGTGTACTTAGAAGCCCTTTTCAGGGCTGAATTCTCGAGGTACACTAATCCATCATGGAGGTTGCGGTCACGACTTTAGAGGAGTTTCACAGAAATCTTTGCAGACACGTCATTGAGGCAATTGAAAATGAAAAATTCGAACTCATACGTCCTTCTGACATCACCCAACTGGAAGATGAGTTATACAGTAAAATCATCAAAACCAAATTCAAACTAATTGATAAAAGTGGAAATATTACGAAAGAAGGACCCCTGGAGACCTTTACTATTTCCGAAATTCACACAAGATATCCTGATTTTCCCGACTTCCGCCCTGGATACGGGACCATAGAATCCAGTGATTGGACCAGGACGGATGACGTCATGGAGGACCAGCCTGCTGGGGAAAGTAATATAAATTCTGTTTCCTTTGATGTAAATTTCTCAGCCCCCCTCCCTACGAATTCTGAAACTACCATTCCTGGTTCAAAACGAAAACTAACCCAAAATTCCGATTCGGCAAAAAATTCAAAAACCAAAATTCTCATTCCTACTGAAAACAAATTTGATCTACTTGAGGAAAAAATGCTTCTGGATGATTCTATCCCCCAACCCCCCACTAATCCCAAAACTGAAAAATCCGCAAGAAAGAATCCTCTCCCAAAAGAAAGATTCATTACAGTTCGTTGTGGAAACAAAACCCAACTCCTAAAAAATATTAGCAAGCCCCCCCATAACTGTAAATTCATTGCCACCCCTGCTGGCCACTATCTTAAAATTTTTCCTGAAACTGACGAAATGCACGATAAAATAATCTTTGCACTTAACGAAATGAAAGTCCAATTCTACACCATGGGTTTCCAATTGGATAAATTCCTATTTTTCCGCATCGTCGTGGAGAGCTACAAAACCCCCACACGTACTTTACAGTGCTTCAGATGCCAACAGCTATTTCATACAGCAAAAAATTGCCATATGAAACCAAAGTGCATAAGATGTTCAGAAGAACATGACTCAAAAGAGTGCCCTTTGGGAAACAAAAAGGTTGAAAATCCGAAGTGCTGTAACTGCGGTGGAAATCACCTAGCTCTTTTTCGAGGTTGCCCCATTTTTCCCGAAAATAAAAGAAAAACGTTCATTACTCGCCCCGTGAATTCTAAAATGAGCTACGCTAACCTTGTTACTCCCACTAACCAATCCGAAATTTGCAAAGCCCATTACTTAGCCACTCCCCCTGACCAATCCGAAATTAGCAGTTCCCAAATACCTCAAACTTCTCCTTTTTCAGAATTAAGCCAAATTATCAATGAAATTAACACTGAACTAAATATTCCAAATTTATCATATCTAGTAATCAAACTTAAAAATGCCCTTAATTTAATAAAAAGCACAGAAGATCGTGCCACTAAGATTTTAATCTTATTGCAAGCCCTCGGAGATTCTTCTCCTTTTTCAGAATTAAGCCAAATTATCAATGAAATTAACACTGAACTAAATATTCCAAATTTATCATATCTAGTAATCAAACTTAAAAATGCCCTTAATTTAATAAAAAGCACAGAAGATCGTGCCACTAAGATTTTAATCTTATTGCAAGCCCTCGGAGATTCTTCTCCTTGAGCTTTCTTCTTTTCTTACTTACCAGGAATGTTAAATTTTTTCTTTCCTCACTGGCTGGTTCTCCAGCCTTCCTCAGAACTTTACTCCGTTAGATTCCACTCTTATGTACTGGAGGATGCGTGACTCAGTCACAGGTGCCTCCAACTCATTCCATCCAAAGCTCTATCCATTATGTAGGGGAAAGTGGGGTGGAATGGGACGTAGGGTGATTGCGGCAATAGCTAGATTTTTATGTTTTGTAAGCACCAGAAACTTGACATTTTTTATGATATATGGCAGCACTGAGATCATTCATCAAGTGTAGTTTCAGAATTGTGCTATCCATAGAAGAGCAGTAAAAAATTAAAGTGTCTTTTTCAGCTGGCAAAGTGAGTTTTTGCTAATTCAATTAGGTTGTAGTTAAGACATTAACTACTTGCTTACAATTAATATAACTCTTATATGGTGAAGACGCATAATCTTTTATTGTGTTTATGATATTCAAGAAGAATATTGACGATTATTCATTAAGCCTATTTTCTGTTTTATATGATCATGTGACGGTTGGGGTAAATGGGACAGTTTAAATGGGGCTGAATGCGGCAGTCCCCACTATGTTCTAATTTAAAATTTTACACAAGAATTGTATTTAAACGTAAATTAGGCCATAATGATTATCAGGATTCTTCATTTTGTGGACTTAGCAAAAAAAATTGAAATTAGTTGTTCTGATTTTTATTTATAATAATTATAATTAAACAAATTATAAGTTTGAAAATTCAATGCAACTTAAACCAATAATAATAAAAAAATAAATTAATCAGTAATAATTTGATTAAAATCATAATTTCAATCAAGCTAATTAAATAAATCCTGGTGATTATTAATGTAATACAGAATAGAATGCTGATTTTCCCAATAAGTCGGAAACAAAAAGTTATCTGGATAATTTGTACTGATTTATCTCTTTCTAGTGTTTTATTTATTTATTTATTTTCAGATTAGGTCTTATTATATTAAATTACCAAAGCCGAGAGCCCTAGGAACTGTGCTAACCGAAGGGCTTTTGCTTTTTGATGTTAATTTGAGTCAATACATCAGTTTCAGTACATTCATAGTGTGCAATAAAATCACATAAACCAATTTAACTTTAAAAATTAATTTACTTTCCATTTTGTTTTCTTTTCTTTGTTAATTGCAGTCCTGTTCAATTCATCCCCATAGGTGGGGACGAATGGGACAATGCACATGCATGTTAATATATATATATATATATATAAATGATAACTTTTTATTAAAGTTAGTATGTTTATATGTAACTGTTTACTGAAGTGTACTTATGAGTTATGTTGCAAAATTCTGAATTACATGTGGCCAACGTTATCAATAAAAACATGAAAATGTCCCATTCATCCCCACTCTCCCATTATATCAAATATTACTCTTCATAATTATTGGTGGTAATTGAATAAAAGAGTCCTGAACATCGTTTAGCCATAACCTCCTTAACTAGATACATGTTGCGTAACTCGGAAACTTGGCAACAGTTGAAGCGGTAAACAGCGCCACCAGATACAGATTGTTTGACTTTTTTATTCAACTGTCACCAATTATTTTAAGAAGTGATATATGATATATATAATCGACGTTTCTTCGATTCTATTCGCCTTTTTTGGTGGCTGTTGAATAAAAAAGTCGCGTAAGCTGCAACAGGTGGCGCTGTCTACCGCTTCAACTGTTGCAAAGTTTCCGAGTCATGCGACCGGCATTTAGTTTAGGAGGCTATGGTTTAGCAGTGTTGCCAGATCTAGCAGTTTTTTTTTTAATTATTATTATTAAATAATCATCAATAATTTTGAGAAATGATATTTGATATATATAATAGACTATAAATCTTCGAAGTAATTAGGCAAACGTTACAATTAAAAATTATTGGTGATTATTGAATAAAAAATCCTCCAGATCTAGCAATACTGCTGTTTCGAGCTCCTTAAAGCGTTAGCACCGGAAAAGGGTTTAATGAAAGAAAATGTTTATGGGTGAAATACTTTTTTTTTTTTTTTCTTAGGGGTGTGTGGTGTGTGTGACACCTTTTACTTTTCCAAAACTACAAATTTCTAGTTTCTACTTACTATATTTTTTATTAAATATTCTGAGTTTTACCTTACAATCACAAAAGTAAACTTAAAATTTTATATTATAGATTTGGGGGAAAATATTATTAATATTACTATAACTTTAATGATATGTCCCATTTTACTTGCACATCATTTACAAAATTTAAGAAATGTTTTTAGAATTATGTTTCATATTTAATGAAGATATTTCATTAAAATATAAGTTTAAATTTATTCATTTCCTATATGTAAATCATGTATTATAACAATGATATCTAATATCTTACTCTCACTCACTAATGGTTGATGGAAGTTTGAAGTATCTTTTATACGCGTGGAAAATAAAATTTGCATTTCAAATTTATTATGTAACACGCAAAATTTTCACGTTCCAACAAACTCTTTATTGAACAAATGCAAACTTAAAAGCTTTTATGATAACTTTAGAGTAGAAATTCTGTAATCCATGATGAAATATTTAAAATATGCGTTCAGATTGGACATAAAATTTATCTGTACGAGAAAGGCAGGTAGGAAAGACATATTAATCATTGTTAGTTTTACACTATTATTTTTCTTTATGATAGTGAGTACCTTTTTTTTTTAAAAATAACACTTTATTTTTAGTTTGTAACACTGATCTTAGTTCTCAAAGTTCTAATGTGAATTACAAAGAAAATTTTGTTAGAATAGATGATCTTAAAAAAAATTCAAAGTAAAAATTTACATTCTATTTTAAGTATATAAAATAAACAATATATCTATTCAATCTTCCTGCATTTGATATCTATGTTCATAAATCATAGTGATATTTTACAAAACGGTGTAATCTATTATTTTAATTAACAACTAACTCATAATAGTTATTCTCATTAAATTTAGAATAAATTAATTTTTTTATATTCTATATATATTTTACATATTTGTATGTTGCGTATGAAAATTTAATCCTTCATTCAAACAATAAGAATACCAAAAATACAAGCCATTTAACGTATTATAATTAGAGATGGGCGTTATTTCACGTAACATAATAAGTAATATTATTGTTGCATTGTAGCCTATTAGCACTGTAATATATTACAAAAAATATCCTATTAAAAATATAATATTTTCAACTTTATCTTTGCACGCGAAACAGACACGAAATTTCTGCTGATATAATACACCATTATACAAATAAAAAGCTTGAATTATTTCTTTTATGTAATTACTTTTTTATTTTATTTACAAAATACAAAAACATTATTATGAACGCCGACTAAAGACTCGCATCAGACTTTCTGCGCAGATGTTCGAATCGATTCGTTATTTCACGTCTGAAAAAAATAGGTCTGAAATCTCAGTAAGGAATACAGACGATTTCATGCAATCTGTTACTCAGTGATATTCTAAACCAATAATATCTTTCCATTTCCAAGTTCATAAAATTATCGTTAAAAAAATAATACAGCTGCAAATGTATTAATTTTTTAACGATAATTTTGTAATGATAATATTTTCTAGAATGTGTTACGGAATATTCCTTGTGAAATATATTAATCAAAATAATTTTAATAAGCAAGATAATTTTAACGTTTAGGACAAATAACATCGTGCTCGTATTAATTTAGAAATGATTTTATTTGGTGTTGATTATTTTTCATGGGATAATAAAATCGTTTGAATAAAAAACTTTGATACCACGGTTTAACGAAATGGTGTTAATTTATGCAGTTGCAAGGATATAGGTAAGGGGTGATTATTAGATGTTGATTACTATTTCGTCATGGAGGTGAGGAATGACATTACACTTGCTAGGATTGGATTCGCTTGCGTATTGGAAACAGATGTATCGGAAGTGTGATAATTGAAAGGAAGGAGTGTTTGTTTATATTTTAATTGCTAATAGCAGGTAGAATTGAAAATGCGTTATGGCATACAGCATTTATTGTGGTTTTATTAAGAATAATTTGAGAAGTAAATTGAATATTTCTTTATTTTTACTGTTTAGCTTTTCTTTACTTTTTTTTTTTTAAATCTGATTTTTTTTTTTAGACTATTTTTTTAGATTTAAAATGAGTAAAGGTGTTAAGAATAGTTAATTATGCTCTTATGTTAAAATTAAGTGTCTGAGAAAATATATCATTTTATGCAATTTTTGTAAGCAAAATCTATATTTTTTAACAAGTGCTTCCTTCTAATTTTAGAACACATATTCAAAGTGACTGTTTGCTAACTATGAGTGAAAAATACTAATTTTCTTGTCAATCTGGAAAGTTCAAGTTCTTCGGAAAATCAAAAGAAACAGTCACTCGGTAGTTTAAAATCTGGGATGCCTTAAAGATGTTCCTTAAAAATTTGCTATTATTATTTAATTGTTTTTTAATGACATATATGGCTTATAATATGAGAATTCTTTTTTTTTTTTTTTTTTTTTTTTTTTTTTTAGAAAACGGCTCTCGTGTACGTGTTTCATGATATTATTTGAAATATTCTGTTTAATGAACCTTAAGCTTACTCGATTGGGACAAACGTTTGTGTAAAATTTTGACTCTACCACTATTTCATATCAGCGATTTTTTTTTTTTTTTTTGAAGAAATTCTAGTGTTAAATAAAGTGAAGATTACTATTCGAAAGCATTGGGACTTAAAAACATGAACCACATCCACTATGTAGGACACATGTATATATTGTAAATCATCCAGAAAGGATTAGAAAGACATTAGCCATATGTAAATTAAAAAGTAATAGGTTATAAAAATAATATGTTGCAAAAACCTATTACCAAAGGAAGTATGGAACGAAGTAACCTATTACTGAAAAGTAACTATTTATCCCATCTCTAATTATAATCAATTAATTGTTGGTTCGTCTGAAAAAAAAAAAAAAAAAATATTACTGGAAATAATTTGTAAGAGAAAGTTTAAATTTTCAACACTAATAATATAGGGACATCTAATTATTAAACGCGTGTTAGTTTTCATTCACTACATGAGTCGGAAAAAACAAAATTTTAAATGGAAAATATTTTTACAAATTAATAATAAATAAAAACGAAAACTCGTAGGGCAATTTGCCAGATAATCTATCCAGCAGAAATACAAACAGAAAAATTTAATAATCGTTTGTAGAAGTTTTTTTTTTTTTTTTTTTTTTTTTTTTTTTAATAATACGAAGATTGTTTTATGAAAATAGTAATCAAAAAAAGTGACTGAAACATGGTATAGATGAATAACCCAGAGATGTTAGAAAAAACAAAATCTAAATAGAATTGGACAGCTGTTATTTGGGTATGAGCATCAAATTTCATAAAATAATTGTTGAAGATAATTAAAAAAAAAAAAAAAAAAAAAAACTAAATTTAATTAAACGTAACTATGCTTTCTAAACTTGAATTAACGATAAAAATATTTATTATAATTAAATATATTTAATTAAATTAAAATTAGTATATACATCTACCGGTGTCCCATAAGTCTGCAGATATTTTAAATATTCATAAATATTTAAGAATTTGATAGGATTAACGCAGTTTGTGTAAAAGTTTTTATTGTAAACAAGATTTTCTTTCTTTTTTTCTTTCTTCTTCTGCTTCGTCTTTTTTTTTTTTTTTTTTTTTTTTTTTAATAAATTAAAAAATAATATTTAAACCACATATTTATATAAAAAACATTTATTTGTATGCATGCAAATGTTTACAAGCATAACAACACTTCTATTCAATGCGTCCGCCATCACCACAAATTACAGCGTATAAACGAGTTCTAACAGTACTAAATGCCGTTTCAGATGGCGTTTCTTAGCTGAGGTAAAACAACTTCACTAATAACGATTTATCCACCAAATCAGTATAGCAATTAAAACTTCGGGTACGAATAAGTAGGAGGGAACATAAGAAATGAGATGTTAATTAGAAAAAGGCTACGCGAATTTCATTATTCTGACATTGAAATCAAAGAATTTGTTAATCTAACTAAACTCTGTTTTTCCCAAACTACTTTTGAATTTAATAACAAATTTTATAAACAGTGTGATGGTTTAAGTATGGGTAATCCTTTATCTCCTATTCTTGCCGATATCTAGGTATATGCATTATTTTGAGGAAACATTATTAAAAATGCTAAATTTAAAATGCTGGTTACGTTACGTAGATGACACTTTCATTCTTGTTGAAAATCCGTTTGATGTTTCTGCCATTCTTAATATTGCTAACGTTATTGATCCCCATATTCAGTTTACCTTTGAGTTAGAAAATTGTAATCAACTTTCCTTTCTTGATGTTTTAGTTACTAGGTGCGATTCCTCTTTTAAAACCTCTGTGTACAGGAAACCTTTCTCTGTTTCTAACCCTCCCCATGCTCTCTCTAATCATCCGGCTAAACGAAAAAATGGCACCTTTTACACTTACGTGTATCGTGCCCTTAAAATTTGTTCTGATACTTCTTCTCTTAAAGAAGAACTCAATTATTTAAAGTCCGTTGCTATTAAAAGAGATTTTAGACCCTCTATAATTAATAAAGCTATCAAAAAGTTCAGTAGGTCAACTTATAATTCTACTCTTTCCATTGATGATAAAATTAAACCTGATAATCTTGTTGTCTTGCCTTTTTATCCCCCCTTATGTTTTAAATTAGCCAAAGTTTTGAAGCGTTTCAATTTTCACGTTATTTTTAAACCTGTCAATAAATTCCAATTCCCTTCAACTAAATCCCCTGTTCCCGAGCTTCATAAGTGGGGTATCTATTATGTCCCTTGTAATAATTGTGATTTATCTCATATTGGTCAAACAGAAAGAAATCTGGAATGCCGTTTACGTGAACATTCTCGGTATGTTGTTAATCAAGAAATTTCTAAATCTTCTATTGCGAAGCACAGTTGGGAATTTGATCATAGTTTTAATTTTAAGAGTGCCAAAATTATCTTTCATGCCAAACGCATTTCCGAACTGGATTTTTTGGAAAATTTAGCTATTTACCTTAATCGTAATACAATTGTCAATGAAAAATCTGATTCCACTTTGCTGTCTACAGCCTGGAAAAATTTATTTAATTCAATTAAATAATTTCCTTCATTATGTTTATAACATAATAATAATTATAATTATATAATTCCAAATAAATAAAAAATAATAAAAAATAATAAAAATAAATAAATTAATTAATTTTATTAAATTTACATATTAGTATAATATTAATTTAAAAAAATGAATAAATAAATAAATAAATAATAAAATAAATAAATAAATAAATAAATCATTAAAAAATAAAATAAAATTAATTGTTTATTTCTTCCCTCCCTCCTTTTGTTTTTTGTGTGTGCATGTGTGTTCCTCTCTGATTGGTCCTGCATGATGCTTCCTATTGGTTGCTTGTGTTGCTCCTCCCCCTCTAGATTTTGCCCTGCTTTCAGTCTTGCTTTTGCCTCGAAGGCAGTAGCACGTGTTTTTTTGCACCTGATGAAGGAAGGCTACGTCCTTTCGAAACCGGTTGTGCTGGCTTAAAATTTATGGTGTGTGAAGAAGTCTTATTGTCTATTTATTGAGATGTTAATTGTTAACCATGCAATTTATAGGACTCTGTTTTGCATATTTCTTGTTAAGTGTCAGTGTTGTGCTTATGAGCCACCCGGTGTACTAATTTTCTGAATATTTTGATGACTTATTACTTGATAAATAGATTAATTAAATGTGTAGTCAGTATTTAAAAAAAAACAGTTTATTTAAACTTAATCCAATTGGCAGAAAATTAAATTACGAAAAAAAAAAGTTATATATAGAGAAAATTATTTATTTTCAAATCTTTGATTAAGTAATTAAACGATTTCTATCAGTTAAAAAGTAATAATAATAATAATAACAATAAATGTTAATTAATATGTTTAAAGTAAAACAGTTGTACCACATATATTTAAACAGTATGAAACATTATTTTCTAGATTTGTTTATAAATTGTATAAGTTAATTTTGAAATTCAAATGTTAAACTTAAAATATCTATTTCTTCCGTGAAGGTATTATCATAGATGCCAGTATTTTAATTTATTCCGGAATAATTTTAGCCCCGCCTTTATTCCATACCACTTTTTTTTAATTTTTTTAATTTTTTTTTTTTTTTTTTTTTTTAAATGAAGTTATATATTGGGGAATTATAAATAAAGTGATGCAAAAGGAAGGTGGGCTAAAAATACTAAGGAATAAATTAAAGTGTTGGCATATATGGGGTTATTTTAGATTCCTTTAGTAATTTCAAAACCATCATTATTTAAATATCATTTAAATAGATTAATTGTAATTATTAAAGAATGATTTATTTTTCCTTTAATATGATTAATAAAATTGAGCTCTATGAAATTCTGTAATAAATTCTGTATATCATGTTATTTAAGACTTCATGAATATTTATGTTATGAATATGTATGTAGTCACACAATATTCATAGACACTCATTTAAGCGAAAATTAAATATATTTTTTTTAATTGTTAGTAAGGATAAACTGACAAAGTAAATATTAAGCAAGAAGATGTAACTTCAGAAAGGGCAATTAGTCAATTTTGAATAATTATCTTCATAGTTGGTTTATAAGGCATTTATTAATTTTGTATCCACTTGGCATTAAAGAGAGTGATAATTAAGAATAAAAGTATATATTCAGGGAGGAAATAATGCTTGATGAAGTTTAAACATTATAGATTGTGATCGTTTTATTAAAAAAAAAATAGAGCAGAGGTAAATTATGCCTCTTTTAAACAATACTTATACTGAAGATATGTCAAAATAAATAATAATGATAATAAAACTCTGCTGACATTCTTTGTAAACAGAATTTAATTTAATACGACAGGACTTATTTTAATCTATTCTGCCATATAAAGACAGGCAGTAACTGTATTTCATTTCCTAGTATCGGTTAGTATATATTTTTCTTAAAGTTATTTTGGTATAGCTTTATCACAGGAGCTCTTTGGCAGTTTTTATATTTTTGTTATCATTTTTGCAATGAATTATAATGGGCATCACAATTGCGTAAGTAAACATCTTGGCGAGAAGCGACCGAGTTACTTCGGTGGCAAATTTCAAATTTCGAGTATTTGTTGGTTATATCCAGAAGATATAGCCATCATTAGAAGCCATCATCAATACATATCAAGAGGAAATAGCCAACAAATATTTAGACGCCATCATCAATACATATTAGGGGGACCGGAAAATAATGTCGTTTTGAATTAAAATACTGACATCGGAAATTTATCCTGGATAAAATTTAAGATATTCTTAGGTAACTTATAAGATGGTTATTTGTAAAGTACCATGTAAACACTGTTAAACAAAAATTTCCGGTTTCATTTTATTAATTCAAAACGACATTATTTTCCGGTCCCCCTAATATTTAGGAGACTGAGCTGTCAACCTAATACGGAGGATTGCTAGTACCGCCCTTTTTTTCTACAGCATTTATTTTTATAGTATTTTTCTTTTTAATTCATTGCAAATGAATTTGAAGAGAATTACTCTAAAGATTAAGTGGTGTGGAAAAAAGGGCGGTACTAACAACTCTCCGGATTAGGTTGGCAGCTCTGAGGAGATATCGCAAATAAATATTAAGGGGACTGTCTACCTACCGTATCCGAAAGCCCAAAAGAAAGTTATTCTATGGGGAATTTTGGCCCATTGTAACTCATTAACTAATACATATTTTTAAATTCCGTTTTCTTATTCAGAAAATTCACAAATATTAAACAATTTACCGCTTTCTAAAAAGCGATTTTTTTTTTTTTTTTTTTTTTCATTTCTAAATTCAAAAACGCAAAATTTCAAAATTGTAAAAATTCGCATTTTCCAACCTAAAATAAAATATTAATATAAAAAATCAATTTTTAGAAAGCGATAAATTGTTTAATAGTTGTGAATTTTCAGAATAAGAAAATGGAATTTAAAAATACGTTTTAGTTGAAGAGTTACAATGGGGCAAAATTCTCCATAGAATAACACTGACTTTGGCCTTCGTGGACGATAAGTAGAGCGTCCTTTTAAGAAGTCATCATCAATATATATCTAGACGATATCTCAAACAATTATCCAGAAGCCAATATCAATACTTATTCAGAAGATATTGCCAACAAATATTCAGAAGTTATTTAACTTATGAATGGTGACGGTCTCGGTTACTGAAATCAGCAATTGGTTTTTTACACAGTGAAGGATCAATTTTTCGCTTATCAGTAGGTTTTGAAAAATTTAAAAGTTTTTACATAAAATTTTAAAATAGTTTAAGAAATTAAATTGTAAAATTGGCTATTAGAGGGCATCTTGGCAAATTCAAGGTGTAATACAATAATAGACAACAACGCAAAATCGCTTTCTGAAAGAAATAGTCCTGTCGTACTAAAAATATATGCATTGATATAAATATAAAAAGTGATAATTAAAAATTTTGTACTTCTAAAATACCCGAGCTTAGCTACATACAGTGCGTTGCACGAATTTAAACGCACCTTTTCCAATAACCAGAAATATAATTTTTAGATTTTTAAAAGAAGGAATATGACTTACAGTTATTACATATGACTAACGACTGAATAAGGTGCTTTGAGCACGTATGTTTAGGCTCATGCAAGCTTATGTAAATGAGTGTTTAAGCATTTTCTTATTTTTCACTATTTTTCAGTTGTTGCGCGAAATTAAACGCACTCTGTATTTTACGCTTAAAATTTAACAGAGCCACCGGAATTAAATTAAAACACAGATAGTCGTGTTGCTAAAGTTCTATAAAAGCAGTTTTAATGCTTGAGTGCAAAATTTACAGAGTTTGTTCAGGATGGCAAGAGGGAAAACTTTGACAGTAGACGAGAGGATAAAAATCGACTTTATGCGTGATAAAGACTTTAGCAATCGTGAAACTGGGCGCCGAATTGGAAGAAGTAAGAGTGTTGGGTGAAATTATATAAAAAAGGAGCAAATTATGGGAAAAAGCGTATAAGAAGCGAATAGAAAAGCTCACCAGTTACGACAAACGTCGAATATGCAACGCTGCAAAGTATAAGAATATTTCCTGTGCGAAGATAAAGGCTCAATACAAGCTGGGTGTTCATCGGACAAACATAATAAGAACTATCAAAGCTGCAACCTTCATTAAATTTAAGAAAATGAAGGCGAAACCACCCCTCACTCAAAAGCGCAAAAAAGCACAAAGATATGCGGTTGGAATAGGCAAGAAAATGGATTCCAGATCCACTAAACTGAGAAAACGTCATCTTCTCAGATGAAAAAAACTTTCATCTCGATGGCCCCGACGGATTTCATAGCTACTAGCACGATTTGAGAACCGAAGAAATGTACTGTTCAAAACGTCAATCTGGAAGGTGGTCTGTCATGGTGTTGCAGTCATAGGTTTTAAAGGGACTTTCAAATCAGAGTTCGTGGAGAACATTTTGAACTCTGTAGATTATGTCCAGATGCTCACAATGAACCTCCGCCGTGAACCAGTCAAGAAAGCTGGAAGAAATTATATTTTTCAGCAAGATTGTGCATCTGTACATACAACACATATCGTGAAAAAGTGGTTCCGTGACAATAAAATTAAAGTTCTGAATTAGCCCTCAAAAAGCCATGATTTAAACATAATGGAGAACGTATGGGGTATTCTGGTTCGCCGTATGTACGTAAACGGAAAGCAGTTTAACACAAAAGATGAACTAAAATCGGTCATTCTATTAGCTTGGAAGACAATCAGCTTAGATGACATCATGCCACTATATCAGTCAATCCCAAGGCGTTTACTGGCTGCTCTAGAAGCCCATGGTGGCTTTACAAAGTATTAGATACAGTATTTGTTACTCAGTTATTTATTTTTTACATGTGCGTTTAAATTCATGCAACATGTATTTTTGTCATAAATTCAATAAAATTTTTTTCTAAAAAATCATATTGGTCTTTCATTGTTTTGACTCTTATTTTCATTTCTTGAATCATACACATACAGTTTGCACCAAATGTCACACATTCATATTTTTTTATTACACTTTTATACCATTCTAATTCTTAATGCTAAGGTGCGTTTATATTCATGCAACGCACTGTATAATCAATAGATAAGGTTCTTGTAGAATCATAACCCCATTAAAAATTTCCGTAATTTCGCAAGTATTTATGATAGAAAATTGAGATGAATGACAAATTTGTATATATATATATATATATATACATAAACGATTTTTTCGTCCTAGTGATGCGATAAAAATGAAAGAAAGGCAAGAATATTGAAAGAACAGAAATGTACTCAAATGAAGAAAAGGCAAATACCTGTTTTTGTTTCATGAATTTCATGAAAAAACAAGTACCAATATAACATGATAAGTTACATATTATTATGATATGATAGATGTCGTCTGTACTTTCTGTAATTTTTCGCGAGTGTTGATAGACGTCCCTCTCTTAAAATACCACTTACATTTTCAGTTTGTTTAAATTTACCATACCATAAGTGTATGTAATTATACTAAGTTCTTCTTTTCCGCCCACTCTCAAAAAAAAAAAAAAAAAAAAATGCAAGCTAACGAGCTTTGTGAAACGATTATATACTCTCGGCTTTTTTCTTAAATTTAAGTACACTTTTAGTTTCATTTATACTGGAGTACTTTCATTTATACCACATCAATGTGATCTGAAACTTAAAAAACATTTTCAGTATTTCCCCTTAACTTCACGTACATTTCATTCTTCCAGCTTAAAAATTTGAAAGATTATGCTCTTTTATAGCTCTTTTGTATAATGGGGTAAGACTTTCTGGACACTCCATGTATTTATTTATAATGTTTGCAATTTTTACATTTTAATTATAAAGATAAATGCGATATGTATAATTATATTTAGTATAAAATCTTTTACAGGATCAAGTCACTTATGTAAAGATACATATTTAAAATACGTTTTCAAATACAATCCAAATTGCCCGACGCAAAATATTTTTTAAAGCTATATTACATAACTATATAAGTACATAATAAGTTATAAGAAATTTATCAGCACATTCTTATAAATTTTTCTTTACATGTAGAAAGTATATTAATCGTTGCACACATATTATCAGCGTATTATGAGAATTTGCACTCGTTTATATGTATAGATAGAAGAATTGAAGATATTTTCTGAATACTGAAATTTACATTAAAATATTTTACTACAGAAATTAAGGCAGAAAATTTCTGCGATAATTCTGAAATCAATATAAAATGATATAAAGCAGTTACATACTATATAATTTGGCCCTGAAAATAGAATATCTATTAAACTCGATCATTTGTATTGGTAAAATTAATACGTAAATCTATAAAATGCAATAAAATTTGTATAGTTTTTAAACTGTATCAGATACATAAGCATATAATTAGTAAACTTACATACCTTACATACCACTTTATGTTTAGAAAAGTCGAAATACAATTACCATTAAATAAGAAGAAAAATACTCTAAAAAATGATTGGTGTGAAAAAAAAAAGGGGGCATGTACTGACAATATTAATTGGTAGGTTGGCATGTATGGACGTATTATATTATTATGGACGATTAGAAAAAAAAAGATTTATGAGGTATTTTAAATGAAAGTGTAAAACATATAAATGCAAAAAATGAAGGAAAACAAAAATCAAACTTAGTAATTAGACCAAGTTATTTAAATGTTCTTCTTTATATTTTGAAAATGTGATATAAATATAAATGTGCAAGTTGACTAAGTTTAACCACGGGGTAACTATAACATCGACTTGCAACTAAACTGATAAGCTGATTTTGAACTTATAATTTTTATAGTTGTTTGTTTAATCATTTCTTTGTTACCTTTACTTAGGTTAATACTTATGAAACCAAATATGAAACAACGATAGTTTTCTATGTTTAAGGCTTACCATTGCCGTACTTTTGAATTAAACTCTACAGTTTTTGATAAAGAAATTAAGTTTTTGGATACATACTTCAAATATAACTTCAGATCTGTACTTCTTAAACTTTTTTGTTTGTCTCCCATGATTACACTTATACGAGGAATTTGGTATTTCAGGAAAGTTTAACCAAGGTATTTACAGTGACCCACGCCCATTTATCTGTAATATTCATATTCTTTACTTTGCTTTTTACAGTTATGGCTTTTAGTTTGTTATGCGACTTAATATTTTCATATTTTTAGGTTTCGTTGGAGTGTACAACAGTTTACAATTTGATTGCAGGCGTGCAGAAAAGCTCTTAATTCTGCAACGATGTGAGGTAATTTAAACGTCAAAAAAGCCCGGATTCGTGAATATTTGTGTTAGCTAGAAACTCGACTAACGATGTATTCTTGATGCATAGCTGTCAATATTTTAATTTGTGCCGGAGTACTTTTAGCCTTTATTTCGCACCACTTTATTTATAGAAAAGTTGTCTCCAATGTATAACTTCGATAAAATAAGACAAAATTTCTTTAAAAAAATAAGTGGTACGAAATAAAGGCGGGGCTAAAAATACTCTGGAATAAATTAAAATATTCGCAGCTATATTGTTGTACTGTATATGGGTAAGTAGGCCGATGTTTTACTTGCACTAAACCATGGAGCAAGTGGAACAACGAAACAGAAAACTTTCAGCAATTTTTCTTTAAATAGCACATATAAAAATGATAAAACAAAAACCTCATATCTTTAAAAAGTCAAATAGTTTTAGTTTATGCCTAAAAATTATAAGTGTAAGTAAAATAGCACTGAGAAAATGAAGAACTATGCGAAAACTTTGTTACACTTTCCCCACATCACGCTATATATATAATGTAACAAAAGTAATTAAAACTGCAAAGGGAAAAAATTAAAAAGGGAAAAAAATGAGGACTATTACTGCTTTTTAAATATTTTACTTGAATTTCTTTTAAACGTCTTATTGTTCCCATAGTACATTGAAAGCTTCCATGGAGGTTGCTCTCAGTGTCTTTTGGGTCATGTTATTTTTATTCGGTTTGATTTTTCTTTGCTTTCTTATTTATTACTAGCAGGCTACGCCCGCTTCGCTGGTCACTATATTCCAATGAATTTTCGAAAGAATTGAATTAATATTTATTTTTTTACACCACGTTATAGAAAAAAACTTAAAAAAAAAAAAAAGAAACTGAAATTGCTTCAAACCTTGCTTTGGGTACCCGCTGTCTATGGCAGCTCTTTTCCTGCCCGCACTGCCTCAGGTCTAGGTTTCCCATGCATGCAGAAAGATCTTTCCCGGGCACTTCAATCTGGATATTTATCGACGACAGGGGGATCTGCTACTATTTAAGAACTACGATTTTAAAGATGACTGTATCTCAGCATCTATTAAATATTTTAGTTTTGAACCATGTATTTTATAACCCATGCTATTTACACTATATTACGATTTGATTCCGACCAATGCAATAAAATAAAATAAAATAAAAAGTAGATTAATCAGTATATATATATATATATATATAAACATATAAATTTTAATCCTTTTTACTATGTATATACAACCATTTTTCGGGATAAATACTGCAAAATAAATAAATAAATAAATAAATAAAATAATGAATATTTTTTTTTCTTTTACAGGAAATAATTAATGAAAAATAGGAAGTTGTTCTACTATAATAAGTTTTTTAATTTAGAACTAATTTTGCTTAATTTTTTCTACTGCATTACGATTTTATTTTCAATAAATATAACAAATTAAGAAAAGAAAAAAAAATTCGCCTTCAAATGAATGTATTAAATAAAAATAAGTTGCGTAATAACCGTTGCTAAGATACGCAGACGATTGAAGCAAAAGAATAAATCTATGAAAAATAAAACAAAGAAGGCAATATTTAAAATCAGAAAAACATTAATTTAAAAAATTCAAATTTGAAATTCGAAAACATCTCGATGAGGTAAACACCTGCAGGGTCCCAGGTACCTATATGCCAAAATCTAAAATGTTTAATTTTTTCTACTGTATAACTATTTGATTTCAATAAATATAATAAAAATAATTTCTTCCTCAAATGAATTTAAATAAATAAATAGTTTAATAGCCGTTGCTAAGATAAACCGTTGCTAAGACTTTTGAAACGAAAGAAATTTCTGAGAAATGAAACATTGAAGCCAATATTTAAAATCGAAAAAACATTAATTTAAAAAATTCAAATTCGAAATTTGGAAAAAATCTCGATGAGGTGCACACTTGCACGGTCCCAGGTACCTATACGCCAAATTTGGAGGCTCTGCGATTAGTAGTGTGAGCACCAGAGCGCAGACAGATACACACACATACACACAGACACTTCTCTTTATTTATATAGATTAACCTATACATACCTGTCAACATTCTAATTGATATTCCGCAGTACTTTTAGTACCCGCCCCTTTTTCCACACTACTTTATTTTTAGAGTAATTTTTTTCAAACGCAGAGCCCGCAGTGGTCCTATATTTTTATGTTTGTTTTACTATTTTAATACCACTATTTTTTTTATATATTTTTTATCAATATTTTAAAGCTAAAGCAATATGTGAAAGTATACTGATTGATTAAAGTTGTGCAAAATAATAAATTGCATGTAAAAATATAGGACTGCTGCTGACACTGCAAACGTAATTAGGATTAAATGAAATGAAAAATACCCTAAAATAAGTCTGGTTTGAAAAATAGGGCGAGCGCTATCAGTACCGCGGAATATTAATTTGAATGTTGGCACGTAAGCATGCATATATATATATATATATATATATATATATATATATAGTTGCCAACATTTTAATTTATTCCCGAGCATTTTTAGCACCAATTTTGTTTCGTACCACTGTATTTACAGAACAATTTTTTGTAATAGAGTCGTGCAAAAGAAAGTAGAGGTGTGTTGCGCCCAGGCTCAAAATCGCCTGCATCCATACAATTCGACATCTACAAACTGAACTGAAATAAATAAGTGAATGCTGTGAAGGTATTGAGCAAGGACAGAAATGACTGAGAAACGCAAAATGAGGTGAAGCCGGTGCCTAATAACAGGAAATTACAGAAAATCCTGAGTTCAGGGTAATTTTCTGCATCATATTTCTATGATAAAATAAGAAAAAAAATTACTCTTAACTCTTTTACAACCGCTGACGTAGATTTATGTCATTTGGAAATCTGTAACTATGCCAGTGGGCGTTTCTTTTGCAATTTGTATGTTATTATATTTCCTAAGAATATTTCCAATATTTATATTTATACAATCAAAATGCTATGAATACAAATGTTTTCATTAGAAAGAGTATAATTCTAATGTATATTCATTTGTAACATAAATGTAGATACAAAAACTCTTGTTTTGAAACAATGTAGTTTAAAAGAATAACGCCCACATGCAGAACTTATCAGAGAGACAAAAACATGCGGTGGCGAAAGTGTTAAAAAAGAGGTATGAAATAAAAGTAGGGTTAAAATGCTCCGAAAAATTTTAAAATGTTAACAAATCTTTATACAAGACAGTGTTGCCAGATTTTGAGACCATTTTTATTTAATATCCATCACTAAATGTTGCATGTAACAGCTGCCTAAATTTCTGTGAAGATTAATCGAGCATTATACATATAAAATATCACTTCTCAAAATTATTGGTAACTATTACAAAATCTGACAACACTGACACAAGATACAAAGAGACGATTTTTAGGTGCTCAATATTTTTCTGGTGAATTCGTTTAACTTCAGGGGCGCTGATGCCACTGCAACATCACCTAATTTTAATTTTCAACTGCAAATCTCATCACGGAAATTTTTTTTCAAAATTTTACTTTTGTAGAGCTGTAGCAAACCGTATGTATTCGTTACTGAGATACGGGTTTTCTTTCAGACTCGAAGTAACGAATCGGTACTTTCGAATTTGTCTCGTTACTCGTTACTTTCGTATTTCCTTTCTGTACATCCTTCATCATCGTATCGTCGCCGCAGAGGAAAGTTCAAACATTTGTGCAGAAGACTGATGCGAGTCATACGTCATACCGTTGGTTACTCGTTACTTCTTCATTATCCGTATGCGTATGTATGATGCTGTTGTATGCTGTATTTAGCATGCAGCGTGCGGGAAAAAGAATCTGTACCGGATATGAGTTCTTTGCCGTTAGAGCAGGGATTGTTTGATTGTTGATGCGATAAGATGGATGTTTTCGTACTCGTTACTTTTTCGTTACCCCTTTGATACGAATCAGACTTTTTGTTTCCGTATGACCGCATGCTTCTAATTTCGGTAGTTGCTGCGCTCATCGTTTTGTTTTTGTAAATGCATTATATAAAATAATGCATTTAAGCTTTTTACTCAATTTTGTTTTAGTATATTTATTACGAAAAGGAAATGAACAAATTTTAGAGTTATTTTTTATTTTCTTTCCTTCCCTAAAAATACATGATTACTGCAGTGCAACGATTTAATTTAAAAGAAAAAAAAAGAAACTTTTTTTGTGCTTTTATTATTATATTAACAGGCCCGTTTTTTACACAGATAAGAATTATAATAGAATAAAGAAAATAAAACACTAACTTTGAAAGCGAATTAAAAAGCAAGTAATCGAAGAAAATTGCCGAAATTATATACAACGAAAGAACAAAAAATTTAAATTTTATCCCCAACAGAATTTGATTTGAACAAGAGGAATATATTTTTTTTATTTTTTATTAGAAAAACATGACTTCTGCTTTCAATTAGACATTTCGCGTTGTCATCATTTGCTGTATTAAACATTGAATATGTTAATATTTTTCCCTTTTATAATAAGTTTAAAAAAAAAAGAAATTTTAAGAAATGAACATAGTAACAGTCGCTAAGGCATGCAACTTAATATTTTAAAGTAAAAAATTGTTTAGTTTTTTTTTTTTTTTTTTTTTTTTTTTTTTTTTTTATGCTTTTTATGTATTTAGACGAATTAAAAACATATTTTTCCTTTTTTTCCACTCTCACATAAAGTTAATATATATATTTAAAAAAAAAAAAAATCGTTTAAAAGAAATTTTAAGAAATGAATATAGTAACCATTACTAAGGATCGCAACACAGTTACCGCATGCCTTTATATGGAAGAATAGACTCTGTTGTACTGAATTAAATTCTGTTTTGTACAGAATTTTATATCTATTACTCAGAAAGTAAAAATAGGCTCCGGTTTATTTATTTAAGTGAATGTTGTCGGAAACAGGTTCTCTACTACATGGAAATGAAATTTTTTGCTTTTCTGAAAGAAACAGTTTTCTTGTCCTCAGAAATCTGTTTTTAAAGATTTTAATTCAGTACTAATATATATAAAAGTGCGTGTTTTTACTGTTTATGGTGTTAGAACACCAGTATTTAGATTCATTGTTCTAATTGAATACATATATATTAATTTATAATTTATTTGTTGTATATACTTCTCAGGTAACAAATTTATAAAAATATATATTTATATATATATATATATTTTAACTATTTGAAATTCAGGGTTTTAATCTGAAACTTAAATACAAAATTTACATAGTTTTCAGTTGCTGTGTAAAAGCCTGTGACAGGAAAATCAATCTTTGAAAATTACCAGTTTATGATCAAAATTGGTTTGTTAAATGCTGCTTTTAAAAATTTAAACAATTACCACAATTCAGATTTTGTAATATGAATAAACATCATTAATATATTTTTTTCTAATGATGACGATACCATTTATTGTTGTCCTGTTTCCATCCGCTTTCTCATATATAGTATAGTAACGAAAGTAACGAATAACGAATACTTAATAACGGGTAGTAAGTTTGAAAGTAACGAATACATACGGGTAGTCATTTTTTCGTTACTTTTACAGCTCTAACATAGCAGAAAAAGTCGTCAATTTCTTTACTTTTAATTTTGTTCGTGGATTCCGGTGTCAATTGTAATTTAAATGACCCAATTATTTTGCACCGCAATGGGTAAATAAAATTTAGTGCATAAATTATTGTAAAGTTTCAATTAAAATTGTTTCTAGTTTAATCTCTAAACTAATGTTTTTGGTATTTAACTTATTTTATTAATTAACAACATATTTTACTACATAAATCTTTAAGAAACAAATTCTTCAGAAACAAATAATTTATTGTAATTTTGTATCTATATAAAGAAATTGTGAAATACATTTTATAGGGAAGTTTCAAATATTTCTTCTCTTCATTGGTACAACATCTAAAGTTTCCATTTTCAAGCTAGTTCTATAAATCAATAAAAATCTCATTTCGTTTCTTTTTCGCAAATTCTTAAGATTTTCACTCGTATAAACATCGACTTTTTTCTGTTTGGTGGTATTTATGAAATTTACGGATGATATGCGTTGATGAGGATTCACTCCAATTCCATAAAAGAAAATTACTTTTGAGAAACAGAAAGTTCTGCGATAATGATAAAATTACATTTGATATAAATAACTAGTTACATTAAATGGCACAATATTTGAAAATTTTGTTAAAAATATTACAAGATTGTACAACAAACACAAGTTTATAATAAAATGCGCATATTTCAAATTTTGTTGGGAATATTTATTTATTTACAGGGTTCCCACAGCCACACCTTTTTTCAAGGACTCTTACACCTGAATAATCTTAAGATAAATTTATTCTTAAATGTACAATATACATTTAAGAAGAAATTTACTTTTAGATTATACTGGCAGAAGAGTCCTTGAAAAAAATCGGGTCGTGGAAACCCTGATTTATTTATTGTTATTATTATTATTATTATTATTTTTAATTTTTATAATTCACCATTTTTATAATTTTATAATTTATTTCTGATTTTTTTTTTAAATCTATTTTTTATAATTACTGTAATATTTTTAATTTTAATAATTACGAATAATTACTTTATTATTAATAATTACGAAATATTTTTTTCCACTAACTAGCTGAAATGACGCACGTGTACAGAACCTCTCAATAACCATTTTTGTGGAGCACCGATTTTGCTTACATTATAAAGCGCGCCATAAGAATCATGTTTATAAAAATATTTAATCACAAAGGTTACAAACGATTTTGCAATTTGCGTGTTACTTCTTACCCCTGTGACAACTAACCCCACGCTTCCCTGCTCTCCAATTCCAATTCATATAACTTTTTAAATGATATATTACTTATGAAATTATGTAATTAGAAGCTGAGATACAAAAGTAAGATGTATCATTGTTATAAAAAGATTTGTGAATTTTCTGTGTTTTTTTTTCTAAAACTTGCGTAATTAAATAGTGTTAAAAATCTTTAATACGAAATGTGAGTGCAGTATTGGTATGTAAAAGTCTGAAAAATAAAAAAGAATAAAGATGTTCAGGGTTTTCTGTGGTTTTTCTCTGAAACTCCCGTACTGAATTTAACTGTTTATATAAGTTTAAAAGTTCGCAATAAAACTACCTTAAAATATAATTCAAATGGCGTATTATAAGTAATTTAAACCATAATTAGAATTGAAGATATTGGAGATATTCAGGGTTTTCTGTGGTTTGCTCTGAAATTCCCGTACGGAGTTTAATGGCTTATATCATTTTAAAACCCCGCAGTAAAATATATTTCAAATGATGTATTATAAATAATTTAATCATAATTAATTTTGGAGATATTGAAATTTTAAAATTTTAAAGTGCTATCTGGCGGGAGAGATTTGCAATTTCTTCTCTCTAATTTCAATTCAAAAGAGTTTTAAAATTATACAGTACTTATAAAATTTATGTTAATTAGAAGTTGAAAAACAAAGGTAATATAAGCATTTTTATAAAAAGATTTGTGTTTGACTTATCCGTGGCTTTTTCCGAAACTTGCGGAAATCCAGGCTATATACCATTAAAAATCCTCAGTACGAAATGGGAGAGGAAATCGGAATTCGAAATTTTGTAAAATATAAAAGAATAAAAACGTTCTGGGTTTTTGCATAGTTTTCTCCGAAAGTTTAAACGGCTTATATCACTTTAATAGTTCGCAATAAAAGTACTTTAAAATATCGTTCGAATGATGTATTATGTATAATATAAATTAATATAGCTGACATATTTTAAACTCTAAATGGCTAATCTATCAAGGGCAATTAGCGATTTCTGTTGAAATAAGTCTAAAATTTAAGTCTAAATTTAATTTCAGAATTGCTTTTTTACAGCCCAGTTCAAAAAAAAAAAAAAAAAAATTAATATTCTGTTAAAAGTAATATTTGTCAGTTTACATAAATAAAAGAAAGAAAAATGAACATAAATAAATATAATCTGTCTTTTTTTTTTTTTTTTTTTTTTTAAAGCTTTTCTTTAGTTTTTTTTAATTGCAGACAGGTGTGCAGTATTCTACTTAAATAGATTTAAAATTGAAAAAATTCAAAAACTGCTTTTTTTATTTCCAGTACCTTGTCACGTCGTCGAAAAGCAATTATTCCCGACCGAAAGAATAGTCAGCCAATATGTTTGGCACTGAAGAATGATAAATGAAACAATGAAATGTTGCCACCTAAATTTCATACTTTAGTTATTAAAAAGAAAAAAATCTATTTGTCATATTGAAATGCTGTTTGCACCTCTGGATTAAAAAAAAATCGCCCTTTTCATTTGGCACCGAAATTTAAACTTTGGACCGATATTTCTAATTTATTTAGGCATTTAATACTGCTTCAGCTCAGAATTGACTCCTTTATTAATTGACATAGGTTGAAGTTTTTATTAATATTTCTTTAATTATATGTAATTTTTAAACTCTGTTTTCATAATCCCATCGAAAGGGCTCTAAAGCATCAGTATGTAAAATTTTGCACTTCTAAGTTCAATAGTAGCTGAAGTAGTAGCAATCAATGAAGTCAATAGTAGCTAACGTATAGAAGAACAAACATACAAACAAATCTTTCCTTTTATTATTATAGTTTATTATTATAATTATTATTTTAGTAAATCATATGACGCGTTTGCAAATTTATAAGGGCCTGTAAAATCGAAGTTTTTTTTTAATGGTTTCTCTTTAGAAATAAAACCATAAAGATGCTTTTGTAAGATTCAGTTCTGCATAACTACAACCAAATTCCGATATAGTAAAAAGGCATTCATAATATGAGAAAAATATAAAAGCAACATTATTACATGGTTTTTACAAAAATACAATCTGTAATTAAAATTCTGAAGCTTGAAATCTTTTACATTTTTTTTTTTTTTAACAACACTTACGTGTAAAATCATCTATAAAATGTAACATTTGGTACACGTGCCAAACATTTTAAATTCACAGATGTGAAGTATCCCTTACATTAGACTTAATACCAGAAATTTTTCTATAACAATTTTAAGTTTAATTAAACCATAGCTGCCAATTATTACTTAAAAACTTTGAATAAACACCATAAAATGCAATAAACTCGCAACAAGTGCGTTGCCGCTTTGACCGCAGCACTCGTGCTTACTTTATTCGCCTGATGAAGGGTCGTGTGTTTTTTCGACCCGAAACAATTGTTGCAAGTTTATTGCATTTTATGGTGTTTATTCAAAGTTTGTAAGTAATAATTTTTACAACGTCAGTTTTGTGGTGCTTCTTTATTAAACATAGCTGCCAATATTTTAATTTATTCCGGAGTATTATTAGCTCATCCTTTATTTCGTACCACTTATTTTTAAATATTTTTTTCTTATTATAACAAATTTATATATTGGAGAAAATTTTTCTATAATAAAGTGGTACGAATTAAAGGCGGGGCTAAAAATACTCCGGAATAAATTAAAATATTGGCAGCTATGCAACTGCCTCATTAATATTCCGTAGTGTTTTTAGTCCCACTCTTTTTCGCACACCAGTAAATATTTAGAATAATATTCCCTAAATGGATTTACAAAAAACGAAGAAAAAAAATATTGGTGTAAAAAAGAAGGAGGGGATAACGAATATATGGAATATTAATTAGGATGTTGGCAAGTATGATTTAATCGTAGAAAATTAATATAAAATATTTCTTTTACAAAATAGCGGTCATAAATCTGATTTAAAATTTTGAATTGTTGGCAAGTATGTAAATTTATTTCGAAATGTTCTTAGCACGCATTACTTTTCACACCAATTTTTATATAGAAAAATTTTCTTCAACATATCATTACGATTAAATAGGGAAAAATGGTACAAAAAATGCAGGTACTGACAACTTTACACGGAATAAATTAAACAATTGGCAGCTACGCATTTTATTCAAGAATTTTTTAATTTGTTGTGTCAATAATTAAATACAGTGTTGACAAATTTAAGTAAATTTTTATTCAATATCAAACACTAAATTTTAATTGTAACGGTTGGTTAATTACTTCGAAGATTAATCATCTAATATATATATATATATATATATCAAATATCGTTCCAAAAAATTATTGGTGATTATTGAATAAAAAACATCTCTAAAGGCAACACTGATTAAATCTGTATTCTAAAAATACAATCAAATATATATTGTCATAAATTTAATGAATTTATCTTTTGCAATTGTTTTTGAAATATCTAGTTTTTAGCATTATCGTATTTTAATGACCAATTTCTAACTAGATTTTTTTCGGTGTATAATTGTCTGTAGACGAATAGGAAATCGATTCTAATTACCATTAAATGAGGCTTGGTTTAAAAAATACATGCATTCCATTTTCTAGCTAAGAATTGCTCTTTTACTGCAAAATTTAAAATTTTAATTCTATGTCACCTGTAAGAGGTTTTAATTAGAAAATCTGTTGCGTGAGTGGAAAATAGCTTTTTATTTTTACTGATTATATAAGAAGGTGCAATAAAACAATTATTTTAATATAGTTAACCAAAAATATTAATTTTCATTAAAAACGCAGACGACCAAACACTTTAGAATGTAGAAAAAGAGGGGGGAAAAAAAGCTAAAAACCCCATAGGAATAGCATGGGAAGAAAAGCAAAAAACTCACAATGTCAAGTGTGTTAAAAAAAAAAAAAAAAAACGGATCACACCGGAAGTAATAAGGGGACAAAATTGAGTAGAAAAATACATTGAACAGTAATTACAGCGACCACAAAAAAAAAATAATCAGAATTAAGCATATTTGGCGATTTAGCACTATTTAGACGATACGTTTGCTAGCACCGAGACTGCCGTGTACGAACAGAACCGCGTTTTGCTTTTCCGCCAAGTACTCAAAATATATCGCCTAGCAGTGTGGAATCGCCAAATATGCTTAATTTTGATAATTGTTTGTGGTCGCTGTAGTTAATTTCAGCCGACATTTTTTTCATTTTCTGGTGTTTTAGGAAGAGTAGAATCACATATAATTTTTTCAATACTTTTTGAGGATGACACCTTTTGAATGTTTCCTTGTAAGATAAGGTGTTCTACTACTATTAGTAAAAGTTAGTTTTTCCGCTGGTTTTCTTTTCTTTTTTTATAAATATAAATTATAGTATATTTTACTGTTTTTTAATGAAAAATCCATATAAATATTGAAAGAAAATCATTGCACGCTATAATGTTCGATTTCTTAAGTGATTATTTATTTATTTACTTATATATAATACTCTGTCGAAATTTTCGGTAAATTAAGTTGAATCGGATTCATATAAATTTTCCCTTTTAGTGAAAGGCCTATAAATTAACTTTCAATCAATTTTAAATTTTAGTCAAAAATATTTTTAAATTAGTCAAATCTATTAAGTATTTGAAACAAATATTGTATAGTGATTTCTATTGTTTTACAAGAAAACCGATCATATGATAAAAATTTCCATTATCAGCCTCGTATCAATATTTTAATTTATTCCGGAGTAATTTTAGCCCCGCCTCTATTTCGTACCGTTTTTTATTTTAAAGTAATTTTTCTTAATTTATCGAAGTTATGTATTGAAGAAAATTTTTCTATAAAAAAAGTAGTGCAAAATAAAGACGGGGTTAAAAGTACTCCGGAATAAATTAAAATATTGGCAGCTATGCGTATCATCTAAAAATGATTAAAAAAAAAAAAAAAAAAAAAAAAAAATCATGCGGTAATGTATTTGAATTGGCTTGGCAGTTCCAGTAAACAAATAATTTGCTTAATTTCAACAAAAACTTTAGTGTAGTATGCTTATTTAATGCAGATTTAAACTATCGAGTTTGGACTTCTGGTGTTATTTTATCTTTAGATATGCTGATAACAGACGCGCAATTAGACCAACCACTAATAACCTGATTTTCGGATTCAGAAGACCTGCAACCACGTAAAAGCAACAAAAAAGTAATTTTGAAAATTTTAATCATTAAATAATATATTCTCTGCCATTTATATGGGTAAGAGCAAGTAAACATGACATAAAAGTAATTATTTCCAAAAAAGTTAATTTTCCTTTCAAAAAACATATAATTTAGAAAATCATAAATAATAAATGACCTATAATGAACATAATGATAATAAGACTAATCATGGCTTTTTGAAAATTTTTTTACATAAAGATACATGTTTAACTGCAGGGTTCTCAACAGTCAGTATTTTTAATATTTTTCTTACAAAGCAATTTTTTCGAAGATCTGTACAGCAAACGATTAATGAAGATTATTACAAAATAAATAAACAAATAAATAAATAAATAAGTGATAGTCAAAATAGTTACTGCTAACTATCTTATGTGTGAATCAAGATATAGATACATGTGCTTATTTTTATTCGTCCAAATTTAAGCCACTACTTCTATTAATTTCTAAGAAAAATAGAGAAATCATAATTTATTCAAGACATAATTAAAAATTCTTTAATTCTTATTAAAATATAATTCTTCAATTTGTCGTGCATAAAATTAAAAGCAGTATTTATTTTAATAATAATAAAAAAGATGATTAAAAAATAACGCATAAATTATCTTGAATTCTAAATTTGTTTTCATAATAAAAGCGATTAAAACCAAACACCACAGATACAACGATGGTTCCATCTTAAAGACTTAAATTACAAATCCTTAGTAAAATCTTTTAAGTATATTTAAAAGAACGTTAAAGAACATCCAAGTTAGTAAAATTTTCAGTTGAAAATATAAAATATTATTAAAAATATTTTCTTAAGTTAAAAGATTAAGAGAGAGAAAAAAAAAAAAAAAAAAAAAAAAAAAAAAAAACTTTTCCTCGATAACCTTTATGAAACTTACTAATCATTTTAGTGTATCTCATTAACAAATGCAACTTTTTAAAAATTTTAAAAACTTCTTTTTAATTCAGGTTAATTAAGCGATCATCAATTTTTAAAAAGGAATTAAAGTAGCGGTAAAAGTAAGTTCTTTAATAGCTTTCTCTAATCTCTATTAAAGGACCTCTTAATTATAGATTTTTTGTTTAGGATTAATTATACAAAATAAAGTTAAATTTAGTAAATAAAGTAGATTTTTCATCTGAATATTAACTAAGATTAGAAAACTTTAACTATATAAAACAAGTAAAAAAAAAAAAAAAAACTTTTAACGTAATTATTTAAAATTTATATATATACATATAGTTCCATACGATATATTTTAGCTTAGTCTAACAAGGAAACATTCAAAAGGTGTCATCCTCAAAAAGTATTGAAAAAAATATATGTGATTCTACTCTTCATAAAACACCAGAAAATGAAAAAATTATTGCCTGAATTAATTACAGCGACCACAAAAAATAATCAAAATTAAGCATATTTGGCGATTTAGCACTATTAGACGATACGTTTGCTAGCACCGAGACTGCCGTGTACGAACAGAACCGTGTTTTGCTTTTCCGCCAAGTACTCAAAATATATCGCCTAGCAGTGTGGAATCGCCAAATATGCTTAATTTTGATAATTATGTTTGTGGTCGCTGTAATTAATTTCAGCCGACATTTTTTTCATTTTCTGGTGTTTTAGGAAGAGTAGAATCACATATAATTTTTTCAATACTTTTTGAGGATGACACCTTTTGAATGTTTCCTTGTAAGATAAGGTGTTCTACTACTATTAGTAAAAGTTAGTTTTTCCGCTGGTTTTCTTTTCTTTTTTTATAAATATAAATTATAGTATATTTTACTGTTTTTTAATGAAAAATCCATATAAATATTGAAAGAAAATCATTGCACGCTATAATGTTCAATTTCTTAGGTGATTATTTATTTATTCATTTATTTATTTATTTATTTGTCCATATTTTATTTATTTTTACAAAGTGAATGTTTTTAAAAACGCTTTTTTTAATTTTTCAATTAAAAAAAAGTTATTATAAAAAATTTAATTGAGTAAGTTTTATAGTTCAATTTTTCTGTTACTTCTATTACGTGTAAAACAATAAAAATGTTTTATTATTTTATCATTCTTTTCATAACTGGCGCATAAAGACAGGGTGGTTCAAAAGATCATGCCCAAACGGCACGTATGGTGTGTCAGGTCATAAAGAATAAAAATTAATAGTCGGGAGTAGGAAACGCGATCGTAACACAGCTATTGCATCGGGACCGGCACCCGAAGAAATAGTAACAAACGATGTAAAAATACTTTTATTTTACAAATATATATATATATATATATATATATATATATATATATATATATATATAATCGAAGTACAAAATACAAATGAATATAAAGTTTTATATTAAGTTTTATTTATTTTTTATATTTTTTAACGATAAAATCAAAATTACTTTTCGTTTATTATTCATGTATGTTATATGGCATTATTAGTTTACATAATCCCATATAGCATACTTGCCAACATACTAATTAATATTCCGTAGTATTGTTAGCCCCGCCTTCTTTTTCACACCAGTATCATTTTAGAGTAATTTTCTTATTATTTAATAGTAATTGCATTTGGAGAATATTACTCTAAAAATTTAATGGTGTGAATAAAAGGGCGAGACTAACGACACTACGGAATATTAATTAGGATGTTGGCAAGTATGCATATAGTTTAAATTGTTATCATTTCACTTTTACTTATTATAGTGAGTTATTTTATAACTTTCCTTTTTTTCCAACAGACCTTTATTCTTTTTTTCCCTCAATTTCAAAGTTTAAATAATTTGTAATTTAAACCACAAGTCCCAGAGGTGGTTAAAATCGACCTTTAATTTCTGTATAGATAAAAGATGAAAGACATCCCCCCCTTTTTTTTCACACATACACACACACAGAAAAAAAAAACTGACTTTTTTAGGAAAGATTTTTGTTGGACATGCAACGCGAAGAAAATTATACAAAGGAATGCCCAACATATTTGATAAGGAATTGTTCAAAAGCCACAAGTTAGATAAATGTAAAAAATATAAAAGAACAAGTGTATGTGAGACACCTTGATGATTCTTAAAGGAGAGCTGATAGAAGACGAGAAGAAATTGCTGAGCAGCAGTACATTTGCAAACGTAGCATCTTTTGACTACCGTAAAATTTTATTATTTTTTTAAATTTTACTTTATCAGTGAAAACCGTTAGAAATCACTAATTAAATAGAATAAATATTTTCAAAGTTTCCTATTGCCAAAATTGTGCTAAGCTGGCAACTATGAGCAGCAGAATGATGGGTATAGTTCAACGGACAGCGGCTAGCAGACAAAAGGCTGCCACAGATGACTTTTTTAATGTTCTTTTCGTACCATTATATACAAAAAGTAAAACCTAATTTATTTTCGCAGGTAAATCCACACTTTGACTGCTGATAAAAGAGATTGCTAACATTAGTGCTACTTTTCGAATCCGAATGATACTTCAGGTGCATGTTGTGAAAAGGGTTGCATAGGGGGGGGGGGAGTAAAAAAAAACGGCCTTAAATTTCATCAGCAGATAGCAGTTTTCATTTTAAACCGGATGCAAATAAGAATGATTCAGACAACATTTACTTTAAAAGCAATAGTTGTAGTAAAAATGAATTATTCGCCTAATAAGGAGAAAAGCGGATTAGTAGTAAAACTAATTTGCCAAAACGATAGTAATCCTTAAACAACGCCCGTGCTTTTTAATTACTGAGAATTTTTAGGAAGGATCCCCAGGGTACATGACACTTTGGTCCCGCCGAATTGATCCCGAGGAAATTTTGGTCAAGCTATTTTGGTATGCCGTTTTGGTCCCGCCGAATTGATCACGAGGAAATTTTGGTCCCGCTGATTAATCCTGCCGTTTTGGTCCCGATATCAGGAATAATCAAAGTATTACAGAAACAAATGTGAAACTCTTTTTTCATATTTCGAATTCTTGTCATTTGACTTGAAAATATGGGAATAGGAAAAGTCAAAATTATTATTATTGTTTATTATTATTATTTTGCAACAGAAAGTTGTAGTAACAGATAAAACTGAAAAAAAGTGTAAAATTTTGAGATTTAGATTTTTTTTCTTTGTACAATAGAGGGAAAAGGACAGCAAATACAAAAGGGAACTTGGCAAAAGTGAACTTAGACGAATGTTTACAACTGATTTATTATCTCGCGTCGAATTTTGAACGATAAAGGGTATTAATTATCAGAGAAAATCTGAACATTCTTATATTATCTAAATCCCAGAAATTTCAGTTTAAATAAAATACAAGTTTTTCAATATAAAACTCTGTAATGTGGTTCTTAATTATCACATTCAAATTTAGTGTGTTCGAGTACAAAATTTCTAGGAAATCGATACTTTATTCAAGAATCTCCTAAATGTTACAGTTTAATAATAAAATAAGATATGAGGAACCTAAATAATGATCTCGGGATTTAATTTGTACAGATTTGTTAAACTTGAGTCATTTTCTTCTCTTTAAATCCGGATATATTTGTCAGACACAGAAAATAGTAACATATCACACAGAATTGGAAAAGCATTTTTCTTCCATTATAATCCCTTAGAATATTGTTAAAGAAAATATCGATTAAAAGCCTCTCCCTCCCCCCCCCCCCCCAATTTTTTTTTTTTTTTTTTTTTTCAAATGCGCTGAAACAAAACGGTGAAATTCCTTTTTACTGTCAATGGGAGAAACAGGTGTGAAACGAATCGCAAGGTGCTACAGAGATTTTAATGTCAATATTGTTTTTAGTCATAGAGACATATCAGACAGATATATTTATTTAAAAAAAAAAAAAACATAAGATTAAACTAAACAAATAAAAAATAAAAAGAAATGTGCATTAATATTTTATAAACATTGGTGTTTGCAATGCGCATAGTTGATTAAATATTGGACTACTTACATTTTTTCATATTTAAAATAAAATCATTGTAATTCAAAGAAAAGTAATTTATATACATGTATGCATGTTTTTAAATATCACGGACAAACAAACATGCATTTTATTATTATTATTAATGTAACACAGACTTTGAAATAAATTCCTCTTAGATTAATGATAAAAATTAAATTGCAATCAAATCGAATGAAACGTATCTCTCTCTTCCCCGCACACACATGTATATATATAGTATATGAATACATTCATATATAAATTAAAAAACTTCATAAATTATCACAAGATTATGCTTATGAAGAAGAGTATATGACGGGAGCAAGACAGTAACACAGGTCTACTAAAATGAAGTTGACAAAATTTGATTTGATGATTTTAGGTGCTTACCGAGACCAACGCAATTTCCTATACATACCATCATAACAAAAAGTTGAATGGTTGGTATGGTTTTACGTCGTACTACTGCTGCGTAATTACAACAATAGGTATTCACGATTATTTAATCATGGAAACATACTATAAAACTTACCATATAATTATACTGGTGGAAGAAATTAATATTTTTAGTTTAATATTTTTATTTTGTAAGTTTCTAAACTTTTACTTTGCGTCGTTACAGAGCCATCTGCTGGTCATATTAAAAGCTGTTTTTTATGTACACCTTGATTCCATTATTTACATGCAGAGCTGCCAACCTAATCCGGCAAATTGTTAGTACCGCCCATTTTTCTACACCACTTAATTTTCAGAGTATTTGTTTTCTTAATTCATCGTAAATATATTTGAAGAGAATTACTCTAAAAATTAAGTGGTGTAGAAAAATGGGCGGTACTAACAATTTGCCGGATTAGGTTGGCAGCTCTGTACATAGCGCAAATTAGAAGTTTCAATCAGATCTGATCCATAAAACCAAACCTAATGACCTTATCGTACTACCTGTTATTTCTAATCGCCAGGTTTAAGGACAAATAGCAATTTGTTTTCAAAATATAGTCAAACAGATCAATAAAGACACTTTATTTAATCTTTTTTTTTTTTTTTTTTTTTTCAAGCTTATTTTAACATGGTATAAATATCATGACACTTACACTTGTATTGAACTCGTAAAAATAAATAAAATAAAATAAAAGACTATGTTTATTCTCATATTTTCATAATTCTTTAATAAAATTGAGCACTTATATTACTGCCAACTAGCTTAGCTTGGTAGAGCCCGTAAAATAAATAGAAGATTTACTTTTTTTGCTTTTCCATAAAACTAATTTAATTTGAAGCGTCGACTGAAAAGATGAAAACTCAGAAATTCTACAATGATTTTGGCACATGACAAAATTTAATTGGAGGATTGCATTTTAAATGAAGGCATGAACAGCGCTGTCAAAGCGGCGCTACATTTTATACTTTAGAATATTTCAAAAGAAATAAATATGCAGACAAAACTCTGCGAACCTTTCTGAACGAAAGACGGTTACAGACTGACAAAGATTATTAATAAATTTCACGGGATGCGAGGCCACGTGGGTTTTGATGATGAAAGCTTCTACGTAAGCGTTTCATCACTGACCTTCGCTGTGAAAACAATCTCACAGGGTGATCTGAGCTAGGAGATGTAGTTTTGGGTATTACACTCAGAATTAAAAAAAATAATAATTGATTTTTATAATCTTAAATTATCATCTAATAATAATATGAATAAAATCATATATATATATATATAATTAATTAATTAAAAGTTCACAAAATATTAGTAAAAAATCAAATCAATGTGTGTATATAATTAATTTAATTTCCTTTTTTAATTTAATTAATTTTTTGTTGTTGTTTTGTTCTGTTTTGTTGCAAGATAGAGACTTAAGCTGTATATTTGCTGGAATTACCTATACAGTTTTACGAAATATTGCATATGCTGATAGAAATGCAAGTTTCCTGATGAGTACATTGCTATTTTTCAGCATTTAAAATTTCAATTTTCATTCATGAATCCCTTTTAATGGAACTCTTTGGTGATTTTATCCTTTCTCTATTCTCTCAAATGTTGACTGTTACTAATAATTCATAGTTTTTGCAAATTCTGTCATCGTTAGGCTTATGTGTTATGTTAGTGTCATTTCTCTTCTGCGTAAGTACTTTAACTTGTTTTTATTAATCATTGATACTCAATTTTAAATTAATACCGTGACTTAATTTAATGGAAATAAATCTCAATTAAAATTTATTTTATGTTGGTATCTTCATCTTTCTTTTGTCTGCTGAGTGTTACAATGGTACTAAATAATTCAAATTATATATATATATATATATATATCATATATTTTTGTCATATATATAAAAAGCTGTATTGTCCAAATATTGTAAAGTAAAAAAGTATAAAAAACTCTTTTATTTCAAGCAATTTACTGGGTATATTTTTATTTTAAAAAACTCTTTTTACATTAAATTGGAATATTTTTTATATTAAAATAATTCGAAATAAAGAAAATCAAGAGATAACAAAGGTTTCATAAAAGGTTAATTTAATATGATTACATAGAAAATCGACGTTTTTCCATATTTAACCCTCCCCACTCCCACGTCCCCCCCCCCTTTTTTTTTTTCCTTTTGTGATATTAATAAAAATATACGCCATTCTATTTTGTTCAAAGTACGTTTTTGATAAGCAGCTTAAAATAATTTTATTTTTCGTCTTTATTTTTAAAGTTTTTATATCATAAAATGCTTTTTCTTGCATTAATACAAATATTTTTTTAGTCGTGATTATTAAAGAATTTCATTCATTTAAATTTTCTGTAAAAAAGCGTCGATTGTTTTCATTTTATATAGAATAGAAAAATGGATAAAAAGTCATTTATTTTAATTAATAAAAGTTCAGATAGAAATTTTTCAAGAAATTTCTTTTCTTATAGTTTAAAAAAGCCATTAGATTTATTAACAAAATAGCATTTCTTCAGCATTTGTGATTTTTTTTAAATCTGTATTTTGTAATCTATCTATATAATATATTGAAATACAATCCGGTATTAGGGATAAATATTCAAACAACTCAGTTATATAACTGTTAAATTTATATTTTCTAACAATGACTTCTAAGACAATAGAAAATATAATTAAAAGAAATACACACTTACTTTTGGACCCTATTTATTTCTTTTATTTTGCATTTGTATCTACAAAGATATCAAACTTCCGAACTTTTTCATACCACTATTTTTGGAATGTTAGATTTTTTTTTTTTTTTTTTTTTTTCTTTTGCTTCGTCACAGAATATTCGATAATAAATAGAATAATTCCAAGTTATAATGTATTCAGGAAACCGCAGTGTGGGAACTCTGTATCGAAAGTTTAAAATGGGACCCGTGTATTACGAAATACGAAGTATTTAGAAAAAAAAAAAAGAAAGAAAAAATAATAAGAATGCTAAACAAAATACATGTCAAAGTTACTCTAATCGTAGCTGCCCGTACATTTTAATTTATTTCGTAATATTTTTAGCCCAGTATTTTTCTTGCATCACTTTATTTATAGAAAAATTCGGTAAAATAGGAATCGGTAAAATAAACTTCGGTAAAATAGGAAAAAAAGGTCTTAAAAAATAAGTGGTATGAAATAAAGCAGTTGCTAAAATACTACGGAATAAATTAAAATGTTGGCAGCTATGACTGTTATTATACCTGCCAAAATTCTAATTAATATTCGGTTGTCCTGTAATCATCACCCTTTTTTAACACAACCAATCTTTTTTTAGACCTTTTTCTAGCTGTCATTTTTCTTGTATTTATTCGTAACTAACTTTGGAGAAAATTGCTCTAAAATTAAACGGGTGTGGAAAAATGAGCAATACTAACAATACTAGGGAATATTAATTAAAATGTTCATTATCGATCTTTAACTGCCATTAATCAACTTTAATGACCAGTTCGTTCTCAACCTCTAAAAATTCCAAATATTTCGAATCTTCACTCAGTGACAGCTTCAGACGACACTTCATTTGCTTGATTATATAATATTTCTATATTTAGAGTTGCATTACATAACCGTAATATATATCAGTACAAAAACCTTTAAAGGGTTAAAAGTTTGTGACACTGCTACTTTATGGCTATAAGAATTTGAAATGTGAGTCTTAAAAATAATGATATCAAATTTTAAGTGACGCTTTGCAATTAGTTAAAATATACATAGATTTTTCTTATTTGATCATTTACTTTTTTCTTTTATTTATATTTATAACGCAAACATAATATTTTTAACTTCAAGATCACACAGATATACAGGGTGGGGCATAATGATCTCCCTAATTTGCCGCTGTCGCCGTGGTGGCGCTAGTGTAGAGGGCGTGTCCGAAGTAGCGCTGTTATATTTCCCTGGTTACGCTCTTTCAGTTGACAGTATGTCTTGGACTAGTGAACATCGTGTGTTCGTTGTTGAAACTTATTTTAAAAATGCGGATTCCATCATTCAAACCCAACGATTATTTCGTAGGCACTTTGGAGTAAGTAGGCATGGAAAAATACCCGACAGAAAGATAATACCTTATGGGTTGCTAATTTTAGAGAAATAGGTTCGTGTTTAAAATGAAAGTCGCCCGGTAGACCACGTCATGTTTGAACTCCGGAGAACGTGGCAGCAGTAAGAGATGCTGTAACGCAAAACATTTAGACGATATCCTCTTTCATAAATAGCAAAAATTGTTACAGATTGTAAAAATTAAATAATGGCAAACATTATTCTTTCCGAATGTAAACATAAACTATTTGTTTTCAATGTCTTATATACTTTTATTGACCTCTTAAAACGGGGAGATCTTTATGCCCCACCCTGTATAAAATACACTCACTGATGCTTTTTCATTCGCATTTCACATACAAAATAACAGTTTTAAAAGGAACGATATCAAAATTCCAGTGGTGCCTCTGTGTGTTATTTTAAAAAAAATTGTTTTTAGGTTCCATTAAAACTACTTTTGTTTTGCCTAATAAAGTATATTTACACATTGAAACAGTGCTTTTAATTTTTAAATATACTGTCAAATAATTATATTTTCACTGAGTTTTCATTATAAATTTAAATTATTTATTTCAATAAATTGATTTGTCTTTTGAGTCACGCTATCCAAAACTGTAAGTAAAATTTATGTAAATGTTACTTTGTTATCATAGTATGCAACTAAGTGAAAAACTGCGCAAAGAGATAATGTGATGTAAAGAAAATTACTATCATTTTTATCTAAAGCTTAAGGAACTGATAAATAAATCAATTAATTCCCATATGAATTCTGTATATTTTTATTAGAAATAGACAACAAATGTGAAATGCTTAAAATATGTTTGGAGAATAAAAAAAAAAAAAATAAAATAAAAATAAAAATACGAGAATTTAATAACTTATTTTATTCCTTTTTATCTATCCATTTATTTATTTATTTATTTAGTTAGTTAGTTAGTTTTGAAGGATAACAAAAAGTTCATTTTGTTTGTTTCAATTAAATATTCTTTTGAATTTTTTGATAAAATTTACCTATAATTTAAACTGTAAAACTTTAATGTTTTAATTATTAAAAGGCATACATTTTTATCTATTTTAACTTACGAATTAAAAATTTTTTTGCTATATCTTTTTTTCTGAAATAAAATTGCTGGAAGGCATCAAAGTCTCCAATAGTTAAACATAGAAAAAAAATAAAGAAAAAAAAAAACAAAAAAACTGTATATTTCTAGCTAAAGAAAAAACAGTTCTCTGATCAATATTCAAACAATGTTCTCTTGAATATTGAAAATTTTCCAAGAAAGATATTCAATAAAAATATCCAGGGGATGTTTAATGCATACATAATCAGAAGTTAAATTTGTTTTCGTATTGATGAAACGATCATATCTTTAAGAAAAACATACTTTAAAATGACGTTGAAAAGCACATCTCAAGTGATCACAGGAAAATAATTTTGAGCTGGCTATCTTTTCTCCCCCCTTTAAAAAAAAAAAAAAAAAAAAAAAAAAAAAAAAAACAGAGAGAGAGAGAGAGAGAGAGAGAAAGAAAATCTAAATAAATTTTATTGTCAGTACTTGCTGATACAAATTTTATGATGAGACTAATCCAATTAAGCAGCTATAAGCGCATATCCGTTTCGTGTAATTTATGTGTACGTTAATTCAAGTTCCATAAAACAGGGTTCCCAGCAATAACTATTTTGAATACCATTATTTATTTTTTCTTACACATATGTATGAAAGAGAAAATATTGTTTTGGGTTAAAATTTTCTAATAAAAAGAGTTTTTGTTATTTTACACATTTTGAGATCCTCTGAATCCGAAAAGCATGTTTTTAGCGGTTGTTCTCTCTCTCTCTCTGAAGTTGTGTGTGTATGTGTGTGTGTGTGTGTGTGTGTGTGACTGTTATCAGTATATCGCAAAAACAAACAGTAGCAGGACGTCTAAATTCGGTATTATTTTAAACGTGGATTGCTAGACTTAACTTTTCGTTGAGATCAAGCAAATGGTTCGTGTGCAGGGACATCCAAAAAAAATTCAAATACATTTCAACTAAGGGCGAAATTTACGGTAGGTAGTGTATAACATCCATAAGCTGCACAAAACAAAACAAAAGGAAATAAATATAAATTTTTAAATCCATTAATTCATGTTTCGGGTAGAACATGGTACGAAAATCATTCACCATTCGTTTACAAGGTTCGTGTGCAGGGCTAGAAAATAGAGCTAGAATATATATGGACTATATGTTTGCACTGAGAAAAAAATATATACGTCTTTCATCTAGAACAAATACATAGCCATTTTCTAAATTCCTAAACTATAAATATAGATTTCTGAGGTATGAGTATATGGTAAACAAATAACCATGATAGAGGAAATGATCGAGAATTTCTAGTCTACATTTTTCTAGATTGTGGAACAATATTATGAATATCATGAATATTATGAATCATTTATAATGCAAGAAATTCTCGTTGATTTATGATTTACTAGAATTGGGTCCTAAAAGAAAATTATATTTACTAAAACTCACCTCTTGTGTTCGCATTTGTTTACAGATAATTTTAAATAAGATTGAATTCGCCATAATATAGGAAAGTGGTCTAGAATTCTAATAGAGGTTTTTAGAACTCGCTAGCAAAGGAAACTAGAATTGATAGGGATGACATAGAACTGATTTTACTAGAGCCTTAATTTAGATTCTGGATGTCAGTCGCATTACTTTTTCTCAGTGTTTAAATTGTTGGATATTCAATTCATGTTGAGTTGTGTGCTATTAATATAAGGTTATATTTAATGTGCTGTGTGCATAATTTATAGATGACATACAAGGCAAACAATAATTAAGCCAAAGCATTTTTTTCTGTTAATTGTAATTAGTGGAAGTGATTTGATATATTTTATCATGGCCACGAATCCTGTTCAGTAAAAAAAAAAAAAAAAAAAAAAAAAAAAAAAACCTCCAAATAATATAGTAAATAAAGTATTTCATAAGTTAAAATTTCAGAGCTTGTATTTGTAACATTACACATTTTAAGGTTTCCTGAATATTAAAGTGAAATTTTCATCTATTGATTTTTGTGTATGTTTGTTATAAGCGTAATTTAAAATGAAATAATTGTAGGGAAATCAAATGTTTGTTGTATTTTAAAGTTTATAAGAGATTCTACTTAAAAAATTTAATCAAGGCTGATAAATTTCAAAGAATGGTGCGCATAAAAGTCATCTGAATAATTTGCAATAAATTTTAATTTTAATAACAGCCTTGAATTCTACGTAAATGTAGATACTCTAATGAAATTGGGTGTTGACAGGGGCAATAGTTCCCCTCATACAGAATAGTTTGTCAGATTAACCCGTTAGCGCCCAGTGTCCTCATTTGAGTACAGCTAATAAAATGGCACGTATATGTTTTGTGATTTCTTGGAATGATTTCTGCTTTCTAGTGACAGTTTAGAGCGTGACTCTAAATGCTCCCTAAAAGTTTTATGTGCCTTATTTTAAACATTATTTCATAATTTGGATAGTCATTTTATGATTTTTTCATTCTCGCACATATATTTGCTTTTTGCGCAGGTATACTAACTTAAAGTTTATAAGAGATTTATTATCCAATTTAGCGAAACTAAACAATTAAACAAAATTATACAAATCGGCATTGATGCAGGCTATAAAAAAACTACTATAATCAAAATTATCAATAAAATTAAAAACAACTTTAATTCTCCTACAATAAATTCTTCTACCTTAACCCCTAAAATTAAATTTAGTACTAGTCTGCCTTTTTGTAACGAATTTATTGATTTTAAACATTATATTTTCCGTAAATTTAATATACTAATTCCTTTTAGTTCTTCTTTAACAATTAAACATCTAAGCTTAAATGATCGGGATTTATCTAGACCCACTAGGGGGGGGGGATAAAATTCCACTAAAACTCAATCAAGATATTTCCTTTTATATCGGACAAACCAAAAGAACTTTAAAATTCAAGAGCATATCCGGAACGTCAAAGAAGGAAAAAGTTCAGCCTTAGTCAATTTTATTTACAAAACCTCAGCTTCACCTCTTTTTGAACAAGCAGAAATCATCTCTTCTCCATCAATTAGTTCAGAATTAACAGTTTCGGAAGCTGTGAATATAATTAAATATAATTCAATCAATTTTAAAGATGCTGCGTTTCTTCCTAAAATATGGTATTTTCTAATACAGCCAAATATCTAATATAATTTCCTTCAACAGTTTCTCAGTTTTAATGATTGTTTACAGTGAAAGTTTTTCTGTATAATTCCTACACTTATTGCAAGTTTTTTGTCTCTACTATTCTATCTAAAGAATTTTCCATTAAAGTTATTTAAAAATTGAGGTTCTGCAACAAGTCTTTCTCCTTGTTCTTGTGTCACCAATTTCCCATCTGCGCAGCACTGGTGTGGCGTGAAACTCAACCAGCCAACTTTTTCTTGTAAAGATCTAAATTAATGCAAATTCCTCAGCATGTTCCACAACACAGATTAATGCATAGCCTCAACTGTTCCACAAAAATATGTCTCCATAGTAAACCAAATGAAGCTCGACTCTTCACCTTTGGACTGTTTTCATTTGTAATTGATCAGTTTCATCTATTTCATGTTTAATAACTGTAACCGAAATCTGTTTCTTATGTATATATAATGTTACTGTACTTCCTGTTAAAAATGGCTATGTCCTGATGATGCCCTGATATTCAGGGCGAAAGGCCTTGACACGATATGTTTTTTAAATGATTTTAATTAAATATATTTTATACTTGTTTTATAGTGAATTCTTTTATAAATTGGGGTTTTATACTAACTTAAAACAAGTAAATAATAATATATATTATAATACTTTACTTTCGAGATCTTTGTCAACATATAATAGGAAATTAATCTGTTATCTCGAAGTTTTCTCGCTAGAACACTCAACATCAATAAATGAGGATAGGCTTTAAATTTAAAACTATCAGAAAAATTGTTTAAGTTAATATATTTTACTGTCAGTTGTCTATATTAATTTAGAAGTGAAATTATCAACTAATAATATTTTGCAAAATTAATTCGGGAGTTAACGAGTTAACATAAACTAAATAATAAGAATAAGAATAAGAAATAAGAAGATAATATATATATATATATATATATATATATATATATATATATAATAAATAATAGTAATAGATTTTTTATTTATTTTATTTTATTTTATTTTATTGTCAAAAAATAAGCTTTTGTATTTAAGAAGAATTATATTGTTAAAGAAAAGTGGTGGACAAATTCCCACAGGAAAGCTGGTCCACACAATCCCTTAACATATAGAAAATTTTATATATAGTTATATCTTACGTTACAAATATAAACGGTTACACGCAATTTAAAAGTACGTTTTCAAGTACGTAGTTGTAGTGAGAATATATGTAATTTACGTTTTATGTTTTCCATATCTGTTACTTTATTCACAACGCTGTGTTTCAACGGAAGATGAATTGAGTTTTTTTTTTTTTTTTTTTTTAACCTTATGCATGTTCTATGCACTTCAAGTCATTCTTTCTCTGCAGCGACACGGTGTATATTTTATTCATATGTATATCATTTACATAAAAGTATTTCTTTTCACTAGCGTCTCATAGATGCTCTTTTTTAAACTAAAGTTTTCAATGATAAAATAAATGAATATATAGTGCAATACTTAGAAATAATGACTAATTTCATTCTGTGTAACTGAAATGTATTAATTCAGTAATTGTTTTGGATAGAATGTGACCCAGTTGCTAGAAACTCTTTTATTTTAAATATTATTTGCACATTAACTACATTTAGGATCCACATACTTTAATTATTAAAAATAACATACTTGATAATATTTATAATATATTCCGTAGTACTGTTAGTACCCACCCTTTTTTTCACGCCATTTCGCTTGTAGAGAAATTTTCTACAATATGTAAATATGATTAAATAAGAAAAAAATACTGTTAAAAGAATGTTAAAAAAAAGGACGGTTACTAATAATAAATCAAAATAAATTATAACTATTACCAGGTTTGATAATAAGACTGGAGAAAGAGTTTGAAGCGAATTATAAAGATATGAACTTTTTTGTTAAAGACTAATGAAATTTCATCGCTGAAATAAAAAAGCATGATCATTTAAAAATATATATATAAATTGATAATTGCCACTAAAAAAAAAAAAAAAAAAAAAAAAAACCTTATTTTGTTAAAGTAACGAAATTATTAGCGTGAATCTTCCTCCCTTTGTCTTTATTTATTATTATTATTATTATTATTATTATAAGTCAGTTTAACCAATTAAGGCCTAGCGTTGTCATATGTCAAAGAATGCAATAACTTATATATACACATATATTTCTTTTTTTCTTTTTCTTTTCTTTTTTTTTTTTTCATAGACTAATCTTCTAAAACCACTAGAGATTATATTCCTTCGAGCTCGGTAAAATTTCAAAAGGTGTTACTAATCTAATTTTTTATCGAGTCTTTTATCGGGTGATAATAAATAATACAACGAATTTATGCATAAAAAATGGCAAAAAAAAAAAAAAAAAAAAAAAAATAGGTTTAATATGTCACATGTCTAAAATAGAAGGAAAACTGTTAGACTTATTGAAAATTTTAGGGTCCGAGTTTTGCCTTTCCGCTCTTTGGCGCTTTTGTATTAACTATTTACCGTGCATTTTTTGTATTGCTATTAATTGATTATATTCCTTTTCTTTCCCCGTTTTGAGTGTGCGTGTGTGTATTTATTACAGGGATGGAACACTGGCGCAGAATTCATACCACTATCAACGTAAGAAAATTTTCTACTTCTTAAATCAACGATATTATAGATAGAGAAATTTCTTAAACAGATTCCGGTATGAATTCTGCGCCCGTGTTCCATCCCTGTTATTACATTTTACTCATTTTACCCCCTTTTTTTTCATGCACAATTGCTCTGGATTGTTACTTTTGCAAAGGTCATTTGAAATATAAAAAAATTCTATATATATTTTCACTTGTTTGACATAACTGAAAAAATTTTGGCTGGTACAGTCGGTATCAAAAGTATCCGAACACTAGCAAAAATTCCTATATAAAAAAAGTAGAGTTAATACTGTTTTGTTAAATAAATCCTTGTCGAACCACGATCTTTGACTGACTAAGTACATGATTCGACAAGGATTTATTTAAAAAAAACAGTATTAACTCTACTTTTTTTACATAGGAATTTTTGCTAGGGTTCGGATACTTGTGTTACCGACTGTAGTTAAAAAAAAAAAAAAAAAAAAAAGTTCCGGTTTCAATGGGTTAAAGTATGTTCATTCCATTTTTTTAGGATGGTCTATAGATAATACACTTTCCTTAACAGAAAATTTCCCCATAGATGTAATGTATTTGAACTTTCTTGGATTTCCCTGTATAAGAACCAAATGCTTGATCTCAATGAGAAATTTAATGTAGCATCACTATATAATAGAGATTTAGTATACCGAGTTTGGACTTCCTGATACTATTTGTTCTTAGGGTATGCCGACAACAAAGACACAGACACACGCATACACAAACCCATCGCTAGTAACATGACTTTTGGATTCAGTGGACCTCAAAACGTGTAAATATAGTAGAAAATCAATTTCAAGTAAATTGACCTTAAAGAATATTTTTTCTACTATATGGGTAAGAAAATCAAAAAGCGATATACAAAATATTGACTCCTTAGAGCCCTGTAAACATTATGATGAAAAAGGACGACAGTACCACCTGTTCAGTGATATGCACTAAAAGTTGATTTTCAACAATTTATGTCAAGGTACAAATAAATATATTTTTTCATCATATTCTGTACATTAGTTCAAGAGCTAGAGTTGTTTTTTTTTCTTTCTATTTGTAACAAACAGACAGGTGGACATTTACTAAAACTATTAAATCGAGTTTAGGATATCTGAAAACGCTTAAACCGATCAAAACCGAACATTCAGAAAATTTATGAATACCTTCTGCGATTAAATACAGAAAAAAAATAATAATAAATAGGGCGATCTATTTAAAAATATATACATTTCCCGACAAAATCATTCATACTTATTTCTATACTAATCACACTTCCTTTCCTTATTCCATTCAAAGCTGAATTTAATGGTAGCAAACGGTTGAAGTATTTAATTTAAATTCTTCTAACATTTTGTAGTTTTTAAAAATTGATTATTAATTATTATATAAAATCCGCATTTAAACTAGATGAATATCTAATAATTTAATTAAAAAAAAAAAGCCATGGATGAATATTTTAATAAGGCATTAAAAAAAAGAAAAAATCCTTTTTTAAAATATTACACCCTTTTACTTAATTTTAAAAACACTATTCTTAAAAATAATATATTATCATTAAAACTTTTTTCGTCAAAATATTTATTCATACTACATTTATATCACGAAAATTTAAAAACTTTTATACAATTATTTTACACACAACTTATCAAAAAACTTCTTTACAAATTATTTTACGGGACATGATGACGACAGCTAAAATAATTCCTCACATTAATCAACGCGTCCCATCCCTTGCTAAAAGGAAATCCTGGGGGACTTTCGTACAATTAAGTATCTATCCGAATTTTCAGAATTTCCCTCTACACCCTTAAGTTCAGTTTGTAGATAATGAAGCGAACGGTTTTGCTATAGAATTTAAGAAATGCGCTAAAGTGAAGAAGTTGCACTTTAACTCCTACCGTAGCTCTTAATATAGTGTAGCGGTTATATACCATAATGATCTTGTTTCTATCTTTTGTATTTTAAGATACTTCAAATAAAATAAAACTTACAAAAAGCCAAAAAAAAAAAAAAAAAAAAAAAAAAGAAAGCCAAACAATTTTATTGTTAATATATTTATTTATGGTAGGGTGTTTAATAATTTATTTTGGTATCATCTCTCATTGATTTAAAAAACATACACAAATAAAATAAAGAAATACAAATTAATCCTAATTTCGAATTGTATTTTAGTAATCCTTTCATTTTAAGTCAATGCGCAGTGATTTTTTTTTTTTTTTTTTTTTTTTGGGGGGGGGGGGCACACACTACTATTTTCTAATAACATTTCTTGCTTAAAAAAAAGTTAGACACATTTTTTTTTTTTTTTTAATTATTATTGTTATTATTATTTGGTCGAAGAGACAGAGGTCGAGAGGACAGTATACACTCAAATTGAGCTTAAGTAAAATTTCTATAAATAAAATTATATTCTTGAAAAACAGATCACTTTTACTTTTATGGCCAGAAAATATTTAAATGAGAGAAATCCAGAAAAAAAAGTTTATATTTCCGATGTAAATAATCTGGTGTGTCACTCACACGACTTTCTCTTACCCTGAAATTTAATACTATAAATACAGGTTGCAGATTAATAGGTAAGATAACGAGTACTGCTATGTAAACCTACGTTAAACAATTCATATTAAGCTTCTGAATACTTTTATATGATAATTAGTTCTGTGTGAGGGGGGCTACCGCCCCCCTCAACCCCCCGTTTCATTATGCACCTACATTTATATAGAATTTAATTCGGTTATTAAAAAATAATTCTCTTTTTAAGAAATAATTTATTAAAATTATTATTAAAAAATTTATCTTTTATGATAAGGCAGACGATTTCCATATTAGAGAAGCAGTATAACACCAAATATAAAAAAAAAGTCCATTTTGTTCTCAATATTAAAAAAAAAAAAAGTACGATTTTTTTTCTAAGTTTTTTTTCGTGAAAAGTAAAAAAAAATCGGTAACTTTGTTTTAAATTATCGCAGATCGATGGTTCAACCATTCGTTTTAAAGGTATTGGCGAGCTCTTTTGAAAGATACCCATCATGAAAAATTACTCCCATCGAGGGTGGACTTCCCCCCCAGGGGGGGAGTCGAGGCTCCTACATACACACAATTTTTTCCCCAGTTAACTATCTCTATTACAAAAAATATATATTCGTTTCATTTGGTTTAGTGCAGTCTATAGACGTTAAACTCTACTTTCCTGCAATTTCCCCCATAGACGTAATGTATTAGAATTCTCTTGATTGTCCCTGTACACGGACCATTTGCTTGATCTTAACGAAAAGCTTACTGTAGCATCCCTATATAATACACATTTAGAATACCAAGTTTGAACTTTCTGCCATAATTTGTTTTTGAGATATACTGGTAACAGACAGACACACAGACACACAGACATACAGACACACAGACACACAGACATACAGACATACAGACACACAGACATACAGACATACACACAGACCATTTGCTAAAAACATGATTTTCGTATTCAGGGGACCTCAAAACGTGCAAATGTAACAAAATCTCGCATTCGAAAATTTGACCCAAAAACAATACTTTCTCTACCTTATGGGTAAGAGAAAGTAAAAAGAGAAAAAAATCTATAATTGAATAAAAGTTTTTTTTTTTTTTTTTTTTTTTTGCCTGGTGACTTTTAGAATATACATAAAACACATATTTAAATAAAATAAAATAAAAATAAATATTTTACTGTGTACTGTAAGATTCCCTATTCATAACAATTAAGACTTTAGAGGAAAATGCGTAATAAATTTTCCTTTATTTTACACTTTGATAGTGATACAAAAATTCAAACGAATGTACTTGAGAATTACCTTAAAAAAATTGAATGTGCTAAAGTTAATTATTTTTTAAAAATATTTTCTGTTGGGAATTTTTATACTTTCTTTTAAATATTTACCATATTTTCCGGCGTATAACGCGCAGACCACATAAATGATTTGCATACCAGAAAATTTAAGTTATATATAAAGCTATATTTGTAAGAAACAAAAGCTTGTTCAAAAATGCCTGTATACGCTGTCGCAGACAATGGGGGCCCACCCCGATTATTCAAACGATGGGATTTTTTTTTTTTTTTTTTTTTTTGTATTTTATAGTTATGCTTTTCCTTTACGATAATATAGTGATTTATTAAGAGTGTTGAACACAAATGTGGGGACCCGGTGCGACATTTTTTCCAATCAAAATTTTTGTTCTCTCTCACTCTTTTTTTTTTTTTTTTTTTTTTTTTTTTTTCACATGATTAAAATTAATGCAATTTTGAAAATTCATTAACTATAGTGATTCATTTAAAAATAGTGACCAGCGAAGCGGGCGTAGCCTGCTAGTTATAGTTAAATATATATGGTTTAAATTTCATTTTAAAAGTAGACTTTTGATAGTATTAGGTATAAGGACGAATGACTGCACAGGGATCATAAGCCTGAAAGGAGCGGGGGGGGGGACGTTCTTTGTGAGGGTCTTTCTATGGGGTCCTAGCGCGTGTTTACGCAAGTTTCGGAGACAACTACAGAAAAATCCGAATGGCTAGTTCGACCAGCCTGACCTATGATCGAACTCTGCACCTCCCATCTACTAGCTTCGAGGACGGAACCTCTTGGCTGCAAGCTGACTGGGTAGACTTTTGAATATCGATTACTTACTTGAGAATGAACTTATATCTTTTTTCCTGATTTGCTTTAAGAAATAACACGTGAAAAATAATTTACATCAGTTATTTCAAACAACTAAAATAAAGAAATTAAAATTGTATGATTTTTTTTATTTTTGCACATTTTGAATACCACTATTTTTGTATTAGTGGCACGAAAAAAAAAAATATATATATATATATATATATATATATATATATATATACTAACAACTCTAAATGTAAATTGAAAAGTTGGCAGCTCAGGCTATAGTTTGTTTTACGTTATTGCTATTATAGATAAATATTTTGATTGAAATAATCTTTAGAATGAAAATTTCTATTTTGTAGAAAATAAAAAAAATATAATCAGTACACTTTACTTCGTTCGAAAGTCCAATCTTTTAAATATCTAATTTATTGGTTAATCTTCCTGTAAAAGGTATAATGCATACAGATTTTAATAAAACGATCAAGTTTACTTGAAACTTTACAACTTTACTTTCAACTTGATAGCTATACAATTTTAAAATGACTGTTTATAAAATGTATATGATCTGGCAGCTATGAAATTGGAATATCTGAATACTTGATATTGGAATATCTAAATACTTGAAATATTCATAAATTCCCCAATTCAGGGAATTTTCATATTGCACACATCCTTTCAGTGGATTTTCTAACGTTATTGCGGCAGTAAAGAAGGCACTTTATTTTCACACTTAATTACTAAATTATTTTACTTAGATTTTAACTCTAACTTAAAAAATTCCTTTCATATATATATATATATATATATATATATATATATACATGCTTTAACCCCACACGTATGTCTCAAGTCATACGGGGCATTTTTTGACAGTTTAAATCATTTATTTTATGTTTTCGCAGTAAGTTTTACTTATGAATTGTTTCACATTTATTAATTTTCTCGTAAGTTTTTCTTTAGTTAGTTTTGTTACATATTTTCAACTTTCATATGACTGAAAACATATATTATAATTTCTTATATATATATATATATATATATATATTCAAAAATATATGCCATTGTGGCAGTAAATAAGACACTTTTTTTTCATACTTAATTGCTAATTTATTTTGCATAGATTTTAACTATAACTTAAAAAATTCGATATATTTATATTTAAGAATATACATAAAAATGGTAAACATTTATAGAACATCTTTTACAAATTGTAAACTTTCTTCTGAATTTCTGCTGCAAAATTTATTTTTCAAGTTCCAAATCTTAAAGTAAAAAAGAAGAATTTGAGAGTTTACATTGATTTTTAGATCTGGCGCAGGTGTTATCTAAATATTTTCAGCTTAAATATTACATTTAAAATTTATTTTAGAAAGTTATAGAAATACAAAAAATCGTCGTGAAATGTTCCAAATGTTGGTATGAAAACTCAGTTAAAATAAGTTAAATGTGTTTGGAAAAATGTGAGAAAACTGTGATTCTTATTTTGCCCTAAGTTTATCTTAAGTTTTCTCTAAATTTTACTTTCATTTTCTCCTAAAATGTGTCTTACTTTTTTTTTTTAAATAAAAAATAAGCATAAGCATAAAATAATAACGAAACTAAATTGTGAAAGAGCGACTTCGTTAACGTTTCTTTAATGTCACTATTTGTAAATATAAGAATATTTTGTAATTATATTAATTTTACATCAATAAAAAGATTCGTTGGTCTTACATAAGATAACAATAGCCCAGCGTACTTATGTATAAATACAAATTTTTCAAATCGAAGCATAAAGAGAAATTTTTCAAATTTGTTTTTTCGCTGTGGATATTACCAGTCAAGTAATTAATTAAATGCAACATATGAAATTTATTGATAAAATAAGTAAGCATGTACAGTTCTAAAAATTATATTATCTGTTGCGACAGAATTGATGCTATTATAAACATGAGGTTAGAATTAGATTTAGAGGATTTATGCAGCAAGCGAAATATTTAAGAATTTTGTTTATTAAATATATATATATATATATATATATATTACTTAAAAAAGTTTTAAGTTTGATTTGTTTGACATAATTTTTTATTTCTAAAATAATTTTCTAGAGGCATATTTTCCTATAACAATCTAAACCTACTTTAAAAACTTTCATTTAAAACCTTTTTAAGAACCTATATTTTGCAAAATTTTTTGTAGATAAAAAAGACGAATTGCTTTTAAATACATAATTTATCTGAAAAAAAAAAAAAAAAGGATTAATGAATAATAAACAACTGCTGTTCCTCTCTATATAATCACGTAGTTACGAAAAAAGGAAAAATATACACATTCTTTATATTTTATTCCACGAGCTGCAATATTATTACACACTCTACCTGAAAACAGCATAATTACATAATTCATTTGAAAAGAAAAAATGAACGAAAATTAAGTAACTGCAGTTCTTCTTAAATAATCACATAGTTACAAAACAGGGAAAAAATACGCATTCTTTATATTTTACGAGCAGCAATACTATTGTCCTCTACCTGACAACCGATCAAGTTAATAAAGGTCAAACAAATCCTCATCTAAATAGTAAATTATCATTTTTTTTTCCTTAGAAAAAAAATATTAGTAAATAAATTACTTCAAAAAGTGATAATTTAGAAGTAGCAATCATGGTTTTAAACATGCATGTTTAATAATTTCTTTTTCATAACAATATTTCTTCTTGAATTCCTCACTATTGAACAATTTTCTTTTCAACGATGTTCCTTAAATAAATATTAAAGTTTTCGAAAAATCAAACTATCATGTAAACTAAATTAATTGAAGCTTTAAACATTAAATTTGGGTAAACTGAAGGTCAGCTGAAAAAACTTACTGTGATAGCTGAATACCAAATAACTGAACGGCATATCCAAAATCTATGTAAAAAAAAAAAAAAAAAGAAAAGAGAAGTCTCGACGTAGAAGTCGACTTCAGACCATGAAGTAACGTTCGTTTTATGTTTTGAAATAATATAACGAAATTATGTTATTCAGCGCGTGATGTTTCTCTAAGCATCTCCTTTCAGGTAATAGTTCCCTTACAGGCTGCTTTTGCAAGGTGAATCATGTGTGAAATTCCACGTATTAAACATTTGTAAACGATGTATATAAAAGGAACACAAATAATGGAAGAATATTCTGATTGAAAAAGAAAAAATGTACTACAAGTTCTGATTTCCCGTATTCGTGGAAAGACACATTAATCCATTTCTAGAATTTTCTTTTCTTTACCCGAATACCATATGTAATGAAAGTATGTATTTGGTCAAATATTTCGATAAGGAGTTTTTAAATGATTTATACACCATGGATGGAAAATTGGTACAGAATTAATACCACAATAAATGAAACATTGTATTCTCCTTCTAAACAAACTATTTTATAGGCAGAGAAATACTTTAAACGAATACTGGTATGATTTCTGCGCAGTTTTCCCGTCCTGACCTGCTTTAAAGACCCGCTTCACTCACCGCTGCCGGAAGCCGAAGCTAATGTTATTCTATGGGAAATTTTTCTTTACAAATAACTTATTAACTAATGCATATTTTTAAATTCTGTTTTCACATTCTGAAAATTTCCAGCTGTGAAATTCACGGGCCTTTTCTAAAAAATTAATTTTTTAATTTTTTTATATTTCATTTTGAAGTTGCAAAATACGGATTTTCAATACGTGATTTTTTTTCATTTTGCAATTTCTAAATAAAATATCAAAAATTAAAAAAAAATACATTTTTTATAAATGTGCGTCAATTTAACAGTTGGGAATTTCCTGAATGTGAAAACAGAATTTAAAAATATGTATTAATTAATGAGTTATTTGTAAAGAAAATTTCCCTATAGAATAACACTGGCTCGGGCTTCCGGCGACGGTAATTGAAGAGGGCAGTTAAGGTCTCTTGCGTCCAAACAAATGGTTATTGTGTAAAGAAAAAGCGGTTATTGACTCAGTGTATATGTGTATGTGAATGTGCGTGAGGAATCATCTGACTATCGTAACTTCGAAACGAATGAAGATAGAGCGACGAAACGTCAGCTTTAACACGAGTCTAGTATACAAATTATATTGCCAATTTTTGGTAAAAACTGGCGAACAGAAAGGGGGACCTCAAGTCCGCCAGAAATGGTTCTAACGATTTTCTTCAAATTTGATATATAAATACCCACTTAGATGTTCTTTCGTATGTATTAGTTGGTTAGTTCTGGAAAATGGATAGCTGTATTAATAGGTCGATTTTAGTCCTTACAAGTGCGTTTCTTTAAAAGTGGTTTTACGTATTTTATCCAAAATTTTAGTATTAACTTCCCTTAATTCTCGATATTCTTCTGTATGTAATTGTTGATTTCCGGGGAACAGTTGAGTTTTTCATGTTTCGAAGAAAATCAGAAGTAGAAACAAAAGTCGATATCTCAAAAACGGCTCTAATGATTTTCTTTAAATTTACTATATAAACCCCTTTAAGATGTCCTTTTGCATGAATTACTTGATAACTACAGTAAAATTTATAAGTGTCTTGATTAGGTAAGTCAGTTTTTAGATCTCGGAAATTGGTGTTTCAGAAAAATGGCTCTAACGAATTTTTTAAACTCGTCCTGTAAATTTTCTTTTATATGTCTTTACGACGTATTTATTAGTTTCCTTTTACATGAAAATTGTTAGGTATTGATTTTTTAAATATTATTTTATATGTTTTGACCACACTATCTCCAAGCGTAATAAAAATCATGTGGTTACCGCATACAAAATTTTATATATGTATATAACCTCTTTCGATGTTATTACCTGCTATTAATTTTAAAACATGAATTTTCAAAAACATTTTGGTTAAATAAAAATATAATTTTACGTATAAAAATTTTAATTTTGAAAATTATTCAACTCATTTATTTATTTATTTTATTGCTTAATGAAATATTTAAAAAAAAAAATATTTAGTGATTGCTACTGATGTTTTGATTTTTTTTTTTTTTTTTTTTTTATCAATCGGTAGCAGTTATAATTTACTACCGTCTGGTTTTAGTGTCATTTTAACATGGCAGTATATGATAAAAATTATAGAAATGGTGTCAAATTTATGTAAATATGACTTTTTTCTATGTGCATGGTTTGCTGGAATTCTATTATTATTATTTTTATATATATATACTAAGAATCGTACCCTTAACTCTTTGCGGCGCAGGGTAATTCAGATCATTTAAATTACACTGCCACCGGAATTTACGAACAAAATTAAAATAAAAGAAATTTTAAATTTTCAGGTTTAAAAAAAGGGCCTTTTGCTTGTTATAAATGTAAATTTTTGCTAAAAAATTTCCGGGATGAGTTTTTGCACTTGAGAATTAAAATTAGGTGTTCTATCAGCGGGAACACTGCGACTGAAAGGGTTAAAAATGCAAAATATTTTTCAATTCGTCTGTAATTACAAATTTAGTTGCATCAAATTATTTACAGTTTCGAAACAATATTAAAACACACAAAATTACAGTGAAACTTGAATAATTCGAACTTGTTTAATTCGAAATTTTGGATAATTCGAATATTTTACACGGTCCCTTGAATTTTGTATTAAAATAATGTTAAAAAAACGTGGATAATTCGAATTCTATTTTGGATAATTCGAATTTTTCATACGATTGCCTTTAAAATATTACAGTAAAATTTGTTCCCGAGATTTTACTCATCTGAAATGCATTATCAATTTTTATAGTCTTTCAAAAGAAGGATAAGGAAATACAATAGAAGTCCCTAGCTAGTGCACCAGAAGATATGGTGCATATGTATGAACTTCGAGGTTTTTGTGAATTGAAAGTCATGTGTAATGTAGAAGATTCTATTTTTGTATCAGGTCATATGGTATGACACACAGATTCTACTTAAAAAAGAAATAAAAAATATTTGACTGTTTTTTAAAAAGTGTTGAATAATTAAGCTCGTAAAAAATATTAATTTAATGGGGGGGTGAAAGGGGTAATGTAGTGGTATTCTTAGATATAAAGTTTATGTGTTAAATCTCTGATCGTAGAGTTTTAATTTTTTAATTTATCACTTTTTTGACAAAATAGTATATGTAATTCGAATTTTTGGATATTTCGAATTTTTTTCTGGTCCCTTCAACTTCGAATTATCCAAGTTCTACTGTATTTTCTTAAATCTACTCCAGAGAAACTCCCAAGTGACTGAATCAATTTTATCAAGAGTCTACTTTACATTTCAATGTAAAAATCCCTGTAAGATTAATGCATAAAAAAGCTTTATGTTTTCGATTATGGTTCTAGAATAAACATTTTCCCGAAAGTAGAGTGTTTTTCTTATTGGTTTCTATTTTACTGAGAAGTATTTCATTCTTTTATTAATAATTTATATGCTAAAATTTTTCTCAAATTTGCTCAAATTTATATGTTAAAGTTTTTCAATAAGAAATGCATAAAAGGATTATGTTTAAACCGTTTTGAAAACGACGTTTGTTTTATACCATAAATGACTGTAAAAAATTTATAAAATTAAAATTAAGTTATTAGAATACGTAATCTTAAATGTATATCTCTCTGGAAAAATAAATGAACCAGGTGAAAAAAAAATGGATTTGGTAATGATAATCTCTTGAACTTACAGTCAGTTTAACTTGTTAAATTACAAATTTTCTGTGAAGTTTCGGTTACAGAAACTGCACAGAAATCGCGAATTTTAAAAAATTACTTACGGAAATTTTTCTTACATATGACTATATACATATTAAATTCAAAATTTAACTCTTTTACTGTTTCTTCTTTAATTTTTTGAATACTTTACTACATAAAATTCTTAAATATAAAAAAAAGTACACTTAATACAGTTTTTTTAAATAAATCCTTGTCGAATCCTGTCCTTAGTCAGTCTAAAAACAGGATTAGACAAGGATTTATTTAACAAAACTGCATTATGTGTACTTTTTTATATAGGACTTTTTGCTAGTGTTCGGAGACTTTTGTTACCGACTGTAATAAGCTAGTGATTATGTATAATTACTGGTGATTATTCATAATCACCATTTAACTTGGTAAATGTGATAAATTAATCACACTTACCGATTATTTTATAAATCCCCAACTCGTAATGAGCAATGTAATAAAAGTGTATAACTTTTCTAAAATTCGTTCAGTTTGCTTAGCTGCATGGCTTTTATCATGACTTACGTCGTTGCTAAGCAATGTGGGTTCGTAGACTGTTATTGGCAGTCTCTGTTCATGTCAGTTGCATGTGATTTCAGCAATATTTCTAATTTCGTGCTGGATAGACTTTCTTTCGCTACGCTCTCGTTTGTTTAGTAAAATATTGAATATCGGACGATATGCAAAATTTTGTACTACAGCAGCCTGTATTATGCACGTCTGTACGCTTCGCGTACATGAAAAAAAAATCACTAAATACCTCTATCTCAAAATGCATAAATCTGAAAAATATGCAAAATTTTGTACTGCAGCAGTCAGTATTACGCACGACTGTACGATTCGTGTTCATGAAAACAAATAAAAGAGAAAAAAAAATACTCAATACTCCTATCTCAAAATGCATGAAACTGTATTACATTCCCCATTACGAGTTGGGGATTTTATAAATTAACCGGTAAATGTGATAAATTTTCAATAACTTATCACATTTATAAAATGTAGTGGTGATTATGAATAATCACTGGTAATTATGCATAATTACCGGATTAATCACAATTACCGTACCATATATATATAACTTTTAATGCTAAGAGTGATATTCGTATTTAATATATATCCATACAAAAGGAATTTATCGCACATAAAATATTTTAAACAACTAAATTCAAATTTAATGACTAAAAAAATCATGTATTTTTTTATGAATACATCATATAAAACACGCTCTGTTTCCATGGCAAATTGCAAGAGAGGAAAAATTTTTTCTTCCCTATACATATTTCCCTCAGGAAAATTTATAGCTGAAATACTTGAGTAGCTTAGTGTCTCACTTCGATGATCATCTTTCTAATCCTAAAAGCTTTGCATCGCTCTTACTTTCCCCCGAGGTAATGTGTCAAGAGTGCGGCAGAATCGTCTTGAATGCCGGATTGGAGCCTGAGTAAATGTCATATTTGTGTTGTGGTAATTTATGCCCCTTTACGAAACCGTGTCTCAATGTGTAGATTTGTTGAGATGGGATATTTAAATTTTTCCTTTTTCTTTCTTTCTTTCTTTTTTCGTTCTTTTTTTTTTTTTTTTTTTTTTTTTTTTTTACTTTAAGAATTATTTTTTTCATTTGAATTCTTTGTACGTAATATGTATATAAACATTTACATGTACAATTTGTATGAAGTAGAAGTATAATCGTTGAATATATTGTCGTTTCTACATTATCCCAAATTTTACATGAACATAATAATAATAATAATAGCAACTGAAAATCTCGCTGCTAACCTTAAGCCTTTTTTTTTTTTTTTTTCGGTAAGCCGTAATATTTTCCAGTTTAAAGTATGTTTACATTTTTAAGGTATTTTATTTCTTTATTTTGGCATCAAATATTTTTTTTTTTTTTAATCCATTTTGAAGTTTAAATGGGGTTTTTATTTAATATATTTTGAACCAATCCCCCGAATGAGCTAAAAAATGAGCGTTAGCTAGGTTTTTTTTTTTTTTTTTTTTTTTTTTCTTTTTCCTGAGTAATAAATGTGTTATTTTTCGTAGCTGTCGGTTGAACGGTATAGAAACGGTATCATTTGATATAAATAATTTTTTAATTTTATTTTTATGACAGTAAACTTAAAAGATCGTCATTACTACATATGTTTTTTATTACCAGGTTCATTGGTTTATTCCGGCCAAATATTCATTTAAGATTACATATTCTAACAATTTTTTTTCATACTTTTTTTATAGTTATTTATATATATGAAGCTGAATGTTTGTTTTCCTGCATTTTTAGTTCGCTGTAGTATCTATACCATAGCCTCCTAAACTAGATTCCTGTCGCGTGGCTCGGGAACTTGGCAACAGTTCAAGCGGTAGACAACGCCACCTGGTACAGATTACGCGACTTTTTTATTCAACTGTCATCAATAATTTTAAGGAGCGATATATGATATATATAATCGACGTTTCTTCGATTCCATTCGCCTTTTATGTATATCATATACCACTTTTAAATATTTTTGTTGGCTGTTGAATAAAAAAGTAGCGCAATCTGTACCAGGTGGCCCTGTCTACCGCTTCAACTGTTGCCAAGTTGCCAAGCCACGTGACAAGCATATAGTTTAGGAGGCTATTGTATAGATTTGTACAGCGAACTAAAAATCCAGGAAAACAAACATTCAGCTTTATATATATAGATATCAGCTTTATATATCAGCTTTATATATATATAACTATAAAAAAATTATGAAAAAAAAATATGTTATTAGAATATGTAATCTTAAATGAATATTTGTCCGGAATAAAACAATGAACCAGGTAATAAAAAACATATGTTGTAATGACGATCTTTTAAATTTACTGACATAAAAATAAAATTACAAAAATTGTTCATACCAAATGAAATTTCAGTTATGCCATTTTTTTTTACATATGACTGCATACGTATTACAATTAAAATCTAATTTTTATACAGCGCATTCATTATTTTTTTTAATGCTTTCACACTTGAAATTCTAAAACAAATTATTATTACAATTATACATATTTGTCATCACAATAAAGAAAAATCAAATCATCTACAGAGGTATAAAAGTTATTAGACTCACACTAAACGCAGAGATTATTTAAACAAAACAATTCTTTCTGATAAAATGAACATTTATTATAAACACTTGCACTTTTTTAATATATTTAATATTTTGCGGAGTGTACTCTTTTTTAGAAGTAATCTCTTTAAAAAATTTTACAGGTGCTTGTGGTTTCTTCTTCACTGTGTGCAATCTGTACGAGCTATTTAATGAGAACTAATCTGGTTTTAATCACTTCTCTCTTGAGTTTTATCTTCAACATAGCTTGTTTCATAAGGTTTGCATCTCAAGTGCTCCTGGGCTAAAAATATTTCATTTTTTGCTAACGCTATTTCCATAGAGAAATATGTATTTTATTACTACCGTAATTTTTCGTGATAGAATATGATAGAAATTATTCATAAGAAATAGTGGTGTAAGAGTTCCGTATTGGTACAGAAACATTTTAATCTTTGACTGCTCCGAAAGCATCAAGATATTTCATGCCTCATCTTGATTCGTGGAAAAGTACTCAATCTCCTTGAAAATAAAGTTTCCATCAATAAACCACTTATATTCGTGCAATAATTGGCGAGTACAAAGAACTTTTTAAAACTGGCAATGCGTCATTGTATTATCATTGTATCTCCAGTATATTGTCTTCTTCCGTAATTTAAAGACTGCCTGATTCTTTCGATGAAAGCCTCTCCAAATGATGTATGATGGTGGATATTTCTCAGTCTCAATGGCATATTATTGGAAAAATGCTTCACTATTACATGTATACATATTCTATTCGATCATCTCGTCTACGAACATTGTGGCTTCAATTGACAAAATGCCCAAAAACAGTTAACCAAACCATAGCCTCCTAAACTAGATGCCTTTCGCGTGGCTCGGAAGCTTGGCAACAGTTCAAGAGGCAGACAGCGCCACCTGGTAAACATTGCGTGACTTTTTTATTCAACAGCCACCAAAAATTTTTAAAAGTGGGATTTGATATACATAAAAGGCGAATAGAATGGAAGAAACGCCGATTATATATCTATCATATATCACTTCTTAAAATTATTGGTGACAGTTGAATAAAAACGTCGCGCTATCTGTACCAGATGGCACTGTCTACTACTTGAAATTTTGCCAAGTTTCCGAGCCACGCGGAAGGCATGTAGTTTAGGAGGCTATGATTGAACAAATCTTATTAAAACAATATTTGTCCCAGTGCAGTGGATAAAACGAGATAAATAAAAATGAATAAATAACACTATGCTGGAAACAAAAAAAAAAAAAAAAAAAAAATTGAACTCTGGTACCATTCTTGCTAATTCTTATGTAAAATGAACTTCTGAATCCGAATATTATTCCCATTTTGCCCAGTCACACATAGTTTTCTCGGGACACCACCGCCTTCCCCAATTTTTATCACTGTTCGATAATTTTATGACCTTGAATTTGGTTTGAAGAATGAAAAATAATTAATTTAGCACTTAAAAACAAAAACATATAATGTTTAATAAATACCATTAACAATATATTAACTATACATACAGTAAGTCCCCGCTTAACGCGGGGGATACCTTCCATCAAAGTAGAGTGTAATGCGAAACAGTGCTAAACAAGGCTATCTTAATATGTAAATAATGGGATTAGGGGAAGATGGATAGAAAATTGGTTAGGTATTAAATTTAATAATGTATTTTTTAATAAAAATAAAACCAAACATTTATTTCTTACAAAAATAAAAACAATATAAACGAATATACGTACTTATAAAAACAAATAAAATTCTAAGTCAGTCAGATCATTCAGTCTATTCTGGGTTTCCAATTTTCTGCCTTTTTGTCAAGAAAGCATCTAATGTAGTTTGCTTTTTCCTTTTGCATTCTGTTAGAAGTTGTTGATAAGTGGATTAAGTGGATAAAGCATCTATAGCACCCCGTCTTGCTTTTGAACTCCTGTCAAAATTTGGATCATTTTCAACAAATTGGTCAATAATTTCAGTTATAGTGGTCAAACTCCTTTTTACAAACGCCATCGAAATTTCTTTTTGCTCTTCTTCGAAATCACTACTACTACTATCAATATTTTTGTTTTCTTCTTGCTCAGTTAATTCCTTGAGCTCATCATTAGAAAGACTAGCTGCTGTTTCTTGAACTATTTCTTCGACGTCTTCCACATTTACCTCATCTAAACCGGTTTGTTTCGCTAATTCCACTATTTCTTCTACTATTTCATCCATATCGACAGAGTGTCCAATGTCTTCGCTCTTACTTAAATCTGGCCAAATCTTCTTCCATATTCCTTTCAAAGAGCTTTCTGTTATCTCATTCCAAGAAAGGTTTATGTTTTCTACAGCATTCATGATATTGTAGTTTTTCCAAAATTCTCTTATTGATTGCTTCTCTTCTCCGTCTGTTTTTTCAAACATCTGCTTAAATGTTCGCCGCAAGTAATAAGCCTTAAAATTGGATATAACGCCTTGGTCTATTGGTTGGATTAAGGCAGTTGTGTTAGGCGGCAAGAAAACCACTTCGACTGGAATGCATGTTGGTAAGTCTGATAAATTTGTTGGGTGGCTTGGAGCATTATCAATTAATAGTAGTGCTCTTTGTTCAAGTTTTTTAATTTCGCAATAACGTTTAACAGACGGGCAGAATTGTTCAGTGAACCAATCCTAGAAAATTTTCATAGTTATCCATGATTTTTTATTACACTCTCAAATTACAGGTAAAGTTGATTTAGATATGCCTTTCATCGCTCTTGGGTTTTTGAAGTGGTAAACTAGTAGTGGTTTTAATTTGAAATCTCCGCTTGCGTTACCACCCAGTAGAAGTGTTAAGCGATCTTTTGCAGCTTTAAATCCTGATGCTCGTTTCTCTTCACGGGATAGAAATGTTCGTTTTGGCATTCTTTTCCAAAACAGGCCTGTTTAATCAACATTAAAAACCAATTCTGGAGGATAGTTTCCTTGTTCAATTATTGTTTTTAATGTCGCTGGGAATTCAGACGCCGCTTTCGTATCACCACTTGCTGCTTCTCCTGTAATCTTTATGTTGTGAAGATTATTTCGATGTTTAAATCTATTAAACCATCCTCGACTAGCAACGAAAGTTTCACTTGTGTCACTTGCCTCAGCCTGAATGTAATTAAAAATTCTTCTAGCTTTTTCCATTATGATAGATTGGTTTAATGGCATATTGCGTTCAATTTCGTCGTCAATCCATATAGACAGTCGTTTTTCCATTTCCTGTATAATGTTATTTCTAGAACGGGTAATTCTAGTGCAGTTGCCGATGAGAGTATTTTTTCTTTATTCTTAAGAATTGTCCTTATTGTTGAAGTTGTCAAATTGAATGCAGCACTAATTTGAGATTGACGTTCACCAGAATCTAATCTTCTAATCACTTGCATTTTCGTTTCCAGTGAAATGCTTTTTCTGGTTGCTTTCTTTTCTTGTTTTTTATTATCACCCATGATAAAAACTAAAGATCATAATATTTGTCATTGCATTAATCGTTATAGTATTATATAAATTTATAAAAATGCGTCCGTATAAAAATAAAAATGCGTCCGTGCAGCACCGCAATAAACAAGAAACACAACTACTCTGTTTCGGATATGTTATTTGGAAACCTAACGCTGCGCGCGCACAATTTTGGGGAATCCCCGTACTGCTGCGAGCAATTTCGGGGAATCTCCGGGTTGAAATAAAAGAGCACTAAACCGAAACAGCGCTAAATGAAACAGCGTTAAGCGGGGTCTTACTGTATATATATATATATATATATATATATATATATATATATATATATAACAATAAAGTTCGGTGAATGAAGTCAGAACGGCCGATCTGGTAGCACTGGCGAAACAAAACGCTGCACCTCTGTAGCGGCAGGTGTTAACCATCTGCACCCACCGTTGTTCAGTTGAGCGTCGTTTTTGTTCTATGTAAGACTTGTTTTAGAAAGTGCTTGTTTAGTGCGTTGGTTCTTAACTGAGAACAGGGAAATGAAAAGATCAATTTAAAGTTTTGTTTTAAGCTTGGCAAGACACCGAAAGACACTCATGCGATGCTGGTACGTGTTTATGAAGATCAAGCACTGTCCATGAAGTGTGTGTACGAGTGGTTCGCCAATTTTTGAGAAGGTCGGGAAAGTGTTTCTGACAACCCCGTAGTGGAAGACCGGCGACTTCCGTCAGTGACGAAAAAATGGAGAAAGTGAGAAAATTAATCACGAAAGATCGTCTATTAACTGTGCTCATGATAGATGATGAACTGTAGATTAAACGTGAATCCGTGCCACAAATCGTTACCCAGAATTTAGGGATGAGAAAAACGTGTTGTCGTCTTGTGCCACATCACTTGACTGCCGATCAGAAGCGGGCACGTATAGAGGGTGGTGCAAACTGAACATCCACTAACTCGCCAGATCTCAATCCTCCAGACTTCTTTCTATTCCCTCGACTCAAGCTCGCTTTGAAAGGAAAGAGATTTGACGATATTCCTGACATCCAACGGAACGTGACGAGGCTTTTGAACACCATCCCAAAAGAAGACTTCTTGCAAAGTTTCCAGGACATGTATAGCAAATCTCAGTGGTGCATAGTTATGGGAGGTGACTATTTCGAAGGACAGTAAGGCAACTTTCTTTAATATTTCATCTACGTTAATGTTACAAGACTATTCACCGAACTTTATTGTCAGAGGTTGTATATATATAAAAGAAATGTAATACATAATTTCAGTGGCAAACCCACCACTAAATTTTCTCCTTGCCGCATATTTTCATGTTTTAGAATTTTCCAACTCTGTAGCCCCTCAGAAGATATTTAACAGTTAAAATAATCCTTCCTTCCCCCACTAAAAATCAAATTTATAGCCATAAAATTACCGAAAAGTGATAAAAATAGAGGGCCGTCCCCAAAACATCGATGGATGGTAGGGCAAAATGAGCGTCATATTCGGATTCAGGAGGTCATTTTACATAAGAATTTGCCAGAATGGTGTTGGGAGTAATTTTCATGCCGGGCAATGTAATTGTGAGAGAGATGCGGAATAGAAGGAAACAAATTTAAAATGATGTATACATTAATTATCATTTATTTATAAATAACACTTAGATTGCTTATCTGATTTTAGTTTATGAAACTTTCTTGAACTTGGTTTCCCCGTGGCAATTTTTAAGTAGCCATTCGAAATGTCATATATATATATATATATTTTTTTTTAATACTGTTTTTCTTAGTCAACGAGCCAAGATTTTGGAAGTGTATAGTTTTCTTCTACTTGCGACTTACACTCTACAGCATTTCAGATTGTTTGATAATTCATATCTCCATGTTCTGTTATTTTATTTAATATATGTATTTATATTCATGTTTTTTAAATCTATGGAAAATTTATGATTTTTTTCGTTTTTGTTTTTCTGCAATTTTTAGTTTAATACTCCATACTGTTTTAGTGACATGGATGATTCTTCTTTATGGCAAATCTTGATTCTGTTAAAAAAATTTTGTGAACCATGAAGTTGTATCAATATTTTCTTTGAAAAAACTCTCATTTGACCAACAGGTACTGAGTCAAAGCTTTTTTCTTTGACGAAAAATTGAATTATTTTTCTGTCACTCTAGATTTAAGAAAAACTTTTCGGAGAAATTAATTTTTACCCTAATTTCATCCCACCCCAAATAAATGATGAAGAACTTATTATAATCATCTAACCGAATTGTAATCACATAATAAATGCGAATTAGACTTTCAAAATAAAGGACGAGGACTCTAGTGCAGTCAAACGGCCTCACTCGCAAACAGAGCCTGATTAAGGGGGAAGCACACATTATTTATACTTACACCATTATTTTTTAACAAATACTTTCCTCCTATAATAAACAGAAAATTCTCATTAAAAATTATTTTAAAAGAATTCTGGTGTCTAATAACGGTGAGTAAATTGGATTGTTTTACACCGTTCATTTTTTATAAAAAATATTTCCTCGTCAAAGCGTGGAATTTCTATGACATGAAGTAAAAAATAATTGTAAAAATATTCCGGTGAGAGCGGAGATAATGTGTGCTTCCCCCTTAATCAGGCTCTGCTCGCAAACACCAAATACCAGAACTTTAAATAAATGTTAAAGGGGAAAAAATATGTAAGAAAAACATATAGACACAGAACAAAATTTTATCAAACCAAATGTTTATTTGCATTTTAGAAAATAATGTAAGTTACTTATAACAATGTGTATTATATATCACTTTTCTCTCGCTACTAAGTACATATGAAGTACCAGAGCTTAAAAAAAAAATATTTTTCAAAATTTTGGAATTTCATATTGGGATAGATAAATGAGGTATATTTAGGCGAATATATATTTTCTGTATTATATCTAATGATTTTCTAATTTCTGTATATATAAAAATCAATTTTCTTTTTTCTAAATATATCAAAATCTGCCTCCAGAGAATAAGAGTTAGTTTAAAAACTCGTGTACGAAAAGTTTTTTTTGCACACCGAAACTTTTTTTTTTTTTTTTTTTTTCATTCAGTCTTCGAAATAATCTTTTGAAATTTGTTTTTCTCTTTTCTCAGTTTTAATCAGAATGAAGGAAAACAAAAGATATTTCTACGACTTAGTGTTCCAGAATAGTGTATATAATAGAATGATTTACATTACGAATTTTCTGGTCTTTACGAATTTTCTGATTGTCAGATACCAGTAATCGGAAACAAATTTTATTCGAAGAATATTTTGACGGAAATTTTGACATCCTTTTGTTTTTTTAGTTTTGTTAAAATAAGAAATCATAATTAAATGTGCTTTGCTCATATGTTGTGGATTTTACTGAAGAATTTTTTAGCCTTTCTTGGAATGCCGTATTTATTCGTTTTAATCCTTCTAAACTTTAATTCAAAGGTTTTAATCAGAATGTCAATCAATAAAAATAGAAGAATTGCACGTGTTATCGAGGTGTTTGAATATGTGCCTAAAAGTATAAATTTTTCGTTATCTTACTTATAAAAATGCATTACGAATAAAAATATTTTGTTTCAAATTATTATTATTATTATTATTTATTTATTTATTTATTTTATTTTATTTTTTATCTTATACATATTTAAAATAATAGACTAAAACGAATATCTCATGCAACAAATTTTTAATTTTTCAAAAACGTTATTTGAGGATATTTTATGAATACGGAAATATATTATATCGTTGTGGAGACTCTAAAATCAAGTTATTTCATATATCTTTTTATAAATATAAATCTTTTTAAATATCTTTCACTTTCGATAAATTTAAAATTCACTAAATTAAAAAATATACTTTATTAAATAATTAATACCTTTGTCATCAATTCTTCCGTTTTTTCCAAGAGACCTCATACCAATAAATTCCATAATTTATTTTTCCATTTTTTTTAATTGTAAAACATGAACATGAGAAATATGCATTTTTAACTTTCAGTGTTGAAATTAATTTAATGCATACACTGTTAATAATAATAATAATAATAATAATAATAATGTTAAGTGTGCATATTATATGATTATAGAAAAATTTGAGTACTTTTTAATGAAAATTTGAAAGAAAAAAAAAAACCCTACTGTTATTTCGAAAAATTAGAATATAGGAACACATTCTTTTTAAAAAGTATATAGAGGAATTGGTTTAGTTATTTACTGTGTCTAATTAGTCTGATAACATTTCTGATCTACATTACTGCTACATTTTCCCAAAGAAATGAAACACGAGTACAAAAGAATCTTGGTATTACAAGGATTTAATATTGAGTAATTGCAATATGTTCTGATAATTTATGCTGCCATATAGAAACGTTACCAGTGCAGAAACTTGCTGGAATAAACAATTAAAGATAAATATTTCACGCCTTTACAACAAACACAAATATATATATACGGAGGGAGAGAGAAAGAGAATTTTTAATAGGAGGTAATAAATAGAGGTGATAGCTTGAAATGAGTGGGCGTGATTAACAAAATGAATTTTAATTTTAACAAATACAAAATAGCGTGCAAAAAACATTTGTAAAACAACACTTTATATGCAAACACCTATCTTCTTCCTCTTAAGTGGGGTACCTATTATATATATATATATATATATATGTGTGTGTGTGTATGTATGTATGCATGCATAATTTTATTAATAATAATTGTACAAGTGTGTGAGAGTTCAGCGAACACACGGATGTCTTCCATCGCTATTTTCGAGAATAATCTCTATTAAATTTAATCACAAAATATTAATGTAAAAATGCTATGAATACTTCTAAATGAAAATAGTGGTGTTGATAACACATAACGATTTCACCACTGTAGTTCTATATAACTTTCAAAATAAATCTTGAGTACAAGAAAAGAAAATGTAAAGTATTCTCCTAAAATAATATATATATATATATATATATATATATATAATTGGAAAACTTTTCTTCATATATATGACATTTAATATTAAAAAGAATATTCGTATTTAATATGTAACCATACAAAATAAATTTAGCGCATATAAAATGTTTTAAACAACCAAATTCAAATTTCTTCAACAAAAATGCTTATGTACTTTTTCATAAATACATCGTATCGAACATGCTCTATTTCCATGGCAAATTGCAAGAGAGGAGAGAATTTTAGTTCCCTATACAGAATTTCCCTTAGGGAAATTTACAACTGAAATACTGGAGTAGCATAGTGTCTCGCTTCGATGATCATCTTTCTAATCCTCAAAGCTTTGCATCGCTATTACTTTCCCCCGAGGCAAAGTATCACAAGTACTGCAGAATCGTCTTCAACGCCGGATTGAAGATTGAGTAAATGCAATATTTGTGTTGTGGTAATTTATGCTCCTTTACGAAACAGTATCTCAATGTGCAGATTTGCTGAGATGGGATATTTAAATTTTTCTTTTTTTTCTTTCTTTCTTTCTTTTTTTTTTTTTTTTTTCTTTTACTGTACTTTAAGAATTACTTTGTTTATTTGAATTCTGTGTAAGTAAAATATATATATAAACCGTACATGTGCATGCAATTTTAGTTACATGAAGTAGAAATATAATTTTAAAATATATTGTTGTTTCTATATTATACTAAATCTGTACTGATAAGTATAAAGGATTTAAGTCCAAAAATGTCGATTTTGAGTTAAGTACATAGTCAGACTCAGAAAAAAATTCTCTATCTATTGATATAAAGGATTTAAATCCATGTCATTTAGTCTTTGAGAAAATCCATTGGTAAAAAAAGAGTCGAGTCAGAAATTTAGCATTATTCATTGGTATAAAATATTTACTTCAATTTTTTCCCTTTATTAAATGAAGGTTGACAATTACTGAATTGGTTAAAGCATATAAATCAACATAATCCCTTTTTCTTTAACGATTCTACTGATTAGTTTTTAGTTAGTTTAACTTTATTTTTGGTCTCCTGGAAAATCAAGAATATGGAATTAAATCCTTTATACTTATCAGTACAGAAATTTAACATGAAAAAAAAATAATAATAATAGTAGTGAAGCAGCTGAAAATCTTGCTGCTTATATCTTAAGCAGAATTTTTTTACGGTAAGCCATATTATTTTACAGTTTACGGTATATTTACATTTTTTATACGTTGACATCCTTTTTCGTAATATTCATGGAAAATTTTTAATCATACGGCGAATTATTTGTATTTTCTTTAACATACATTTGCTAACATATTTTACGATGGAATAACAGAAACATTTATTGATCTTTTTTTATAGTGTATTTTTAAAGAAAGCTATATAATGCATTATTCACCAGGATTAGTTATTCATGAGAAAAACAATATTAACAATTTAGAATAAAATATCATTGTTCAAAATTTTTATAACTCTTTGTATTTAGGTCATGTCCCTTCGACAAATTAAACTAAGATTTTGATGATTTTGTGATAAAGTTAATTTTCATAAACAATTGAATTTAAATTACATTTCAATACTTTAAATTCCTTAGTTTAATTTTTTCTTAAAAGTTGAATTTGATATAATCGTTTTATCGTTCATTATTTTCTATTTATCACTACATTTGGCTATTATTTTGTATTTCGAAAATATGGGAAATTTAAATCTGAAAACACCGACTGCTATTTGGGTCGAAGACCGACAAGTGAATAGATACTTTTACAACAATGTATTTTGATCAGGAATGCTTTCAATCGAATATTCAATTATTTCATAAGTTGCTTGTATAAATAAAAATACTTAATTTCTCTTCCCAGTGTTATATATTTGTTAAGTTAATCTGTAATATTTTATAAAATAATACAGTACACTTAAAAAAAAAAAAATCCCCTAAGATTACGGGGAAAGCCCGGTAGCAGAGATTCCAGACAAAGCCCATTAAAAGAAACGCTTTGACCGTAAATTGAGAATATAATAACCTTAAATTACGTTACATGCCTGTAAAAAAACATTTTGCCCGTAAAACCAATGTTTTTTTTTTTTTTTTTTTACGGGCTTTGTCAGGAATCTCTGCTGCCGGGCTTTCCCCGTAATCTTATGTTTTTTTTTTTTTTTTTTTTTTTTTTTTACAGTGTACAAAAACATTAGAAAATAAATTTCATAGATCACGTTCTTGGAAAAAAAATGCTTTAAAATATAAATTTTCATTGCAATTTTTAAAACAATCCAAGGACTATATTTTAAGAAAACTGCATACATATTTACAGTCGATAACAAAAGTGTCCGAACACTAGCAAAAACTCCTATGTAAAAAAAAAAAAAAAAACATTTCATACAGTTTTTTTAGATAAATCCTTGTCGAATCCTGGTCTTAGTCAGTGTAAGAACATGATTCGATAAGGATTTATTTAACAAAACCGTATGAAGTGTACTTTTTCTATATAGGAATTTTTGCTAGTGCTCGGACACTTTTGTTGCCGACTGTACGTGTTTGTCTTAGGTGTGCTGAATATCTATTATCCCTGAGTTAAAGAAAGATGAGATCTTGAGACCAAAATCGTAAACTCAATATAAAGTTCCATCGATGGCAAAAAAAAAAAAAAAGCTATGCTTATCAAGTTATTAGACAGACGAAAACGTGTACAAAATCAGGCATGCTCATCGGATAAAATGGTTTAGGGTTTTCCAAGATTCAGAACGTCTTAGAAAGAGCCCCACGAGAGCATTTCTAATTATACATAAATCCAACCTGTAAACTGACTTAAACTACCAAATCTTATTAAACTTTGTAAAAGCTCGATTTACAGCGTTTTTATGTTTGAATCGCTTCCCAGAAAAGAAAAAGATGATGTGCAATAAGAGACACGTATCAGATAGAGCAACAGAGCAACGTTCAAACAATATATATTATACGTACAGAAACAGAGCAAGAGTATGACTGAATTCAAAATTTGCAGTACAGCTTCTTTGAATAAGAAAGCAATCTCGCATATTAAACGAATGCTATATCTCCAAATACAACACTAGTGGATCTGCAGATCAGGAGCCTCAACGTCCTATTTGCATCAGACATTATTCAATAGGTCATTTTTATTTATTCCTTGTTATATAATAGTATATATTGATTCGATAGACTTGTTAACACAATCAGATACATTCCTGAGGGGGGCTACTGTCCCCCTCGATCCCCCGCTCTACATCTCTTTGTATACCTATTTGTATATCATATAAAGTGTTACGGAATTGTAAATAACTGTATTTATTTTTGTATAAATTCTTTCGAAGAGGTTTAGTGTTGATAAAATGCTAATTTTGTGCATTTCTAGTCGTTTTAGCGTTAAAATAGCCTAATTTTCCCTTAAAAACGCATTAAAAAGCTCCAATAAGGGAAGAAATGGATTTGGCGCCAAATCTGACGACTGTTTCCCTCCTTGGAGATTTTTTTGGCGAGAAAATTCTTATTAGGGATATACCAAATATGGAAGCTCTAATCTCATTGGCTGCTGAGACACGAGAATTTTCCAGAACAGTCTATGTTCGATAGAAAAGTATAAAAGGAGCGTTTTTTCGCCAAGGTGGTCAGTCTCAGATCTATGTCAGTTTCGTCAAATGCTTGCTTTGCTTTGAGCCTCTTTGGATGAGACTTGCTTTATGTGTTATTGCTAAACAGTTTGTACTGTTGTTTTGCTGTTAACGGCTGTTCTTTAAGCTGTGTTTACTGGTTGAATTGGAGCTGATACTTGGTTTATAGACCTATATTTTTCTGCGAATAAATCAATGAATTTTTGCAAATTTCACCTTTCAATCTTGGACAACTTACGAATCCCCAAGTACGCAACAATACGTATTCTTAATAAACGACGGTCTTGTATTATTTCCCTGAAATTCATAAATACCAAATTTCATACAAAAAAAAAATTACATAGCATATCGGAAATATTTTGCGTAACCTTTAAACTAATTTCTAATTCTATGCCCACAATTTTCAACAGGAAAACATGCTTTTAAAATTCTAATAAAATTTCATCATATTTGATGGGGTGTAACCATTTTAAAATTAACTGATAAGAAATACCGACTATAGACCGTAATAGTACGAAATTATTTTATGTATCCCGGAAAAGTAGCCATAGTCAATATAAACGCCAATAATAAGAATAAACCTAATTAATTATAACTCATTAATTTTTCAAACTAATTTGACATCATTTGGATGATTACAGTACATACTCGGAATTATTTTGTGTGGTCCCATAAATTATTTAGTTTATACATAACCTTTCTTAAGAGTAAACATGATTTTAAGCAGCTTTATAATGTATGTTAATTTTATTAAGTTCAATTCAACAGAAACGCATTAAAGTGCATGCTTAAATAAAAATTTGTCCATAGGCTCTAATGTTACGAAATTCTTTCGTGTGTCTCTGTAAACAAACCATAAACATTGTATACACCAGTAAAAACTATTCAGCTTATTTTACGTTTAAAATTAATAATTGTTCCAAATTTAGCATCGTTTGGATGACTACATGAAATTGTCAGAACATTTTTGTGCAACATCAGTTTAAGCATCTTATTCATGTACGCTAGTTTAATTTTCTTCATTGCAAAGTAATGATATTAAAATGCGTTTAAACGAAATTCACCCCATACGCCGTAATGTTAAGAATTTTGGCGTGTCTCTGTATACAGTTTATAAACAATATAGCAATAAAAATTATACAGCTACTTATATGCAAAGCTGGAACGTGTGCGCCAATTTGCAAGTCAATCGAAAGATTTTTGCGGCCGCTATTGCGGTACATACAAATTCTTTCTATAAGCCGTAAGGATTAGAAACACTTTGGCGTGTCCCTGTACACGAACTACAAATGGAATACACACCTAACACAATACAACTAATTCCGTCGGGCTCATGAATATGTGTACCGAATTGCAAGTCAATAGCGTGAGTTTTGGGGCCGCTATTGCGGTACATACAAAATTCTTCCCATAGGCCGTAATGATAAAAAAAAAAACTTTGGCGTGTCCCTGTACACGAACTAAAAATGGAATGCACACCCAAAACTATGCAACTAAATTCGTGGGGATCATGAACATGTGTACCAAATTTCAAGTCAATAGCTTGATTTTTTGCGGCTGCTATCGCACGACAGACTGACTGACAGACGGACAGAAGGAACCCAAAATCCTTTTGAGTCTCAATAGAGGGCCTCCACTGACGTTTCGGCAAAAATTGGAAGTCAATAGCTTGATTTTTGCGGTGGTTATCACGGTTTATACAGATTCTTCCCATATGCCGTAATGATAGAAAAACTTTGGCGTGTCCCTGTACACGAACTACAAATGGAATACACACCTAAAACTATACAGCTAATTATGTTGGGCTCATGAATATGTGTACCAAATTGCAAGTCAATAGCGTGATTTTTGTGGCCGCTATCGCGATACCTACAAATTCCTCCCATAGGCCGTAATGATAAGAAAAATTTTGGCGTGTCCCTGTATACGAACTACAAATGGAATACATACCAAAAACTATACAGCTAATTTCGTGGGGCTCATGATCATGTGTACCAAATTTCAAGTCAATAGCGCTATTTTTGCGGCCGCTATCGCGCGACAGACAGACACAGCCCAAAATCGTTTTGAGTCTCAACAGAAGGCCTCCACTGACGTTTCGGCAATTACTAGTGTATCTGCAGATCAGGAGCCTCAACGTCCTATTTACATCACACATTATTCAATAGGTCATTTTTTATTTATTCCTTATTATATAATCGTATATATTGATTTGATCGACTTGTTACCGTAATCAGATACATTCCTGAGGGGGGCTGCCGCCCCCCTCAACCCCCCGCTGTGTCTCTATTTGCATATCTTATAAAGTGTTATGGAATTGTAAATAATTGCATTTATTTTTGTATCAATATTTTCAAAGAGGTTTAGTAAAGATAATAAAATGCTAACTTTCTGCATTTCTAGTCGTTTTAGCGTTAAAATAGCCTAATTTTCTCTTAAAAACACTTAAACAAGCTCTAATAAGGGAAGAAATGGATTTGGCGCCAAATTTGGCCAATGTTTCCCTCCTTGGCGATTTTTTTTGGCTACCTTGGCGAAAAAATCTTTATTAGGGATATACCAAATATGGAAGCTCTAATCTCATTATGAGATACGATAATTTTCCAGAACAGTCTGCGTTCGATAGAAAAGTATAAAAGGAGCATTTTTTCGCCAAGTCGGTCAGTCTCAGATCTGTGTCAGTTTCTTCAAATGCTTCCTTTGCTTTGAGCCTCTTTAGATGAGACTTTCTTTGTGTGTTATTGCTAAACAGTTTGTACTGTTGTTTTGCTGTTAACGGCTGTTGTTTAAGCTGTGTTTACTGGTTGAATTGAAGCAGATATTTGGTTTATAGACCTGTATTTTTCTGGAACTTTCTGTGAATACATCACTGAATTTTAGCAAGTTTCGCCTTTCATTCTCGGACAACTTACGGATCCCCAAGTACGCAACAATATGTATTCTTAATAAAAGACGGTCTTGTATTATTTCCCTGAAATTCATAAATACCAAATGTCATACAAAAAAAATTACATAGAATATCGGAAATTTTTTGCGTAACCTTTAAACTAATTTCCAATTCTATGCCCACAATTATTAACAGGAAAACATGCTTTTAAAATTCTAATAAAATTTCATTATATTTGATGGGGTGTAACCATGTTAAAATAAACTTTTAAGAAATATCCACTATAGACCGTAATAGTACGAAATTATTTTATGTATCCCGGAAAAGTAGTCACAGTCATTATAAACGCCAATAATAAGAATAAACCTAATTAATTATAACTCATTAATTTTTCAAACTAATTTGACATCAATTGGATGATTACAGTACATACTCGGAATTATTTTGCGTGGTCCCATAAATTATTTAGTCTATACATAACCTTTTTTAAGAGTAAACATGATTTTAAGCATCTTTATAATGTATGTTAACTTTAATAAGTTCAATTCAGCATAAACGCATTAAAGTGCGCCCTTAAATAAAAGTTTGTCCATAGGCTCTAATGCTACGAAATTCTTTTGCGTGTCTCTGTAAACAAACCATTAACATTGTATACACCAGTAAAAACTATTCAGCTTACTTTGCGTTTAAAATTAATAATTGTTCCAAATTTAACATCGTTTGGATGACTACGTGACATTGTCAGAACACTTTTGTAAGGTACTGTACATTAATTAGAAAGCTTAAGAGCACATATTTTCTTCAAACAACATAAGTTTAAACATCTTACTCACGTACGCTAGTTTAATTTTCTTGATTGCAAAGTAAAGATGTTAAAATGTGTTTAAACGCAATTCACATCATACGCCGTAATGTGAAGTATTTTGGCGTGTCCCTGTATACAATCAATAAAAAGTATAGACCTAAAAAAATGAATAGCTATTTCTATACCGAGCCTGAATATATGAGTCAATTTGCAAGTCAATGGCGGCGTGTCTTTGGCGTGTCCCTGTACAGGAACTACAAATGGAATGCACACCAAAAACTATACAGCTAATTTCGTGGGGATCATGAACATGTGTACCAAATTTCAAGTCAATAGCGTGATATTTGCGGCCGCTATCGCACGACAGACAGACAGACAGACGGACAGACGGAACACAAAATCCTTTTGAGTCTCAACAGAGGGCCTCCACTGACGTTTCGGCAAAAATTGGAAGTCAATAGCTTGATTTTTGCGGTGACTATCGCGGTACATACAGATTCTTCCCATAGACCGTAATGATAGAAAAACTTTGGCCCTGTACACGAATTACAAATGGAATACACACCTAAAACTATACAGCTAATTCCGTTGGGCTCATGAATATGTGTACCAAATTGCAAGTCAATAGCGTGATTTTTGTGGCCGCTATCGCAATACATACAAATTCCTCCCTTAGGTCGTAATGATAAGAAAAACTTTGGCGTGTCCCTGTATAACAACTACAAATGGAATACATACCAAAGACTATACAGCTGATTTCGTGGGGCTCATGAACATGTGTACTAAATTTCAAGTCAATAGCGCTATTTTTGCGGCTGCTATCGCGATGCATACAAATTCCTCCCATAGGCCATAACGATAAGAAAAACTTTGGCGTGTCCCTGTTTACGAACTACAAATGGAATACATACCAAAAACTATACAGCTAATTTTGTGGGGCTCATGAACATGTGTACCAAATTTCAAGTCAATAGCGCTATTTTTGCGGCCGCTACCGCGATACATACAAATTCCTCCCATAGGCCGTAATGATAAGAAAAACTTTGGCGTGTCCCTGTATACGAACTACAAGTGGAATACATACCAAAAACTATACAGCTGATTTCGTGGGGCTCATGAACATGTGTATTAAATTGCAAGTCAATAGCGCTATTTTTGCGGCCGTTATCGCGCGACAGACAGACAGACAGACAGACAGATAGACACACAGACACAGCCCAAAACCGTTTTGAGTCTCAACAGAGGGCCTCCACTGACGTTTCGGCAATTATTGCCGTCTGTGTTTTGACATACGCGCATGTCAAAAGTCTGCGGGTGATTTGGAGTTTGCTGACATTACCATAGTTGTGAGCTTGTAAATTTGTTTGCTATCGGAAAATTTTTATAGAAATTTTTAGTAATATTTTTAGTAGCTTTCTTCGATTAACCATAATGTCATTTTTTTATAAAGATATACTGGTGCTAAAAAATCGTACAAGTTGTCCTCTATGCATTACCAGTGTTGCCAGTCTTTGCGACTTTTTTTCTTAGACATTATTTTATACGCCATTATATTCGTCTGGCAACACTGGATTAGGCACATTCATTACACATCGGGAAATTCATTGAATAGAATATGATGACGTATAAAATAATGTCGGAAAAAAGTCGCAAAGTCTGGCAATACTGTGCATTACCATAATTCACTCCTTCCATTTGTTGATATATCATCAGTGTTGCCAGATCTGATGGATTTTTTATTCAATAATAACCAATATTTTTTAATTGTAACGTTTGCCTAATCACTTCGAATATTGATAGTTTATTATTTATATCAAAATTATTGGTGATTATTGAATAAAAAAAATCCTCCAGATCTGGCAACACTGTATATCATCTCTAACAAGAGAATCTCTGAAATTTATCTGGATTTTACTACTCTTCGCGCCTATGACCATTTAAGAATGAAGCGGTACTGTGGCAAGCATTTTAGATGAAACTCTTTCTATTGACGATACTTTTAAATGCACACGTAACATCTGGGAAGTTTGAACAAATTTTTAAATTTGAATGATTTAGCATTATAGCTAGTTTCTTCTGAAACTATGTGGAACTAAAGAATATGAATTTTTAATTGAAATAATTTTCAGAATAATTTAAGTAATTTTCTATAATAGATTTTTTTTTCATTACAGTAAGATAATTTTTTACTAAATCCTGGATTTCATGAATAATCATGAAATCCATACACTACTAGGTGTTATTTACATTAATTTACACATCACATTATTAAGGTGATGCATAAAGGTAATATATTTTTGCAGTATTTCTATTGAAGTAGTTTATGTTTATTGAAAAAAATGGATATTCAAATAGCTATACGAAACGACTCTAAATATTTTGTTGATTGTAAAACAGCTGATAAATTTATTTATTTAATGTCATAATTGGAATTAAAAATGGTAAACCTCATCTTAAATAAAATGTATAACTCTTAGAAGTTAAGCTTTGAAAAGTCCTCATAATTATCAGAATTATTGCTATCGGTTAGTTACACAAATATATATTTAAAAAAATGCTTTGTAATATTAATCAATTAACGAAGCAAAAAAAAAAAAAAAAAAAAAAAAAAAAAAAACATATACAAAAAAAGTGGTTCTGAAACAAAAGTCGTAGTGTAGATTTGCTGATGTTTTTAGACAATGTCTTTTTATAAATAAGTTTCAATTTATCTGTATAAAGATATTTACTCTGGGGCGATCATCGAAGCTTATCTACGTCCCGTCTAATGAGGGTCTTTCAATACTGTAATTAAGTACATTTTGGAGGATGATCGAACCTATGATCGAACCTGGTACTTCTTGATTACGAGTTTGGGGAGTAGAAAATATGCTGCATTAATTATATATTTATTTAAGCTAATTATACATTTAATTTGTCTAATTATATATTTATTTTACTGCAATAACAAAAAATATCCAAACCATTATTCATCGAAAGCGAATATGTAGGAAACATATTTTTTATGCATAATATACACCGCACTCGTCAGCTCGTTTCCGATTTACAAACTCTGAAAATTTGCTAAAATGCGTATCAGACACGACGACTTTATAGGCGATTTTAGAGCCAACCACTGATCAGTGCCAAGTTTTCGGAAAAAATTGTCTCTACTCCCAGTGTGATAGCGCACATCGAACTTGCCCAACTTTTTCAGAACTGTCTTGATAAAATTGTTTCTACACATAATTTTTCCACAAACTCGTCCAATCAGGATGCGCTATTTTGATGCGTCATATTTCCAAGATGGCGAAACACGGGAATCGTTTAAAGTGAGGATTTGAAGAAGAAATATTATCGTTAAGCACGTTTAATTTTACTGTTAAATGATAAGAATTTTGAATTAATCGTTTTTATTTTCGTATGTCGTTATGACAATAGTTGTAACAAAGATCGAAATAGAAATAATAATGTGATATTTTACACAAATGAAAGGGAATTTTAACACTAATCATTGCGATTTTTACTCTCGCCAAGAAAAGTGATAAGCGTCAGAATTTAGTCTTATTTCATCCATCTTTTGACCAGTCTATTGTAACGTCTACAGGGTTTTCGCCGAGGAAAAATCGGCGCTAAAGTCGGCTCAAAAATTGGTTGTTTCTAAAGTTGCTGGATCTGATACGCGCATTATGAACCATGCAACCAAGCCTTACTGAAATAATTAATGAAATACAAACAAGTAGAAATCGAAAGTGCGTAGATAAACGTGTTGTTTGATACATAAATAAGTTGATCATTTCAGCTTTGAGATATATTCTATTGAGATCTGAAAATTCGCACATGTAGAATCTAAAAATTATTAAATTGATAGTTATGACAGGTTTTATCCGGACTCTTCCCACTCCTTTCTTCTTACTACATTTTTACTCACACTTAGATACAGATTTCTCGAGAACGGGCTACAAGAAAAAAACAGTTTACGCGTCGAAAATCACGTCAAGTTATGTCTTCTCAGATGAACATCATTTAATTGATTTCTAATATTGGAATGGTTTCCTGGTCAGAATAAAAATAAATAAATAATTACGTCTAACCATCGACAAAATCATAAAAAGAGAGAGACCCACAGCACACAGTGCAAATTCAATTGACTTTTAACCCCTTAACGCACGGCGTCCTCGCTGCGAGGACGCAAAATTTAAGATCCATCTGCAAAAATTCATCCCGGAAATGTTTTAGCAAAAATTTACGTTTATAACATATCAGAAAAGGCCAGTTTTTTTAACCTTAAAATTTAAAATTTCTTTTAGCTTAATTTAGTTCATGAATTCCGGTGGCAGTATAATTTAAATGATACGAATTGTCTTGCACCGCAAAGGGTTAAGCTTGTATCAGTTGCAATTCGTGTAAATGACGAAATAAAATTGGTCACGTACCATTCAATCTGGCTACACTTGGTAAGTGGAATTTTAAGATGCAGAAAGGGGACATACACAGGGTGGCCACAGACTAATTTTTTTCCCTGATTCTTCCACTAGTGTTTTTCTTTCGGAATTTTTAGTAGTAAGTTTGTATGATTAATTGAGTAAAAAATTATTACATAAATTTACCGGTGGGAGAATAAGGGAAAAAATCTGGGGATGTAGCCACCCTGATATAAAACCTTTCCATACGAGTATTGTCAATTGGTTGACCGTATCATTTATTTATTTATTTATTTATTTTTAATAATGCACTTAAAAAAAATAATAAGTGACCCCAAAATCGCGTAGCGTTTTGTTATCTGGTTTTGTTTCAGTCGTGACCACACTTGCAAAGAGTGTTTTTTCGAAAGCCAAGACAGCAACAACTGAATGTTGTGTCACGATTTGTTGTGTGTCATGCCCTGACACACAACAAACTCAATTAAAAATTCTCTGACAAGATAAAAGATTTGTTTTTTTTTCTGTTAAGCCTCCTTATTTGCATAATTTTAATCCTTATAATACTTTCTCTTTCAGCGATTCAGAAATCACCACAAGGAATGCTATTTTAAGACTCATAATGTCTTAAATCTTTGGAAAAAGTCTACTTAAGAGGTTTGAAAGTAGTCAAACTTCTCAGTCTGTTAAGTGACATTTACAGACTGTAACCTAATAGCTGAAAGCTATTCCAGCAATGCTATGAGAATTGAAATAACTTTCTGCAGGACTAGATGACTTCCAAGTGTAGATTTTTTTTAAGCGAAAAATATTAAATTGAAGAAATCTTATTTGAATTAAAAATATTCAAAATTATGTCTCGCACTCTCAGAAATAATATACTCAATTTTGACGATTCAGACATCCTCGGGCTTAATTTCGTTGTTTTTGACAACCATTTCGTCAAGCGATCACGTGATTTTTGAGGAAACGTGAACTCTCAAATATTTGACGAAACTGTTTACTCACAATAGCATGTGCTAGCTTTCATTATCGCCATATTGGTATTTTTTCTGAGTTGTTTAGTCTTCACGTTACAATGACTTTTATTTGCCGGCCTAGTGGTTCGGTCGGTAGGACGGTGCCCTCTGGATTCCCACGTCCCGGGTTCGAATCGCGGTGCGGGTATGGATGTTTGTGATATCCTATGTCTACAAAATATTGTGTGCGCTTGTTTCTGTGAATTTCTTCAAAAATATGAATCAATTGAAAGAAAAATCATTGTAACTATAGGTCTCAAAGCTGTCAATTAAATGTCCAAATGATTTTTATTTGTTTGCTCTGTTTTATTTATATTTTCATTAAATATAATTAGGATTTAATGCTTAAAGCAACGAACTTGCAAGTAATTTTATAATTCTATAATTTGTATTTTATTATGTATCATGAAACTAGGATGAAAAAATGTATCTTTACTTTTGACGAAATTCGTATGTTCAAACAAGTGACAAATGTAATTTTCTCAATTTGACGAAATAAGAAAGAGAATATATATATATATTTTTTTGACGAAATTCGTATTTTCAAATAGGTAACGAAACAAATTTCGTCAATTTGACAAAATGTTTGCTCGGAGCATATCCCTAGAAACCTTTCGTCAAAAATGAAACAAATTTCGTGAAATTTGAGTATCCATTTCTGAGAGTGCGTTAAGTAATTACAAGCCTTATTTTTCTACTTAAAGCCAAATTAAGATTATGTAAAGAAATTTAAGAAAACTTGTTTTAAAATTTTGAATATTTGTGTCACAGAGATATTTTATTTGACTTTATTAAAACAAGAAGCCTTAAAACTCTGTCATTTTTAATTTTAAAATGAAATACTTAAAATTTCTATTTAGCAGTACACAGGGACAAACAACTATTTTAAATTAAGAACAATATCACTTCAAAATATCAAAATGCCTATTTACAGTTATAGTAAATTAATTAATAAACCATTTGTGAAAATTTGCGATTCTTCTAGAATAAAATATTCGTTTATTGTACGAGGGCAGTTACACATCTTTATAAAAGTATATTTACATCGCTTGTAAATTTGCGTGATTAGCTATTTAAATAGAATTTTTAAAGTTCTCATGTCCACTAAAATGATAAGAGAAAAAAATATTTCTTCAAAAATTACCATTAGAAAAATTTTGAAAATTTAAGTTTTAAAACGGTGTTCAAATTCCACGTTTCAATACGCTTTTCTAAATGTAAGTTGCTGTTTATTTTAAAGACATTTTTATCAAAAATATTGCTTAAAAAAAAAGTTTATTAAAAATTTGAAAACCAATTTTCAAGGTGCGTATACTTTAAAGCATTTACAGATATAATTACGTTACATTCTGAAAAGTTATTAAATAAATATTAAATATTTCAATATGTAATGTAAAACCATATAATTTATAATAATAAATTTGAAAAAAAAAAAAAAGTCATTCACAACGTCTGTAAATTACAATATATATATTACATTATGTAAAATTTAATTACAAAAATCCATCCAATGAATAAAAGATCAACTCTATGTATTTGTAGTCAAATAAATTGTTTTTTTCCACATTAAATATATCATCAAAGACAATGAATTCTTTGGGATAATGTTATCTTTATATGCAACATGTTACCATTTAGCGTGCCACTATATCTTTCATTTTGACTTTAATTACGCACAAAAGAAATTTATAAAACTTCCATTATATCCACAAAACCCTGATATTGTACAGAACACCAGGGAGAATATAATGATATATTCATGAGTTGAACGACACAAGCTGAATAACAGATGAGAGCAGCATGTATATCTTCTAAGAATAAAGGATGTGTTATGGATATTAATGAAAAGTTTTTGATATAGTAAATATTTATTCCGGTGCATGATGTAAAAGATAATATAGAAGCAAAAGCCTCTACAAACGAGTCAAATAAAGAAAGTATATCAGATTATTTATGAAGCTTCTCAACATTTACACAAACACACAGAAATCTGTATATTTATATTTGCTTTTATATTAAATATTGTATTAATAATATACACACTTTTCTTATTAAATTTCTGCTCAATTGTTTAGTAAGATTTACTAACAAACAGCCTTTTTTCATTTACTTAAAAATTCTAACTGGTGAGAGGCTCATAAATTTGTATATGTACAGAAAAGTTTCGTATACATGGATTTTAAAAGAAATTACATTAACAGAGCTGCCAAACTTTTTAACTTTTAAATCAGAATTGACACCAATATTTTAAAGTGGAATATGTTATATATATTTTCAACGATTAATATTACCGAAAACAGCGATAAAATATTTCCGATTTGAAGTCTCCCTTGAAAACGGGAGACTTGGCACCTATGCATTAGAACAATAATTAGGGAGGGACGATAACAAATTGAGTAAAAAATATAGTATTTTCGATCCATTTGTATCATGAGAAAGGTGAAGCAATTAGTAAATAAATATATCAAATGTATTATAATAACTGTGCATTTCTGTAAACAATACTTTAACTACACGTATGTAGATTTCTTTTTCACAATCTGATAAATTAAAACATAAAACATCCTTGTCGAATATCGTGAAAATGCAAAACTGTATAAAAGTGCAAATACTAAGGTTATTTTTCAAATATTAAATCAAATTAAAATTTTTGTCGCATGAATGTTCGCAATTGTTTTAACGTAATTAATAGATAATTGCACACAAATGAATAAAAGCATATTAATTCTTTAAGCTCACATATACTTTTATAAATGAAAAAAATATGCCATGTATATTGCAGTAAATTTTATTTTACATATTGCAATACAAAATACTTTACAAGAATTTTTTAATTAGGTATTTTTAAATATATATCTATTCATTGTTAAATATAGTATATTTATATTTTAAGTTGTAACAGGAATATATCTTTGTTAAAAAATGAACCTGAATCGATAACTAAAGATCATCATAGTATTATGAATTTATCTCCCTGAATTTCCACCATGGATTGGAGATATTAGTATAAGATGATCATTTATTTGGTTATAAAATTGTAGAAAAAAAATATTTTTATTTTTTAGGTGCGCACAAATAAAAAATATTTCATACATATGCCAGACATGTTAAAATATCTACATTTTTCAGGAATGCTGCTAGTATCCGAATTTTTTTCATACCACCTTATTTCTAGGCTATTTTCTCCAGTATGAAATTACGATTCAATAAGAAGAAATTTACTCGCAAAATAATAATAATAAAAAATAATAATAATATGATAAAAAAAACTGTACTTTATTAATGCTTTGAAGTTGCGTAAACTAGTTAAATTTTGATTGCAGGAAATTAAATATAAATTTCATGTGTAATTTATCTGAAGATGCAGTTAACTTTTTCTAATAAATTCTCTGAAAGTTTAATGTGTTATTCCATGTCAGAACGAAACAAAAAAGCTGAATTTTTAACCTGGCACCCTCCAATTTTTATGAAATTGGGCTTATTTATTTGTTCTATAGAGAAATGAATGTATACCTATTAATAAGTCCCCATCTCTTTTAGTTTTTGATGTACAGGGCTGCAAAAATGGGTAAAAAATGCAAATTTTCAAAATTCTTGTATTACAAAATGTACCCATATTTTGTGACCTAATTGACTTAGAGACATACATTTAGTATCATTAGAAAGTATTTAATGTACCTTTTAAAATGATATATCGCATGCGCTTATTTAAACAAAACTACAAATCAAGGTAAAATATTTTGACATTTTAACCTTCAATATTTCCAAAAGTACATATTTAATTTTCTTTTAAAACTTATATGTTATTATTATGTTTATTGTGTATAATGTTTGTGAGTTTAAGCATGAGAAGGCCATGGATGCCGAGTTATAAATTGAAGTGCATCCCTCCTTCAGTATTTTTATACTAACACAACGTAAATTTTACAAAAAAAAAAAAAAAAAAAAAAAACAGCAAATATAATGAAGTACACAATATAAATGAAACTTGACTGCAACTGCCAACTGCTCGTATTTATTAATTGCAATCAGGGATTAGTTATAATTGGGACTTAGGTGCTTCTTAGCTCCCTGGAAAAAAAAATAAAATTACGGCCTTATAATAACTAGAGTAATTTTTTGTAGATTTTTATTATTAGTAATATTTTGTTTATATTATTATTATTATTATTATTATTATTATTATTATGCATCAATGAAGGTTAATACAGCGAAAACAGATACAAAAAAGTTAGTAGTACTGTGTTATTTGAAGGAGACATAAACAATTCAAGGATGAGTATCCAGACATTAAAATTAGAAATTTATTTTTCCGACTGAGTGAAAATAATGCCTGGACCGGGAGTCGAACCCCAGATCTTTGACTTACAAGGTCAAGGCTCAGCCAACTGAGCTATCCAGGCCGACAACCGGTGGACATTACTCACTCAGACAACCTTTAGACAGAAACATCTGGTCTATCATGTAGATAGCTCGACAGAAATAAGCCGCAGGTAAAGGAAAACACCATTAAACAATGGGAATACAATATATTAAAATCACACAATCAACGAAAAGATCTGGGGTTCGACTCCCGGTCCAGGAATTATTTTCACTCAGTCGGAAAAATAAATTTCAATAAATGATTTTCTTCCCAATCGTTTGATTGTGTGATTTTAATACATTAAAATTAAACTTTTACTGTAAAGATTGTTCATTACTGCAAAATGTCCCAAATCTTTGTAAATATATTTTTACTAAAGTAATTTATTTATTTATTTAGACAAAAATCGGAAAATAGGTGTTTTAATAATATTATTTAATCATTTTAAATTCAGATCTTAAAGTGGTTGTAAGTTAACTATATTTTCAATCTATTAAAAACCAGAGGTTAAAGACACCCCCGCCCCCACGCATATAAATACTAGCTGATGTCTACTGTTTAAGCCTTAAATTAATGCACTTAAAAGAACATTTAAAAGGAATGTTCAACCAGCAGATTAACATTTTAAAATTGCAAGTTTACATCATTCTTTTTTTTTAATATCACGTAATTATTATTTACAAAAACATTTTATTTAACTATTTTCCCTTTAGAGAATTTCTATACATGCTAATTTGGCCCACCTAAATGAAATCATAAAATATTCTATATATAATTTCAGTACAAAAATACTGATGGAGGGTTGCCTTTTAATTTATAACTCAGCATCCCATGGCTGTCCCATGTTGAAACTCAAAATAATTATATACAGTAAACGTAAAAATTACATATAATTTAAAAAGACAATTAAATGTGTACTTTTTGAGATATAGAAGATCAAATGTAAAAACGTTTGATCTTAAAATGATTTTTTTTTTTTTTTTTTTTTTTCTTAAATACATGAATGTGAAATATCATTTAAAAGCCTGTATTATTAGCATTCTAATGGGAGACTTGGTAACTTGCATACATAACATGCTGAATTATTTTAAAGTTCTTAAATAAATGTTTACAACATTTAACATTAATATTCTGTTTTTACAGAAATATATCGGAAATTTGTGCAGGGCCTACAATACATTTTCCAAAGTTACATATAATTCCTTTTCTTAAAATGATACATAATATTGAAATTGAAAGCACTATTTTGTTCACCTAGTTGGTTGTGTCTACATTACATTTTCCAATATTACATATTATTCTATATCTTTGAATGATACATATAGATCTCAAACACTATTTACTCAATTAGTTTTTTGAATTTGTTTTCTTAGCTGATTTAGTCTGTGATTTATTTATTATTATTATTTATTTATTTATTTTTCGAAAGAATAAAATCGCTATTGAAAGTGGGATTTGTACTTTGTTTTTAGAGAGTAGATATTTCAGCAGCGCTTAATCTCCTTCTGATTTTAACTTCGAGTATTTTACAACTCATTCCATTATGTTCTGTGACTTTAATTTTTTTTTCTTTCATTGTAATCTATGGGTATCTTTTACTTTTCTCAAACTATGGATTTTTTACAATTTTGGTTTTTCTACTTCTTCCTGTTTTGATGAGAGGGATTAATACGCCAAGGGCCAAATCTTCATTTTACTCACACTCACATTTTGACGTTGAGACTTTTGATACTTTGACACTTTTTGACATACCCTCTCTTTTCCAACAAGAACATTTTTTTTTTTTTTTTTTTTTGACGATAGATCAAATAAAATTTTTATCACTCACGATTCCTCAAAAGACCTATGGGAATTCTAAATTTTGTACTGATTATTCTAAATTTTGTACTGAAATTCTAAACTTTTAACATTCGAACTAAATATATATATATATATACATATATATGTATTCACCTACATGAAATGCAATCAATAAATTAATATAATTAGACTCACAAAACAAATTATAAAAGGAAAATTACAAATTATTACAAATGTATGCAGACATTGAAGTAAATTTTTACAAAAGAACTATTCACTTGCAAAACAGTGTAAGTTAGTATACAATGCGTATGATATGATATCTTTCTCCTAGAAATATCTTATCTTAACAAAATTACCACAATTTCTGGTACATAATCCGCAGGCAAGATGTGTCATTTCTCCACCAGAAATTTTATTTAATAGAGAAATCTATACATTTCTGAAAGAAGAGGTCGTATAAATATAAATTTATTTATCAATTGAAATTTCTGGTGCAAAACTGGATTGTACAACCTACGGTTTATATACCAGAAATCGCCATAATTTTCAAAATTTCAGAAAATCGCTTTGTAATAAGTAAATATAATTTTTTTAAAATAAAATATTCCATTTTGAATCTAATAATTCTGTCATTCCTGCATAGAATTGATTAATTTTTTCAACGTAAACCTCCGCTATCTCACCACTTACACTTTGGATGATTATTGTCACAGATTAGCTGCCCATAACGAATTTATATCTACTTTAATAAATGAGAGAATCTCAATTTTAGCCATTTTGTTTTCTCAGGAAGGAAGACTAAGCACACTTCTATTTTTCGATATAACTAATTCTAAATAATTATCACATTCCGCTTAATTATTGAAAAATTATACACATAATTATTCTTTATAGGATATTTGTTAAAGAAGACCTTACAGAACGTGTGTGTGATTGTACACTCTGAGAAAAACAGTTCCTATTTATGTGATATTGGTAGAATACCATAGAAAGAAATATTGTCCCAGGAAATAAACAGTGTTTATAAAATATTAATATTTTCTATAGTTATCCAGAATGAGTATAGTCCTTTAACAAGAAGTTCAAGTGCTTCACACAGTAAAAGTTTATTCACGGTGCTATTTCTTGTTAAAAATTTTAAAAAGAAAACAATATCTCTTTTGAAAAACTTATTCATTCACAACAAACACTTTCGATACAAAGTCTAAACATATAAAAATCAAAATATGTTTTCAGGGAAAAAGAGTTAGTTTAAAAACTCGTATGAAAAGTTTCTTTTCACAGAGAAATTTGTTTTATTTTTTTTTTTCTCTTTTATACAACCCGTAAAATAATCTTTGAATTTTTTTTTTTTTTCTCTTTCTATGTTTTTTTCTGAAAGAAAGGAAACAAAAGGGACTTCTATGTCTTACTTTCCCATGATAGTATTTATAATAGAAGGATTTACAGTGCGAACTTTCTGCTCTTTTCATGGTGAGACTGTCAAACACATTTAATTCAAAATAAATTTTATTCTAAATGTTTTATCACGGAAATATGGAAAGCCTTCACTTTTTTTGTTTTATTAGATTAAGGATTCATGGGTGAATGTGTTTTGCTCATATGTTGCGAATTTTGATAAATATTTTATAAGTTTTCCGTAAATGCAATAACTATTTATTCGTTTTATTCCTTGTAAAATGCAATACATAGGTTAAAATCATAGAGTTAATTTGTAAAAATACAAGCACTTTATGAATATATATTGTCATTTTTTAACACATGTAATAAATATAAATTTTCCACAACTTTAAATTTACATACAGGGTTTTTTCAAAGGAAAATTTGGATATTACTATTTTTATATATTTAATTTTTGATTTTACTAAAAGTGATATCCGTTGATATCTATTAAAAAAAAATGTGTAAAAATTGTGGTATACAAATATATTTTGCGAGAACCCTGTTTACAAGAGCTTTTAATTAACAGGAAAAAAACTATAATTAAACGATGATTTGTTTCGATCAGATATAACTTTCTCTATATATTATATTTTATGGTGTGAAACCGACTTATCTCACATTCGGTTTGTATTCAGGAAAATACTGTATGTATTTATTTTACAACTACAGAGTTGCTAACATTCTAATTTATTCCGGATCATTTTTAGAAACGCCTTTGTTTCGCACCACTTTATATATATATATATATATGAGTAAATTTTTCTTATGTTATTCTAGTCATATATTGGAGAGAATATTTCTATAAACAAAATGGTGCGGAATAAATTAAAATATTGACAAATATGTAATAAATGTCATAAAACGAATGTCGTATAAAAATATTTGAATTTAAAAAAAAAACCTTTTTCGCTTGCATCGTTGTGGTTATTATGCATAATATATGGAGATTATTCACTGTATACAATGCATTTTTTTAGAGAGAATATTTTATAATTATGGAAATGTATAACATTGTTGCTGAGACTCTGAGATCAAGCAATTTGAAACATATATCTTTTAAATATACATATTCAAGTATTATTATGTTTTTTTTTTTTTTTTTTTTTTTTTTTTTTAATAAAGTTTAAGCTAATTTACTTGTTTCTTCAAGTGTATAAATAAAATGAACTATACTATCGAAATTAATATTAATGATAATAAATAACAATGATAATAATAATAACAATATCTCAAAATGTTATATTCTTCATTTTATACAATAGAAATAATCACCTCAACGCATACACTTTTAATATAAAGTAAATATCTTTATCATGAGTATATTAAATTTTAATACTAACTATAGTTCCGGTAAATTGTCATATAAGAAATTAGTGTCAAGATTTAGCTGATAACACAGTTGAAAAATAATGAAATCATTTGGTAAACTTTATGTTTTCAAGGATACTGAACGCAAAAATAACCATCATTTCTACCTATCACGTAAGTTTTATCCCCGCAAAATAATAGGGTTTTACTATAAAAAACACTAATTTTTTTACATTACATTGAATCAAACATATTTTTCTCAAAATTAAACAAACATATCATTCCTGATAACTTTAACATTTTATGTTCATTTCTTATATGGCTAACCTCTTGTTTTTACCAACCCCTTCCCCCATGCTCATAAACCCAAACATAGACCTGTACAAATAGACCTGTACAACGGAAATCAACTACTGTAATTTCTGGTAGATACCCCGCAGGTAAGATGTGTCATTTCTCCACCAGAAATTTTATTTAATAGAGAAATCTATACTCTTTCGAAGGAAGAGCTCGTACAAATATAAATTTATTTATCAATTAATTTTCTGGTGCAAAATGGATTATATAACCTGCGGGGTATCTACCAGAAATTACGGTAATACATATGAAAGGATATTTAAAGGATAGATAAAATGGTGATTTTTCGAACAAACCTGTAGAACCCCTTTTTTTTAGAAATTGAATGCAGAGTTAAAATTGGACTACGAAATCAGAACATAACAATTTTTAAGCAAGTAACCAATAAAAAGCATCTGCAAGATGGTATATATGGTGAATTTAAAGAAAATCGTTAAAATAGTTTTTGAGATATAAATAAAAATAAATTGTGACCTGACTTACAACTTTCCAATTTTTTTACCAAAATTTGGTAAACACATCTGTACACCTAACTTATCTTCATTACAAAGGTATATTGTTTTTACTTTTTAAGATGTGATAAACAAAAAATCACCCCCCCACACACACACACATCTTCCCCCACATGTGAATATGTTTAAAGAATCACATTTTGTAAATAAATTCAGCACACAGCTTCACGAATTTTCTCTCTTAAAAGTGTGAAAAAAAAAGAAAAAACAATAATTCATAATCTCTAATTAGAAAAATTTTGCGAAACTTTCGTCCAAGGAAAAAATCAGTGCTCCCATAAGCAGGCGACAGGAAAACTAAAATTGAGAGATGCCTATACAGCTAGCGGCAAATTTATCGTTCAAGCATGCTAGGCATAGTGCGACAATAGCTCAACACTTTACATAACTTGTGGATGTAAGGATTATGCCGCCACATGCACACACTTAAATAAAAGGAACTGTTGTTTGCACTGCTTGATGTCTCGTACTGATGAACCAAAACTTGTTAGGTTGTAGTTTCAACATATTGTTTAGAAGAACAATATTTCTAATTGACCATATAGGAAGATAACATAAAAAATAATTAGGATATCAAAGAAAAAACTCATAACTCGGATCATACACCAGTGGAGGTCAAATTGCAACAAAATCTTTTTTTAGGTAAAGCATTGTTTTGGAAAAAACAACAAAGTGCAGGACACAATTTCATTTGAATTCTGATTAATCTTTTGCCTGCAAAATTATGCAACATGAAGAGCACTACTTAAATCTTGTTTCTTAGTTGTAATCAAGTGTCAAATAATTAGTATGCAGCATAAATTGCTTTCTCACAGAACTTGTGAGTTATTTGAAAATGATCGGATATCTAGGATAGGTTCCCTCTAGATATCCAGGCTTGCTCTTCTGATATCTAGAGCGAGCGAATTCAGAAACCTGATTGGCTCATGCTTTCTCGAGTCAAGATGATGGTTTTTACACAGCGAAGATGCTGATGCTAATTTTCAATATTGGATAAAAATTTCACAATTTTCAAACAGTAAGGTGTGTATGCATTTTTTTTTTTTTTTTAGTTATTAAATTATTTCTTTTACTTAAAGTTTATATTTGTCATGAATTCTAGAGTATTGTGATAGATATTTTATTTAGTGTTTTTGTTAACATTTGTATACGTTTATATTAAAATGTTAATGTTAGCATTTTAACCTTTTTACTACATTGAAAACTGCATCGAGCTTTATCGATATTTTCGTATTGCACCAAAGATAAGTATTTTTATTATTAGTTACTCCCATTATGTATTTAGTTTATTTTTGAAATTCGATTGTAAACTGTATGTTTTGGTTGCAATATACAAACTGCTGAGTTTTTTTTTTTTTTTTTTTTTTTTTTCTTTGCATATTTTAAAACGCTGTGCTGAGTAAATAAATTACCATTATTCTATATATGTTTGTTGATTATTTTCGGTGCCATATAGAAATAATGATAATGCACATAAGCATATATAATTTTTTGAATATACTTAATAAGATATACATATGTAGCAGAGAGAAAAAATGTAAATGGTAACATTTTAAATAAACGTATAAAAAACAGAAAAAAAAAATAATAATTATAAGTAGTTTCCAATTCTAAAAAATATAAAGAATACTCTAGAACTCAAATAACTCACAAACTGGGTAATTTGTAAAATAAATAAATAAAGATGAAACTTGTGAATATTCGTAGGTATCTATCACATTTGATTCATTAAATAAATTTTGAGAATTTAATATAAGTCAAAGTATTTCTATAATATACAGATAAGCGCAGTTAATTCAAGGTTCCCATTATAGGGTGGGATTGCGAGAATTTCACAATATTTTGAAAAATCTCGTTCAAAAATATATCATAAAGGGGATTGCCCCTTAATTTTTTCACATTGCTCCGAGTATTTCATCAATTTTTTAGTTCAGTTGGGTAATATATTAATTAGTTCGAAGCCTGTAGTGTCCTTTATTTACTTAACTTTTATAAAAATTCTTGATTAAAAAAAAAAAAAAAAAAAAAAGGAAAAGAAATATTATGTAATTATTTCAGAATATTTTTTAATTATAAATATTTGTTAAGAGGATATATGAAGTGTTTATTATATCAACAAACAGCTTCAAAGTGTGATGGCTAAAAATTGCAATAATTAAATGTTAAATAGTTTAGGTTATGCCAGTTATTGCACTCTTTGATTGCTCAAAATCAAAAAATATCTCACTTAAATTTGAAATATCCCCCCCCCCTTTTTTTTTTTTTTTTTTTTTTTTTTTTTTGGTTAACAATAAAGTGCATATGCATTGTTTTATTTTTTCTCTATGTGTAAAGTAAAGTTCATGCGTTTGTATGAGTTCTAGAGTATTGTTTATATTTTTAGCATTGGAAACTACTTTTAATTATTATTATTATTATTATTATTATTTGTTTCTTATACATTTATTTAAAATGTTACCATTTACATTTTTTCTCTCTGCTACATATGTATATCTTATTAAGTATATTCAAAAAATTATATATGCTTATGTGCATTATCATTATTTCTATATGGCACCGAAAATAATCAACAAACTATATAGAATGATGGTATTTATTTACTCAGCATAGCGTTTTAAAATATGCAAAGAAAAAAAAAAAACTCAACAGTTTGTATATTGCAACCTAATCATACAATTTACAATCGAATTTCAAAACTAAACTAAATACATAATGGGAGTAACTAATAATAAAAATACTTCTCTTTGTTGCAATACAAAAATATCGATAAAGCTCGATGCAATTTCGCGAAAATTGTAATAATCTAACATTTTGAATATACTATACGAACACAAAACATTAAATGCAAACAATAATATATTATATAAATATATACAAAGTAGTAAAAAGGTTAAAAGGTTAAAATGCTAACAGTAAAACATTTTAATATAAACGTATACAAATGTTAACAGAAACACTAAACAAAATATCTATCACAATACTTTTGAATTCATAACAAATATAAACTTTAAGTAAAAGAAATCATTTAATAACTAAAAAAAAAAAAAAATGCATACACTCCTTACTGTTGGAAAATTGTGAAATTTTTATCCAATATTGAAAATTAGCATCAGCCATCAGCGTCACCATCATCTCCAATCTCGAGAAAGCATGAGCCAATCAGGTTTCTGAATTCGCTCGCTCTATAAATCCGATAAATCCGAAGAGGCTCTCAGCGATTGGTCACCGGTTTCGTCTAAAGACAGGAACAGCCTCCGCACATGCCTAAATCGTGCGATTTTGGTCTTAAAGAAAATCGCTTGTGTTTTAATATATAAGATAATATTTTCTAAAATTATCTAGAATAAGTATAGTCCTTTAACAAGAAGTTCAAGTGCTTCACACAGTAAAAGTTTATTCACGGTGCTATTTCTTGTTAAAAATTTTAAAAAGAAAACAATATCTCTTTTGAAAAACTTATTCATTCAAAACAAACACTTCCGACACAAAGTCTAAACATATAAAAATCAAAATATGTTATCAGGAAAAAAAAGTTAGTTTAAAAACTCGTATGAAAAGTTTCTTTTCACAGAGAAATTTGTTTTATTTTTTCTCTTTTATACAACCCGTAAAATAATCTTTGAATTTTTTTTTTCTCTTTCTATGTTTTTTTCTGAAAGAAAGGAAACAAAAGGGACTTCTATGACTTAACTTTCTCATGATAGTATTTATAATAGAAGGATTTACAGTGCGAACTTTCTGTTCTTTTCAAGGTAAGACTGTCAAACACATTTAATTCAAAATAAATTTTATTCTAAATGTTTTATCACGGAAATATGGAAAAACTATTTTTGTTTTATTAGATTAAGGATTTATGGGTGAATGTGTTTTGCTCATATGTTGCGAATTTTGATAAATATTTTGTAAGTTTTCTGTAAACGCAAAAACTATTAAATCGTTTTATTCCTTGTAAAATGTAATACAGAGGTTAAAATCATAGAGTTAATTTGTAAAAATACAAGCATTTTATGAATATATATTGTCATTTTTTAACACATGTATTAAACATAAATTTTCCACAACTTTAAATTTACATGCAGGGTTTTTTCAAAGGAAAATTTGGATATTACTATTTTTATATATTTAATTTTTGATTTTACTAAAAGTGATATCCGTTGATATCTATTAAAAAAAAAAGTGTAAAAATTGTGGTATACAAATATATTTTGCGAGAACCCTGTTTATAAGAGCTTTTAATTAACAGGAAAAAACTATAATTAAACGATGATTTGTTTTGATCAGATATAACTTTCTCTATATATTACATTTTATGGTGTGAAACCGACTTATCTCACATTCGGATTGTATTCAGGAAAATACTGTATGTATTTATTTTACAACTACAGAGTTGCTAACATTCTAATTTATTCCGGATCATTTTTAGAAACGCCTTTGTTTCGCACCACTTCATATATATATATATATATATATATATATATGAGTAAATGTTTCTTATGTTATTCTAGTCATATATTGGAGAGAATATTTCTATAAACAAAATGGTGCGGAATAAATTAAAATATTGACAAATATGTAATAAATGTCATAAAACGAATGTCGTATAAAAATATTTGAATTTTTTAAAAAACGTTTTGGCTTGCATCGTGTGGTTATTATGCATAATGCATGGAGATTATTCACTGTATACAATGCATTTTTTTAGAGAGATATTTTTATAAATAAACAAAGTATCCAAAATCATACGATAGGGCAAGTTGTAGCATGATAGAGGAATGGCTTGTGGAGATGCCTACAGCCAGAGCTCGAAGTTTCCGCCCACTTTCAGGAAACTTTCTGAAATGAAAGGTTTTGGCCCTCTTTGCCACTATAATGCTTATACAGAAATATTTTCTGTATTTTTATATTACAGTGTAGTGATTATTTAATCCCGAATTATAATCACGATTTAATCACCAATTAGAGAATATTGCATAAAAATAGTGGTAGGGAAAAAAAAAAAAAAAAAAAAAAAAAAACAGAAATTTCTCATTAATGACAGTGTCCGGAAAAAAGGGCGGAGAATTCGAGCTCTGCTAAACTCACTCTGTGGCAGAAGAATGGATGTAATGCTTAATTTTCAAAATGTGAGCGCTCATTAAATGCATGAGAGGGAATAAAATATCATTTGCTTGAATTAATTTCAACTCTGGATAAGATTGACTTCTATGTTGATTTTATCTTTAATTTTATTTTTAATTTACTATAATTCATTGTTACTATACCAAAAGGTTATAATTTAATATTAGTTATTAATTGCCTTTTTTTAATAAATTAATAAATGACTGATGACAAAAAACAATTTTAAACATTGTCGTTTTTATTGTTAGGGTTCCCTTTGTATCCGTTACAATTTGCCCTACATGTGTTACAATTTGTCCCAAACCCGGAGCAAATTGTAACAGATAAATAATTTTGAAAAAAAAAATTGTGCTAAAATTAACAAAATTAACGAAAGTTCTTTTTATGTATATGATAGATGAATATGTAGGCTATAGAAAAGAGCAATTATGAACAGGAAAACGTAAATACATTTCAAAATATAGTTAATTTTCTAAAAACTGTTACAACCCGCCCCACGCTCCCCTACAGTCGAACCTCGTTAACGTGAATCGCATGGGAAATAAAAAAAAATTGTCCATGTTATCAGTAGTTAATGCTATCAGTAACTAATCTTCATATATCTAAACGAATCTTGACTTTGACAGGGATTGTGGAAACAGTTCATGTTAAAAGTAATTCGCGTTAACCGTGTTCACGTTAACATGGTTCGACTATATTCCTAAAGCAATGCTATGAAAACGTAAAGCAGAAGATTTTTTTTTTTTTATAAATACGATTGAAGATTGTGAAATAAAATATTTGGGTTGTTATAATGTATGCTGATTTATAAAAATGCTAGTAGCACAGAAACTTAATATATATATATATATATGTATATCAATATATATATATATCAATTAAAATTTAATTAAAAATTTAAATTAAAATTTAATTTAAAATTTAAATTAAAAATCTTTACTGCTACACAAAGTAAAATATAATTTTGTTAACATTTTCGCCACCGCATGTTTTTGTCTTTTTGACAGTAAGCTCCACCTGTAGTTGTTACTCTTTTATATTACATTATTTTAAATCAATGTTTTCTGTACTCATATTGAAAATATAAATAATTAATACACATTACGATTATACTCTTTCTAATCAAAGTATCTGTATCCATAATGCATTAATTGCACAAATGTGAATATTGGGTATAATGTTAAGAAATAATGTAACCTATGTAACCTAAAGAAACGCCCACTGGCGGAGTTACAGATTTTCAAATGACGTGAATTCCCGTCAGCGGTCGCGAAAGTATTAATAGTATTTATACTCTATTTCCATAATAAAGCTTGTGTGTATATATATATATATATATATAAGCTTAAAATATACTCGCAAAGTAAAACATTTATTAATATATGTATATATAGTTTTAAACGAATAATGTTTTTTATAAACATGTAATAGTTCAAATGAAATTTAACGAATACAAGATATTCAAACAACTAAATTCAAATTTCCTGACTAAAAACACTGATCTACTTTTTCATGAATGCATTACATCAAACATCCTCTATATTCATGCCAAATTGCAAGATAGTAAAAAATGTTATTTCCCTATACAGAATTTCCCTTAGGGAAATTTCCAGCTGAAATACTTGAGTAGCTTGGTGTCTCGCTTCAATGATCATCTTTCTAATCCTCAAAGCTTTGCATCGCTATTACTTTCCCCCGAGGCACTGTATCACAAGTGCTGCAGAATCGTCTTGAATGCTGATAGAAGATTAAGTAAATGCAATATTTGTGTTGCGGTAATTTATGCTCCTTTATGAAATTGTATCTCATAATAGGATAAGAAACAGTATTTGCTGAGATGGAATATTTAAAGATTTTAAAACATTTCTTTTTTCTTTTATTTATTTATTTATTTTCACAAAAAATATTTTGATTTTTTCGACTTCTGTGTAAGTACAAGTCATATGCATCTCTTTACATATAGAACTTCAGTTGCATGTATTAACAGCTATAATTAAAAGTGTAATATACAAAAAATACTATTAAATATATTTTCATATTAATATTATCCTAAATTCGATGTAAAATAGTAATATAAATTAACGATTAAATAACTGAAATCCTTGCTACAAACTTACAGTTTCACCTTCTAACAGTTTATTTATCATACAGATACACACACACACATACACTGAAGTACATAGATATATGTATGTTTGTGTGTGTACTGCAGTTATTTCCGAAATTTTATAGTGTAGTGTTAATGAAGGCTATGTAATTCATTATTAAACAAAATTCATTATTGATACATAGTCATTATTGATACATTATTCATTCATTGAAACATTCATTTTTTCTTTGATACATTATAATAGTCAATATAATAATAAAGTGTATTTTCATATTACATTAAAAAAAAAAAAATCACAATTTTTATGGTTAATAATACTCAGAAACAGTAGAAGTTAAAAAAAAAAAATTATACATCTAATGAATAAAAGATCCCATCCCTTCATTTGTAGCTAATTAAATCGTTTATTTTCTCATTAAATTTACCATTATAAACTAACTATGAATTATTTCTTATAATGTGTTCTTTATATACGACATTCTGCAACTTCCACTATAATTTTCATTTTGAATTTTATTACTTACAAAAGAAATTTATAAGTATTTCATTATATCTAAAAAAGGTTTGTATTTTCTACAGAATATGATGAGGAATACAATGATATATTCATGAGTTAAACGACGGAAGATGAATAACAGAGCAGCTTGTATATTCTCGAAGAATATAAGTTGTGTTATGGATATTAATGAAAAGTTTTAGGATTGTAAATATTTATTTTATTGGAAAAAGTAATTTTTAACTTCAGAATTGAGACAGATTACTATACAGATTACTACTTATAAAGTTTTTTTTTTTTTTTTTTTTTTTTTTTCCAATTTTTGGTAAAAGTTGGAAAACCAGAAGTAGGACATCCGGAACAGGAAGTGGGATAGTAAGTGCGTATCTCAAAACAGCTCTAACGATTTTCTTCAAAGTAGCTATGTAAACACTCTATCAGATGTCTTTTTTTTATGAAATAGTTGCTTAGTTTAGACAAATTGATAGGCGTCCTGTAGAAATTGTTCAATTTCAGATCTCGCGAGTTCCCTTAAAAACGGCTGTGCATTTTTTTTTTAACTTGCAAGATTATCCAACTTGTAGATACCCTTTTGTATGTAATTATTGTTTTCCGGTCAATAATTGAGTATGCCAAGTTTGGGTAAAAGTCTGTATCTCAAAAACGGTTCTAACGATTTTCTTGAGAATTGTTACATAAACCCACTTTAAATATCCTTTCTAATGTATAACCTGGTTATTATAAAAAATAATAACAGTCATCCTGTTTTGGTAAATTAGTTTTAGATCTCGGAAATTAATGTTTCAAAAAATGGCCTAACCGAGTTTTTTCTTCTTATTATTTTTTTAATTCGCTGTGTAAGTCTGTATTCTGTGTCTTTACACGTGTATCTGCTTTCTCTTACCGGAAAATTTGTAGGTGTCTAATTTGATAGGTCAGTTTTATGTCTTCTGATCACATAATCTCCAAAAAGTGCATGTAATACGTGTAATATTGGATAATTCAAATCGTGTGGTTGTTTTTCATCAGATTTTTTTTACTGGTCGCTTAGAGGATTTTAACAAAAGTCATTTCAATTTTTTTATTTACAATCATAACTAAGCAATATGTATATATATATATATATATATATACAGTACCCGCCGCTTATTAAAATCACATTCGTTCTTAGCCAAAGTGATTTTATAAAGCGGCTGATTTTTATAGGCGGCGACGTTCCTGCATTCAAGAAAAAGGTACTACTTTCAGGAATTTGGAAATTTTTTTCAAAAGGTATTAAATAATGGAATTAATAAACAATATTAATTAACTTTTGGCAGATAATTAATTAATTGCTACTTCAAAATAAGTGAATTAAACACATCCCAAATTCCGATATACTTTTCTTTGGGAAAATCATCATTACCTTTGCCAAAAGTTCACGCTTTTCTTTTAAATTTAAAATATTTTCGTTTAAAACTCTTGCTTCTTAGTTCTTTCAGAATAATAACAAAAAATTCTCTTTTAATAATTAATAATTTAAAAATATATATGTCACATGCGAACCAAATCAAATTTGTAACTTATTATTGCATAGATAAAGCTTTGAAGAATGCATTTCTTGAAATTGTTAATAAAACAAGTGATGGGGCGTGTTTAATTTGTAAGAATGCTTTAAATGTAAACTTTTCGATAAAGAATGATAACAGAGAGATTGTTGAAATTTCTTTTCTTTTATATTTCAGAAATAAAAAGTCACAGTGTAAATAAAAATTTGCTTAGCGTGCACGTGCATGAATGGCGTTTTTGTCGCGGAAGAGATATTTTTGAGTTTATTAACCGTCGATGTTGATTTTATTAAGCGGCGGTTTTTAAATTGTTTATATTGATTTGATTCCGGTCCTGGCAATTTGATCAGATTAAGCGGCTGATTTTATTAATCAGTGAATTTATTAAGCTGCGGTTACAGTATATATATTAAATTTTTAAATTTTTAAAATAAAAAGTAAAATTTTTAAATAAGTTTTATGCTAAAATCAATTAAAAAAAAAAAAAAAAAAAAACGAAAATGAAAGACTATTTTGAACACTCCCTACGAAGTTCCTTTGAAAGAAGTTTTATAAAGACTCACCAAAAAATAAGACGCATGGAACATTTTAAACTTTGATGCAATTATGTAAATATCAATTGTGAGAAATGGATATTTAAAGAATATATTTTACAAGGGATTCAGTATTACTTTTCAAATATAAACGCTTATAACTCTGCAAAGAATGACATGAATTTAAAAAAAAAAAAATCCTTTTTATATACATTATTAATTTTATATAGTTTCATGTTTTACTAAAACTGAAATATTGAATTTTCTATCCAATTGTGACATTTTGAAAATTCACCGTCAACTACGATTTCATATTAAGCTATTTTTATCGTATATTTTTATTCTAAAGCAAATTACAAGCCTGGGTGCAAAAAATGACAAACTGTTAAAAAAAAAAAAAAAAAAATCGTATTAAAAAGTAGTGGTATGAGAATTACGAACAATCCGCAATAACTTGGCGCTAATATTTGTGTATACAAAAGAGTTTACAAATTTAATTATTACAATCCAGCAGTCGATGTAGAGAAAATAATTACACGTTTCCCCCTTGAAATTATCTAAATATGTTTTCTACACATAAGAAATGTCGTACGAAAATATTATACTTGTTTAATTTATTAAACATATATAATTATATATACATATGTATCCGAAAGAAAGAAGTAAAAACATCTTTTGAATTGTTATGTTTCGTGCGTGTTGAAACCTAATAAAAGAAACATTTCATGTACAATAAAGAATATTTTGGAAGGTAATGGGTACAAAGATTTTTATGGTTGAGGAATTTAATGTACCATGTCTGCTTTAAAGAATAACTTTATGTATGAATTTCTAAATAGCTTATCAAATGTTTCATAATACGGTGTTTAAAATGAATTTTTTCTATTCATGTTTTAAAAATGAAAAGAAAGAAAATATTCTCCTAAAATGTGGTTATTTCTACAGCATTTTGAAGAATTACTGTCCTGTTTTTAAAATGTAAATTGTGTAATGAAGATTAACAATTTTATAGAATTTTCAGACTTACAAATTACAAACTCTTCCCAATCTCACATAATCTATTTCAACGCCCTTAATATATTGCTTGTAGGTTACGCAAAAGTAAGTTATTAAAGAAAAATAAGCACCCCTTTCGGCAATCTTCTAAAAATAGAAGAGACCGAGAGCGGTTGTTACAATTTTTTTTTTTCAAGAATTTTTTAACTAAATTATTACATTTTTTTTTTACGAAACACACTCTAAAATTTTCTTCAATTATCAAACATTCATAAGATTTTTTTTTTAATGTATAGAATTCAGTTAAGTATGAATCCCATTATAAAATTTATCACATACACATACATACATATTTTACTTTAATTTAATACATGTAATATATTAATTACTTTCATAATAGGACGAAAACTTACATTAAAACATTAGGGTATGTTGTTACACTAACTGGGGTTGTTAAATAAAATATGTTAAGTAATGAGAATAAATCTAAGATTTTATTGATTTTATTATGTTACATTTCCGTAACTCCTTTTTGAAAAACAATAGGTATGTGGTGTCTTGGAATTACAAATTAAATTAATATGATAATCTATTACGGTGAGCTATCATAATCATCGTGTGAATTACACAATGTAAATTTATATATTTCATCGAAGTTACCATAATGGTCGTGAGTCTATTTGGAACATTTACGGCACTGAAGCCATGTCGTTGGCAGCTTGGACGTTCAATAAAATTCCGCGCATTGTACTCAGGAATAATAGTCGTCCTTTTTTTTTTTCTAATGATATATGTTTAGGAGTGTTCTTTTTTTTTTTTTTTTTTTTTTTTTTTTTTTTCATTTGTTAGAAGTTTTGTTAGTTTCAGCGTGTAACATTTGCTGAATGCTTGTTTTTTGGGCGGGACAAGTAAAGCGCTTTTTTTTTTTTTTTCGTTGAGTCTATTAAAATGGCGCCCCCAGAGATGCCAAGTTATTACGGATTGTCCGTAATCTTAATACCGGACATTTTTTAATGTATTCTTTTGTAATATTATCTGCAATTTAATAGGACAAGTTTTTTTTTCCTTTATTGTAGTATGAAATTAATTTTTCGTTAGTAGTAATTGACGCCTCTGCACTCTTCATAGAATTTCGATTGCAATACACTTCCCTATTAGCTTTGGGATATGATCTTATTTCTTGTGCTGTTGTATGTAAGCTTCGCCCTCGCACTAATCTAGAAGTGCATACTTTTAACCCAGAGGGATCATTTCTTGATCTTTAACGATCTCTAGCTGCTGCTGCACCACTGCTGCATGTATCTTCTGCAGCATTTTGTACCTAAGTGGATTCCTTGGCTATTTGCATACTTGGTTCTCCGATCGCAAGAAACCTTCACCCACAAAAATATCCTCATGGCCAGATTCCATTTGCTTTGAAACCTGACATATATTTCTTAGGATTTATAGAATTTGGTAAGGCCTGTTTAAATATAAAAGGGATGTCGACGTATATGCTTATGATCTATCCGAGATTGCTTTTATCCTCAAATCAATGACGTTATCTATACATTTTTAAAAGGTCCAAACACCGTTCTGTATAAATGTTGCAACTTATGGGAAGTATGGACAGAAAAGATAGAAAGTCACTTCGTTTTCAGTAGCCAAGTCCAGTGTTGTTATGTCAAGATGAGATTGGTGATTATCTAAAAGTAGGACAAGCTTTTTTTAATGAATCTGGTGAGTTTTACGAAATGTTTCATAAACATCTGAAAATCTTAGATCGTAATCCAACATTATTTTTTCGCAGAGCTGGCATTTCCAAATGGTGCGTTTAAAAAATGTTGTTTAAAAAAATGCGTCTCTCTTGGATGTTATAGCTCAAATTTGTTTGGTACCTTTTCTGGCAATTATCTTTTTGGGGATTCTTCACTGTTGTTACTCCAGTCTTGTCAACGTTCTAAACATCTTGGCATATTTAGAAGCACGTTGAGTATGTTTATTCACATGGCTAATTTATGGTGAAATTCTGTGGTTAATACATATGAGATTTATGTTCAAAAAATACAAAAAAAAAAAATATTAACTAGACAAAGGGCAACGTATCTTGCAACAGCTTCTAATATGTGTTCTTGTGCAGAGTAAAACAAGTGCAAAAATTTTACTATCCTCTCGAATTGACTAAAAATTACACTGAGAAAAAAAATATACTGCCTTAATCTAGAATAAATAAGTGGTCATTTTCTAAATCCCTTAACTAGAAATATAGATTTCCGAGCTATGCGCATAAAGCACGCCAATAAACTGAATAGACGAAATGATCAAGAATTTCTAGACTACACATTTCTAGATGGTGAAACAATTTTCTGAATATTTTGAGTATTCTGAGTGTTTGGTATTGCGAGAAATCCTCGCTTGGTTTTCTAGAATTGAGTAATAAACCAAGATTATAGTTGCTGAAACCTGCCTCTTGTATTCGCATTTATTTGCAAATATTTTTAAATAACTTTGCCTTCGAGAATATAGGAAAACACTCTAGAATTCCAATAGGGCTTTCTAGAACTCGCTATTAAAGGGGACTAGAATTTATAAGGATGACATGGAACTATTTTTTCTAGAGCCACAATTTAGATTCTAGATGTCGGTGGTATATCGAAATTTTATACTATATAAAAAAAAAAAATGGATTTTTTGAATTTTTGTTTATTTTTCTAATGTATTTATGATCTAATTAATTTCTTTGCTATATATGTCAGCTGTAATTTAAAGACATATATTTTAGATAAATAGTGCGATTCAATTACTTGAAACTGACAAATTATTTAAAACAAAAAGAGATTTATTACTATAACTTCAGCATACATAAGAAGAAAATATAAAATTCGGAAAAAATTTCAGTTTACCGTTTTCGGTTAATATACACGTTTTGAACTTGCTTTCGAATATATACGATAGCTTCAAACTTTTAAACTTTTCAGTTACTAATAACTTTTGAAAAAATCATTTTTAAAATTCTGTAAGAAATTTCATTGATCTTATAAAACAAAAATTTTCACTCCAAAAAAAAAAAAAAAAAAAAAAAAAAAGTATATATATGTGTGTGTGTGTGTAATAATTCATTACGATGACCAAGCACCGGAGAAGAAGATCAAAATTTAACACAGAAGCCCATAAACTAGACCTAGAAGAATATATATATAACCGCAGATGGCAGCACTATTCAAGTAACTCTTCTGAAACTCTGAATCCTAAATTGCGGAATTTTAATTTGAATGGATTTCTGACATCTCTATATTTACTCCGTGATTCCTTGCCATTTCTGTACTGACATTAACTGTACTTTGAACGGCTATCTGGTTCTTAAATTTTACATGTGACGTACACATTTCGTACATTTATACGTTTCTTATTTCTTTATTATATCATTTGTGATTATTGATGCATAATTACAAATTTCATTGGTGTTTTTTCACTGATATTTTTTTTAATTAATTTGGTTTCTCACATATTGTGGTAAGTTTATTTTGATATAAGTTTTTTCTTATTTTAGCTCCAGTGAATGTTTCGGACCTGTGCACAAAGAAATACTTAGCTTTTGCTATCTTTGTGACAGAAAAACATTCATTTAGCATGTTTGCATTCTACCAGACCTTTGATAACGTTAGAATGCAAATATGCTGTTATCTTAATCCAATTTGTTTTAATTCATTTTGATTTGATTTTATTTCTTTTTTGGTTTGATTTAGGTGGTTTTTGTTTTTGTTTTTGTTTTTGTTTTTGTTTTTGTTTTTGATCATATTAATTGTTTGAATACTGATATTAAATCATCTTTAAATTCCAACCGTACGTACTCATAATATTTAATAAACTTTATATTTCTACTGTATACGATCTGATTATTTTTATATCTATCTATCTCTCTATATATATATAATATGAAGCTAAATAAATGATAAATTGTTGTTTATTTAATTTGTTCTTAAATATTTTAAAAATTATTTATTTTTTAACAATTTTTATGATAATTAAATATGTAAATGTATTAGTTAACAGAAAGAAAGTTACAAAACAATTTTTCGTTGCAACGATATTTATTGCTCTTGAGCCAGGAACAAAAAGTTTGGCTTGAATAGTGTTCTTAATGTCTACATTAGGTGTTTAACTTAATTGATATTCATTACATAGATTAACTTCACTTTGATTTGCGAACGCTTCACCTCTTAACTTTTATAGAGACGTGACATAGAAAGTTGTTTCTGCTCCCTCTGATGCATTCTAATGAAGAATTGCTCTTCTAAAGAACAAAAACTAAATAAGTAATGATTGGGAAAGCTCTTTATACAAACTGTGAAATATTTTGTGTGTTAAATAAAATGGGCTTAAGTAGATAAAATATTTTTAAATCTGGTGTCCAAAAAATTAATAGAAGAGTAAAATACATTGAATTAACCATTACGGTTTCAAATTTGAAGCAGAGAATTAAGGAATATTTTGATTATAGGTTTGTTGTTAGTTGAATAAAAGAAAAGACTAACCACATACAGCACAGAATGTTTCAGTTACGTTGCAAAAAGCTTACAACCTTTCAAAAACGTAACACATTTAAGTATGCTCTTTGATACCTTTCTGAAACCCTTTTTGATTTTCTATCTGTTAAGTGATTGTAACGTTTCTATTACGTATCTGATTTTTTGTTACGATCGCGGACATTTCTACGTTTTTGAAACTAATCCGAAAGCAATATGAAGGTTTTTAAACGTTTCTGAAATGTTTATAATGTTTCAGTGTTATATGATTGTTACGTTTCTGGAATATTTTGTGCTGTTAGGGACAGATTTACATTAAAGCAAATGCGTAACACAAAAAAAAAAATAAATAAATAAAAAATAAAAAAAATCCGTAAATAAAAAGGTAAATGCAGGGAGAAAATATAATCTTCCTTTATCTTTATCTTTCTGTCTATCAACCTATTTTATCTATTTTTATCGGTTACGTTTAATGACTTTGCAGATATACATATAACGCACGTTGCCGCAAGAAAAACTGTCTTAATCTTGATTCCGACATTATACATCACCTCCGGTTCAATTGACACTTCCATTTATATATTTTTCTTCTTCTTTTGGCTGCTGCTAGCTTGTAAAAATTTTTGTGAGCCAGGTACGTTTTCATGCCAAATCCGTTAGTTTATAATTGGGAGAAAAAAAAACTTGGATTTCTTTTATAAAATTCTTCAAGAAGCAATAAAAATAATGTCCTTGGTTGTAAACTTCCCCCCACATGACTAAAGGTTCAAGGGTCACTTTCTGATAGCGAATAATTTGCATACCTGCGAACAATCGCATTAAGAAGCGTAAAATTGTTAGTTTTATTTTTGCACGAAGATGGTAGTCATGTACAAAGAGCAACTTCTACATCAGCATGCGCTCACTTGCGTCCAATCTTCCTTCTGTAAAATAGTCATCTATTTAAACTCCTGAATCCCTAATTTATTATTTACGATCAATTCTTGTACACACTGTATAAATAATAAATTTTAAAAAGTTTTTAATGATCTATTTTAAGTGGTCTATAGCGTTAAGAAAATCAGTTTTTAACAAAAATTTTGTTCTTATTCATACCCTCTAACATACTAATTAATATTCCGTAGTTTTGTTAGCCCCGCCTTCTTTTTCGCACAAGTATATTCTTAGAGTATTTTTCTTCTTATTTAATCCCAACTACATTTGGAGAATATTTCTCTAAAAATTTATTGGTGGGAGAAAAAGGACGGGACTAACAATACTACGGAATATTAATTAGGATGCTGGAGGTATGCTTATTTTCATTTAACGGCAGTATTGAAACAGAAAATTGAAACATTTCCGATTTTAAGAAATTTAAATGAAATATTTAATTTCGCTAACGAAATAAAGAATTTTGTCGTTTTATAACCTGTAGCAAATGAAACAGTTTGTAGAATGTTGTGTTTTTTATCTCCCGATTGAAAGAGATGCGTTTTAAATGTTTGAAGCTCTTGGTTGTTTGTTTCTCTGACCATAGCCTCCTAAACTAGATGCCTGTCGCGTAGCTCGGATACTTGACAACAGTTCAAGCGGTAGACAGCGCCACCTGGTATAGACTGGCCGACTTTTTTATTCAACTGTCATCAATAATTTTTAGAAGTGATATATGATATATATAATCGACGTTCCTTCAATTCTATTCGTCTTTTATGTATATCATATCCCACTTTTAAAAATTTTTGGTGGCTGTTGAATGAAAAAGTCTCGTATTCTGTACCAGGTGGCGTTGTCTACCGCTTCAACTGTTGCCAAGTTTCCAAGCCACGCGACATGCATCAGGTTTAGGAGGCTATGGCCTGACTGAGAAATGTTATCACTCAAATGGAGAGAACAATTTGAATGCATTTCTTTTCCATAAGAAAACTGGGTAAATCGGAATTATCAGTAATCTTTTTTTAAGACCACTTTGTGTATTTATATTTTATAAAGTTTGCGAGTAGGCCATCTCTAAGATTCGAAAGAAAATTATGGAGCTAGCAATTTTAGAATTCCTAAATCAGGTGAATTATAAGTTATGTAATAAATTTACTGATAGCAGGTTTTTTTTTTTTTTTTTTTTTTTTTTTTCTTTCTTTTTTTGTCCTAATTATTCGTTTATTTTAAAGCATTATAGAGAAAAGTTAGAAATCGGCTATAA